>CM077203.1:31015425-31427925 GCA_039654625.1 Rhinogobio ventralis | reverse complement strand
CTCTCTCTTACACACACGCAAACACACACACTCTCTCTCACACACACACTCTTTCTCTCTCTTTCTCACACACACAAACACACCCACTCACACACACTGACACAAACACACACTCTCTCTCTCTCGCTCTCTCTCTCTCACACACACACACACACACACTCTCTCTCTCTCTCTCTCTCTCTCTCTCTCACACACACACACACACACACACACTCTCTCTCTCTCTCACACACACACACACAAACACACACACTCTCTCTCGCTCTCTCTCACACACACACTCTCTCTCTCTCTCACTCTCTCTCTCACACACACACACACACACACACACACTCACACACACACACTCGTACACACACCCGCAAACATTCACACTCATGTACACACTCACACAGACACACTCGTACACAAACACACACACTCACCCAGACATACTCACACACACACACTCATGTACACAAACACACACACTCTCTCCTACACTTACACACTCACGTACACAAACACACCCACTCACACACACAGACACACACTGATACAAACACACACACTCTCTCTCTCAAACACAAACACACTCTCTCTTACACACACGCAAACACACACACTCTCTCTCACACACACACTCTTTCTCTCTCTTTCTCACACACACACACACACTCTCTCTCACACACACTCATTCACACTCACACAGACACACTCGTACACAAACACACACACTCACCCAGACATACTCACACACACACACTCATGTACACAAACACACACACTCTCTCCTACACTTACACACTCACGTACACAAACACACCCACTCACACACACAGACACACACTGATACAAACACACACACTCTCTCTCTCAAACACAAACACACTCTCTCTTACACACACGCAAACACACACACTCTCTCTCACACACACACTCTTTCTCTCTCTTTCTCACACACACACACACACTCTCTCTCACACACACACTCTTTCTCTCTCTCTCTCACACACACACACACACACACTCTCTCTCTCTCTCTCTCTCACACACACACACACACAAACACACACACTCTCTCTCTCTCTCTCTCACACACACACACACACACACAAACACACACTCTCTCTCTCTCTCTTTCACACACACACACTCTCTCTCAGATCAGCACAGAGAGAGTCTCATGTATTGTGAATGAGAGCTGGTGTTGTACTCATGAGAGCGTCTCCGCTGTAGGCAGAGTGTTTATGTATGGCACGTTGTCCTGCATGTAATGCGTCAGTGAGCGCGTGTAGAGTCGAGCTGATCACAGATGTAAGTATCACGGCCCCGGTGCCTGCATGGCTGCCGATGAGAGCTGCTGTATTAATCTTCCCACCGTCTCTCCCAGGCGGGGCAGTTGTTGGTCCGATGCGGGGCCCCTGGGGGCCCGGGCCGAGTGATGCGTCTGCAGGCTGTCAGTGATGAATGGAGAGCTGCGTAAAATCTTTTTAATAACCTATGAGAAAAGAGTCCAGAGAGCACATATACATACCTGCAAATGGAGGACTCTCGCCAGAGAGTGTATTACAGTCCGCTTGACTGCATTTTTAGAGCCAAAAGTGTGGGAGGAATTATTCTCGAGAGAGAGAGAGAGAGAGAGAGAGAGAGAGAGAGAGAGAGAGAGAGAGAGAGAGAGAGAGAGAGAGAGAGAGAGAGAGAGAGAGACAGACAACGTTTAAATTCAACAGGTAAATCTGGTTCAAAACAAGCACAAGACGACAGCTCTGGTTGGCAGTGTGCAGTCAGATATTGAATCCATTGATAAATATTAAAAAAATAAAAACACATTTTGCATTTTAAAAATTAAGCCATTAGGAATAAAATAAATATGTTATATGTTAAAATATAAATGTCTTTGTAATTTAAAATGTTATGTATTTTTCAGTGATGGTGTTAAATCAATATACAGTATTTCTGAATATGTTGATTTTATAATGTGAAAGCTAACAAGAGTCTTCAAACTTTGTGAAATGTTTGCTTGAAAATGTGTAGTATATGCAGTTTTTTTTTTTTTTTTTTTTTGCCACTTGTTTTGCCACATTATATCTAATGACTTTATTCATTATCAAGTGTGACTTCAGTGTCAAAATGCTTTTTTAGGGAAAATATGCAGGTATATGTAATATTTTAAATACTGTTCACACAACAGAACTATTTAAAGTAACAAAAGGAAATTTTGACACTTGCACTTGAAATTAAATGAAAATTTATTGTAGTTTAAATTTGTAGCTAATGCAATTAGCTGAAGACCCACTTCAGTAGATCTTTATATGTAATTTCATAATTACTTTTGATTGTCATGGTTAAAGTGTACTCCTGATGTACTGACAAGCATTAATGCCAAAATAAATATACTTTAATATAGTTTCTATTGACACCCCTCCAAATCATTGAATTCAGGTGTTCCGATCACTTCCATGGCCACATGTGTATAAAATCAAGCACTAGGCATGCAGACGCTTCTACAAACATTTGTGAAAGAATGGGTCGCTCTCAGGAGCTCAGTGAATTCAAGCGTGGTACCCTGATAGGTTGCACCTG
This sequence comes from Rhinogobio ventralis, assembly GCA_039654625.1. Taxonomy (NCBI): domain Eukaryota; kingdom Metazoa; phylum Chordata; class Actinopteri; order Cypriniformes; family Gobionidae; genus Rhinogobio; species Rhinogobio ventralis. The sequence goes on along the minus strand of CM077203.1, from coordinate 31,425,360 downwards.
TGCAATAAGTAAATATTTCAAGGTCACCTGTTAGTGGTATTATAACAAAGTGGAAGCAATTGGGAACAACAGCAACTCAGCCACGAGGTCAGCGCATGCTGAGGGTCACAGTGCGCAGAAGTCACCAACTTTCTGCAGAGTCAGTAGCTACAGACCTCCAAACTTTGTGTGGCCTTCAGATTAGCTCAAGAACAGTGCGTAGAGAGCTTCATGGAATGGGTTTCCATGGCTGAGCAGCTGCATCCAAGCCTTACATCACCAAGTGCAATGCAAAGCGTGGGATGCAGTGGGGTAAAGTACACCGCCACTGGACTCTAGAGCAGTGGAGACGTGTTCTCTGGAGTGGCCAATCACGCTTCTCTGTCTGGCCGTCCCATGGAAGAGTCTGGGTTTGGCAGTTGCCAGGAGAACGGGACTTGCCTGACTGCATTGTGTCACGTGTAAAGTTTGGTGGAGTGGGGTTGTTTTTCAGGGTTGGGGTTGGCCCCTTAGTTCCAGTAAAAGGAACTCTTTTGGACAATTTCATGCTCCCAACTTTGTGGGAACAGTTTGGGGATGGCCCCTTCCTGTTCCATCATGACTGCGCACCAGTGCACAAAGCAAGGTCCATAAAGACATGGATGAGTGAGTTTGGTGTGGAGGAACTTGACTGGCCTTGCACAGAGTCCTGATCTCATCCCGATAGAACACCTTTGGGATGAATTAGAGCGGAGACTGTGAGCCAGGCCTTCTCGTCCAACATCAGTGCCTGACCTCACAAATGCGCTTTTAGAAGAATGGTCAAAAATTCCCATAAACACACTCCTAAACCTTGTGGAAAGCCTTCCCAGGTGAGTTGAAGCTGTTATAGCTGCAAAGGGTGGGGCAACTCCATATTAAACCCTACGGATTAAGAATGGCATGTCATTAAAGTTCATGTGCATGTAAAGGCAGACATCCCAAAACTTTTGGCAATATAGTGTATTTGTAATTACACATTTTTAATGATGAAATGCAATTTAGTACATTTAAAGTATATTTACTTTAAATGTGATATAATAACACACTACAGCTGAAATTGTATTTTACCTTTATATATGAAGTATTTTAGTATGTGCTTTAGTATGTTAGTCATCAAAACAACTTCTTTAAAGAACAATAAAATATTATTCAAACAATGATTTAAAATATACTTTAAAGTAAAACTTTTCATTTTAGCTACATTATTATAAAGTGCACTTTTATAAAAAGTACTTAACTGGGGTTAAGAATCAGTCATAAAAGTGTGCTATCATATTATCTTCAGGTATAGTTTTTTTTATGCACTACAATTGCACATTCAATACAATTAAGTGCTTATCTTTTTCACACGGTTTATTAACCTCCTGTATTTCCTGTGTTGTCTATAATATGTTGATGCAGGTTCAAAGGTCTGGATGACCTCGCAGTAATTCCACAAACAAACGGATGGAAAAGGGTTTAACAGGAGTTTGACTGCTCTTCTCACATGCGCACACTCAGGGTGAGAGGCAACCTGTCAGAGTGTCATAATTACCCATGAGCACTCACAGAGGGGCTTATTTGACAGCCATGGCTTCTCTGACAACCTGCTGAGACACTTGTGAAAAAAGACACTCACTTCAGCGACACACAGGCACTTTAGCGGGAGATAAAAACACTTCACGGCGACAGTGTTCTGACATGACACTCACCGCGCTTCCTTTATTACTGTCATCTTTCTTTTCGCTCAGTCTCTATGGGCATCTCGCCGTCTGCTGCAGTTCGACCCGCGTGCCCACGCACACACACACACACGTCTGGTTCACTATCTTTGTGGGGACTCTCCATAGATGTAATGATTTTTATACTGTACAAACTGTATATTCTCTACCCCTAAACCTATATGCATCACACACACGTCTGGTTCACTATCTTTGTGGGGACTCCCCATAGACGTGAACATACCCATCACAGACACACACACACACACACACACACACGTCTGGTTCACTATCTTTGTGTGGACTCCCCATAGACGTGAACATACCCATCACAGACACACACACGTCTGGTTCACTATCTTTGTGGGGACTCCCCATAGACGTGAACATACCCATCACAGACACACACACACACACGTCTGGTTCACTATCTTTGTGGGGACTCCCCATAGACGTGAACATACCCATCACAGACACACACACACACACACGTCTGGTTCACTATCTTTGTGGGGACTCCCCATAGACGTGAACATACCCATCACAGACACACACACACATCTGGTTCACTATCTTTGTGGGGACTCCCCATAGACGTGAACATACCCATCACAGACACACACACACACACGTCTGGTTCACTATCTTTGTGGGGACTCCCCATAGACGTGAACATACCCATCACAGACACACACACACATCTGGTTCACTATCTTTGTGGGGACTCCCCATAGACGTGAACATACCCATCACAGACACACACACACACACGTCTGGTTCACTATCTTTGTGGGGACTCCCCATAGACGTGAACATACCCATCACAGACACACACACACACACACACACACACTAACCCTACCCCTAAACCTACCCATCACACAAAACTTTCTGCATTTTTACATAAAAAAAATAAAAAAAAAACTCATTCTGTATGATTTATAAGCTTGTTTCCTCATGGGAACCTCAGTTTAGATCCTCACAGTGACACGACTGATGTCAGTGTGCATTGAGGTTACTCACTCACACACACTCACACACACACACACACCCACGCTGGCAAGCTGATGACGGCAGTTTGGAAACACATTGAGGCCTGAGAGAGGAATCTGATGACACTATTAGAGGGAAGGTGAGACTACACAAAAGTGCCATAATTCTGCAGTTTCTTTCTTTCACTTTAGTGGAAAGACTTTTCATGTGTTAAAGAAAGAGCATTAGAAATAGCATAATTATTTCCAGTTAGGCATTATTACTTCATTAAAGAAAAAATGTAGCGTGTTATTGTGAATGATTTGTTGGTGAATCTTATTCCAGAGGAAAGACAAAAGAAAAAAATAGCCAAGACTTTTGTTCAACCTTGACATTTTTGACTTCAAAGAATCAAAGAATCCTGAAAAAATGTATCACAGTTTCCAAAAAATCAACACTGATAATAATCAGAAATGTTTCTTGAGCATCAAATCCTCATATTAGACTTAGATTATTATACTGATCTCTGAAGGATCATGTGACACTGAAGACTGGAGTAATGCTGCTGAAAATTCAGCTTTGATCACAGGAATACATTACATTTGACTATATATTCACATAGAAAACAGCTATTTTAAATTAAAATAATATTTCACAATATTACTGTTTTTACTGTATTTTTGATCAAACAGTAGATTTATTAAACACAAAAAAAAAAAAACATGAACAGAACAACCGGTAAAACATGACGGGACATTGTACACTGTTTTATGTATATATATATATATATATATAAAATGTCATCAATAAATACATAAAAATACATCCATAAATATTTATCAAAAACAGCAAATATTCATATACTTTTTGAAGTACAGTCCGAATTAATTTATGATTTTATAGTAACAATAAAAAAACACACATGACTTTTGATAATGTAAGATGAATTATTCATATGAATAACAAAAAAAGTCAATTCCAGAAGTTCTTTCAAATTGAATAAAATAATGGTACAAATGAATTGGAGTCACCCAGCAGTTTGTGCCATATAACATTCTCATTTTATTCATTTACAGGGCATTATTTATCCCCCTGCTTTTACCCAAACTCCTCCCTTCTTTTCCATGAGAAAAACATGTTTTTCAAAGGGTCTTGTTTTTGTGTGTGTGTGTGATCATGTATGTGCATGTTTGGCAGGTAGAAGGCTGTGAGCGCAGGCTGTCGGAGAGCACTCCTGATTACACACTGCCATTCATCAAAGTGTCACATCGCTGACAGCTGCTAATAAATATACTGCCACAGGACCCCCCAACCCCCCCTCTCTCCCACCACCCCCCTCCCCTCCACCAAAGCTCCAGCCAGCCGCTCCTCACACCCCGCCTCTGACACCGCTGCTGAGGTCGACATCACCCGCGCAAAACTGCAAACCTCATTTGCTAATTGCCGCTTTCGCCATCAATCTGGCTCCTGTCACATGGCTTGTCAATAGGAAAAATGAAATAAATATGTGCGCGTCCCGTGATGGCAGGAAAACATGTTTAGCGTCTATTAGAAATATCCTGTCGAATACAAATCTGCGTTTATTTTTGTCTTTTCAATAGCTAACAGCATGCTACATATCTTCATTTCTTATTGCTGTGATAATAAAACAATTACAGTTCACCCAAAGATGAAACATTCTGTCATCATTTACTCACCCTCATCTTCTAAACCTGTATGACTTTCTTTCCTCTGCGGAACACAAAGGAATTTCTGAAGAATCTTTCAGCTGTTTGTTTATATAATGAAATTCAATGTTTCAAGCTCCAAAAAGGACATAAAGGTAGTGTAAACGTAAAACATACAACTCCAGAGATTAAATCTGTCTTCTCAAGCAATATGATCACTTTGTATAATAAACAAATTTAGAAGGTTAATCACTGTTAAATCAAATTAAACAATGAAACTCATATATACAGAGCCAATGCACCGTTAAACCGAATAAGTTGGCAAAACTCAAACAATTTGAGGCAGTCAGTTACATCAAATTTATACATTAAGAAATTTTAAGTTTAAGAACTTGCAGATTTTTATTTTGTACTCATACATTTTAATTGCTTTTAACTTCAAATATTTGAGTAAGCTAATTCATATATTTAACTTAAAATGATCAACTTACATATTTTTAGTAGTGGAAACTTAACTAGCTTTAGCTAGCTAATTCAATAAATGCAACCTTGCTAATTGGTTACACAATGCTTTGATAGCATTAGCATAGCAGCACTTGCTGAATGAATACAGCAATATAAAATGTAACCAAACTCTAGCTTAGTTCCCTGTAAAATGTTAAATTAAAACAGCAAAAACTCATTTAAATTATAATATCATTATTATAAGCTTACAATTGGGAATCGGGGTAAGGCAAGGAGGAATTCTGAACACTTTTTTTCAATACTTGGTCAATAATGGATTTGTGTTATTTGTTAAGCAAAAAATCATTGTCATTTTTAATCATATTATTACAATAATCAGTTACTGTACTAAAGTCAAACATAAATCTGTTCTCAAACTAAGCTCATGCTCCACTCGTCACCATGATGGTAAAAAAAAACAGAAACTCTTCTAAACTAGCACAGCAACACATAAAACACTACTAAATATCCCACTTAACATTAATCTTACACACAAAAAAAAAACATTATATAACATAATTATAAATAAAACATAATTATATAATAATTTTAGCATTTACTGTCCTTTTTAAGTGTCATGGCACAGCATGCTGGGAAATAGAAATCCCAGCCCAGTTTCAGTTAAATTTAAGTTTGTATGAATTAAAAGAAACAAGTTCATAAAACTCAAAACAATGAATTCAAAAAACTTTTAATGAAGTTTGATGTTACCTTTGTGTTGCCATATTCCATATATGGCAACACAACAGTAACATCAAACCTCATTGGTTCTTGCGTGTCACGTGACATTACATCAAGTCATGTGCACCAGTGAGGTTTGTTGTTATTAAAAAGCTCCAAAAAATTTTGGGGAAGCAGCAGAAACATTATTCAAAACATCTACATTCTCTTTAAAAATCATACAAGCTTGGAATGACATGAAGGTGAGGAGATTATGACGGAAATGGTTGGAAACAATTATGAGAAATGGAACTATTCTTTTAATAGGAATATTGAAGGGAGGATCTGAAATCATACGAGCTGGACTCAAACTTGTATCGTCTACATGAGCACCGCAGCTTAATGTGTGGGCTAACTGCTAGACTACAGTTTTGACAGACCTTTGAAATTGCATTCACAACCCAATTTACTTTAATCATATGAGGTATTTCCAAGTGATTAGGAACATGGGTAACACTTTATTTTAAGGTGTTGTAGTTACACGTTACTACATGTACTCACTACAGTGATAACAGTTAATTATGCATAATTACAAGTCACTAACCCTAAACCAAACCGTAACCGTAACTCTGTAGAAAGCACATGTAGTTAATTAATATTACTCACCACTTAGTTGAGTAAGTACGATGTAACTACATCACCTTAAAATAAAGTGTAACCGGAATGTGTATTAAGAAAGTAATTTCCCACATCCAATAACCCAAAATGCATTGTGCCTTGGGCCAGGGGTGTCCAATCCTGCTCCTGAAGGGCCCCTGTCCTGCAGAGTTCAGCTCCAGCCTGCCCCAACACACGTGCTTGGAAGTTTCTAGGCTGTATCTGAAATTGCCCCTTCTCATTCACTATTCCCTACTTTGTTTTACTAATATAGTCCACTCAAAGGAGTGAATGAAAACAAGTGAGTGAATTTCAGAGACTGAGTGTACTAGATGTATCTGGTGATACACAGGAACTCATTTGGTGTGACTCTCACAATGTAAAGTGTATCTGAAAACCATACTTGAGTAAACGTACAGATACCCTACAGAGAAAATCACTCCATTACAAGTTACAAGTCACCAATTCCAATACCACTTGAGTAAAAGTCGTAAGGATTGGAGCTAAACTCGAGGAGCAGGATTGGACACCCCTGTCTTAGGTTCACCCTCTATGGCAGAAGTGTTAAACTCAGTTCCTGTAAGGCCACAGTCCTGCAGAGTTTAGATGTGACCCTTTCACTTTCTGCCTGTGTCACCTTTGTTTCATTAGGACTGGAGCTAAACTCTGCAGGACAGTGGACGTCCAGGAGCAAGATTGGGCCCTGGAGGATTGGACACCCCGCTCTATGGACCCTGCCACCCAAGTAAATGTATATTGAACATCCATCAGCCAGCAGATCCCATTTCAAGATATGGAGGAGAGCCAGTGTAAGGTTAAGTGTGTCTACAGATCAGTGGCATCTAGGGGCCATCTGCACTGCCCGGCAGGTCCCATGACCCCTCTCTCAAGGTTAAGTGTTCCTCAATGAGGCCAGGGCCGCAGAGGTGGAGGATGTAGAGGCACCTGAAGTGGTGGTCTATGAAGACGTCTGGGTCTGCAACATCACTGACCACCTATACACCTTTAACAACTTTCACAAAAAAGAAAAGAAAATACAAGTCCAGACTTAGTAAAACAGGGTGTCTAATCCTCCTGGAGAGTCAATGTCCTAGCTCTATCCTGCCCAAAACAAACTTGCCTGGACGTTTCTAGTAATCCTAAAGATTATCTGATTATCTGATTCAGGTGTGTTTGATCAAGACTGGAGCTAAACTCTTCAGGATAGTGGCCCTCAAGGACCAGGACTGGACACTTAACTCCAACACTGAAATGGAAAACACATGGGCTGACATGGGCAGAGACACAGCCTGCTGTTTGAAATGCCATCTCCTCTGATTTTGACTACTTTTCTGTTGGACCCTCGAAAGTTTGATACTGATCTGTAATGTGTCCTCATACCATTTCCCCCCTCTTCCCAAATCCCCTCCATACTTTTTCTTTCCTTAAAGTCAACCTATTTTACTTCTGTAATACGATGCATTTTGAGTTAGGGTGGATCCAGGTTGATTGGGACACTTTTTCCAAGTCATCTCAATGGCAAAAAGTGTCCCAATCACCCTGAATTCACCCTGAAGTCTCTGCAAAAACATGCATCAATGAATCATTTGTTATGAGACCAGGGATGTATATTAAGAAAGAAAAAGGGTCAAGTTTGATTTCCTGTTGACTTAAATGCTTCTACTTAAGATAAGTTAATATATTGTAGTTTAAACAGAAGATTGTTTGCAGTCGTCTCTCTCTCTCTCTCTCTCTCTCTCTCTCTCTCTCTCTCTCTCTCTCTGTGCTTCTCCTGACAGGTGTGTGAGTCGGCTCCCCCTGTAGGGAGATGAATGAAGCGCGTGATGTTGCTGTGATGGTGGTCCGGTGGCTGAGGCGGAAGCCGGCGCGTTTGTGTGTGTGATTCTTGCCAGGCTGGTGACCATACTGTGCAACAGATGGTACCGAAGGTGGGATTCAAACGGGCAGGTTGAGGGGCACAGCAGCTGCTCTCACGGTCAGCTCAGTAGCGCCCCCTACTGCCCGACACACCCACACATACACTACAGTACTTGAGCTACACTGCCAAAATATTCACCCAGGTGTCCTGTTCACTGTGCACTGAATCCTATACTATAGCTTCATGCTTCAGAACTGCCATTAAGGGAACATAGTGAGCATCGATGCACTCTGGTTTTTGCGGTGCATTGTGGGACTTTTTAGGGAGCGAACGGTTTAGTGCACTGGAAGGATTCTGCGATCGAGACAGCCCTTAAAATGGCTCCCTGATCAGTGCCCTGACTACTGAACTAGGGAGCTGACTGAGACATCAGTTGTACACTCATTATTGCGGTGCATTGTGGGATTGAATGTGTGCACTCGATAACATCCACTATGGTTTTGGACACCACTACAAATGGATGTCCCCTCAAATAATGCCCTATTTAAGAGTATAGGGGCGATTTCGGACAAAGCCTATTTCTTTTGAGCAGGTAACTGTCATTCACTGTTGTTTTGACTCAGATAATGTTAAAAAAGGAAGGGAAGTAAGTTAGGCAGCACTGACATTAAATAAAATGCTAGACATGTTATCTGTTGAGCAAGAAAAAGGCCAAACTCTATATAATGCACAGCTGGCTAATGAGAGCTTAACCCTCCTCAAATGGACATGGTTTGGGTATGTTTTACTGTATGCAAATTACTAGCTCATGCTTCCTCATTTAGAATAATCTGGATTCATGAACATTAGAACAAGTGCAAGAACAAATGTATGCGCATAAACACCTGTAGTGAATGCACTTTTTCTGCACATGGCATCACACATAAATGCGCAAAATTAAATTTTGTAGTGAATGAAAAAAATTTTTTGCACAGTGGTTTTGCATCAGGATGCTCATTATGTTTTTTCACCGATGACGGCATGACATGCAACCTGTCCATGACTTTGCACCAAAATACTATAGTTTGTTTCAGAGAAAAGCTACAGTATTTTGATTAAAGATTGTGAATGCAGTTCTCTTTTTATTTAGAATAACTTGCATTGATGAACTGTGCCCAAGACTAGGGGCATTTGTTTAGAAAGTAACTAAATTGTGTCCATTTTGAAATGACATTGTCTTTAATGTCGCTTTAATTGTCATGCGTCTGAATCTGGCACATCTGCTCTCTCTCTACGCAGGTTTGAGAATCACACGTGGTGTCTTAAAAGCTAACTTGGCTCCTCCTGGTTCCACGCTCTGTTCTAATGTTATTGGAGTATCGCGCCCCTGGCGACGCTTCCACATCAGATGGTCCCTCGAGCAGGACCAGCTGCGCTCTCAGAGGGCTGTGATGACCAGGGATGCCTGCGCTGTTAATTAGGATGGTGTGATTAATGGAGGAAAGGTTGAGGAAACGCTGGGTTTGGAATAGGTACAGGGGGAGGGGGGAACGTTTGGGTTGGTGGTCGAACCAAACGGTTAACGCGCCAGCTTCTCCATCTCCCCCTCAGGCCTGAGTGAGAGAGTTTGAGAGATTGTGAGACTGAAGGATGTGGCAGCCCTCGTCAGACGAGTACCATGGACCTGAAAGGGTGGATCATCAATCTCACAGCGGTTGTTTCATTTGATTATCACTATCTTACATTTGATCTTATACCTCTTATGGGTGATAGAGGGCTGTCAAGAGAGTATATTGATGGATCTAGAATGCATATATACTAGTGGTTCTCAACTGGTGAAGTATGGTTGCAGGTCTGTTCTGACTGTGCTACAATGCTAAGTGCATATTAACAATTAGGACTGTCAATACGTTCATTTAGTGCAAGTGATTATACATCAATATGATATGGAATTTTGATCACACTTTAGATTAGGGTCTAAATTCAATCACTATTAAGGGTCCAAATCTCACTATTAACTAACTATTAACTACGACTTTTGCATCAATAAACTCCAACTTATTGCTTACCTGTTGAGTTCGGGTATGGGGTTGGATTAGAATAAGGTCATGCAGAATAAGGCATTAATATGTGATTTATAAGTACTAATAAACAACCAATATCCTAGTAATATGCATGCTAATAAGCAACTAGTTAATAATGAGAATTGGAAATTCAAGAAGTACCAACACAGTACCAGAGTCCACAATCAGCACAGCCCCAGTTGCAACTACAGTCAACATACTTTTAATGAAAAGTAGTGAAAGCCTTTTTGAAAAGTTGCTGAATGTCGTTATATTCATGACGTCAACGCATCATATTTGCAATCTGCCTAGTGTCAGCCCTTCACATCTGTTTACTTTTCTTCTATTTGTGCTCACATACTTTACAATGTTTAATGGTGAATGGTTGTAAAAAGAACAACAAAATACTTAGAAACTTTGATATTCATTCACACAAGTTGAAAAACTGAAACAACATGACGATATCAACAGTGATTCAATTAGCAAGAGGCTATCTGACTGACAAGTAAAGCAACCAATCGCAGTTTGTTATGTTCCGTGTCATGTTTAGGCAGGGGCGTGAAAATGTAACGTCGATGTCCCTACAAAAACAGACCTGTGTGTAAAACTATAGGACGTATTTTAAAGAGTCTATGCCGCGAACTTCACATACTTCACTTATTTGAAAATCCAGCGATCCTGGTAAGCACTCATTGTCACAGTTGTAAACATGACGCCGTTTTTCTTCCATGGGGGGGTTTGGCTTCACGACTGCTTTGTTTTCAGGCGGATCGTTAAGGAATGCGACACACGTCTCGCGGACATCCTGTAGAATTCAACCAATCAGATGATGACTTTGAAAATCCTGAAGTGTTTCCAATTTCGTGTGCCATATGCAGCCAACGGTCCGGGGTTGGACATCTGAGGCTGAGACTTGCATCACCCTGGTCTCAGACGTCAAGTCCACGGACCGTCTGATGGCACACAAAATTGGAAATACTTCAGGAGTTTTCTAAGACGTCATCTGATTGGTTGAGACGTGCAGTGTTGGGCAAGCTACTCTGAAACTGTAGCTTTACAAGCTACTTGTAAGTTAAAGTAGTTAAGTTACATTCAAGCTTCCCTTTTGAAAAAGTAGTTAGCTACACTACAAGTTACTATCAAAAAGTAGCTAGCTACATTGAAACTACTTTTGTTTTTGTTTTTTTCTTTTCTTTTTTACAATGACATTGTTACAAATAACTGAATAATTGTTAATGAAGAATGCTATAATATTTGGGGTTTCAAGCAACATAATGCAATGTAAATATGATTTCAAAGAGTATGGGGTGAATTCAGGTTGATTGGGACACTTTTTTCCCAGTCATTTCAAGGGCAAGAATCATTTGATTTTGTAAACTCTCCGATACACACAATAATCAAATATAGCCTATATCTCAAACTGACTGTCAAAGTGCAAAATGGCTACACATTTAACATCAGTGCAAGAACAAAATGTATGCAACTTAAATTAAATACTCGGGAGTCAGGTTAAACTCACAGCACATGTAGTGATGGAGCGCGCAGCATTTTGAACAGAAACGCTCTGAGTATCATGAGCTGCTCGTGTATGCTCACGCATGAGCTGTGCACATTGCTTGACTATTTCTCTTCGTTTCGAAATGTTTCGTTTAAAAGTGGACATTTCAAGCTTTCTATACACATATTTCTCATGTCTGTGAGGCAAGTATAGCCTGCTGAGTTTCGGTTTATTTATGAGACACGCTCCAGTTCATGTGCAATGCAAGTGATCGCTCTGGCGCCTTCATGTCACAATTATTGTCTGCTATAGTCTATTTAGTTCTTATTTATTAAATCCAGGCAATTTGCTGATGAAACATTGATTAAAATTAAGATACAATTTATACAAAATGAAATTCACTTTAAAGAAAGGCTTTCAACAAAACAAAACTTAATGAAGTGGTCAAAATCATTTCTGACCCACTCTGTCTTTGACATATATTATGCATCTCTGCACTTTTCATAATCAATATAGCCTAGATATAGCCTAGATGTTATTTAAAAATAACAGTATAATATTTAAACATAAATATGAAACAAAATACATTGTTTAATGGCTACAACAAGTAAAGTAGGCTACAGTACAGATCAATTTCATGTCTGAGCGGGATTTGAGCGAACGTTGTTTTACGCTGTCGGTAAGCGGTTCATGAGTGGAGCGTTCGCTTGGGCCGTGAGCGATTGAGTGGAGTGCACCTTCATAGAGCGGATTATTGAGCTGAGCGTCCGTTACTTCGCTCATTACAGGCTCATTCTCGTCAGAACCCAAAACGGAATGCAGCTTTTGGTCGCACTACACAGCTACTTGCTGGATAAAGTAGTTAGCTACTGGAAAAGCTACACTGTTTTAAAAGTAACTGAGCTACTGACAAGCTACTGAAAAATGTAGACGTGTGTGTCGCGTTCTTTAACGGTCCACCTGGAAACAAATCGCTGCAAAAGGTTTCTCTTTGCAACTTTACGCACAACTGCCAGCCTGCATGAAGAGGTTCTTGAGACTCCAGCAACACCAGCAGCTTCAAATGCCTGTTTGCTGTGGCTTTTTTATAGCTGCCCTTTTAATACAATTAATCAGTTTGACTGAATAATAAGCCTTTATCTGACTTTAGCTTTTAGTTCTTCTATGCTCTAAATCACTCACAAATCTTTTGATAGTTCGATAATCTCCATTCATTTGTCGCAAAATAGTTGTTTGCATGACTTTTGCAAGACATTGCACCATTTCATGCTTTTCATCTTCAGAAAGATGTTTCTTCCTCGCAGAACCTGATTTCACCAAGTGTCAACATTTGTTGATCCAGGAACAACATTCCAATCAACCAATCAGATTTGAGGGACAAGTTTACAGTTTATGTTAAGTTTAGGCTTACAACCAGGGTTATGTGCTTCTACATCAATGTTATTCACCATCATTTCCTTCTGATTTTAGGAAGAAGTTATGGGTAGGGTTAGCTTTAGGGGTAGGGATAGGGTTAGGGCAAAATTTTCAGACAGAAATGTTGTTCCAGGATTAACAAAATATGTTGACCAAGGAATGCGTCTAACTTGGGAAAATCAGGGCTTCTTCCTACCCATATTACATAGAACTATGACTTTAATAATGTGGAAATAAACTCGGGAACACATTATTTTAGGGTTCTATTCTCGCTATTAACTAGTTGCTTATTATCGTGCATATTACTAGGATATTGGCTTATAAATCACATATTACCTTATTCTGCATTAGTCGTGGCCTAATGATTAGAGAGTCGGACTTGTAACCCGAAGGTTCCGGGTTCGAGTCTCAGGTCCGGCAGGAATTGTCGGTGGGGGTAGTGAATAATCAGTACCACCCTCAATACCACGACTGAGGTGAGACCCTTGAGCAAGGCACCAAACCTCCAACTGCTCCCCTTGCGCCGCAGCAATATGGCTGCCCACTGCTCTGGGTGTGTGTTCACGGTGTGTGTGTGCATTTGGATGGGTTAAATGCAGAGCACATTCTCCATACTAAAGTGTTACCAACTACTCTTTAAGTAGGTTTTCCATTTACCTAAGTAGACCTGGCAAACTATTTAACAAAGTATGAGATTGATACCAATTATCCAAAAAGATATGAGAAATAAAACAAAAACAAGCACTTTATTTGAAAAACTAAAATCTGAATGTTTATTGCACTGAAATCCTACTTATATGTCACTTGCATAATAATTGTATCAGTGTATCAATTGTGTTTCACTTTTTTTAATGTAATTAATCAATTAAAATTTCAATCATATGATAGGGTCCTGAAGCAAAGCCAACTGAAAACCACCAATATATACTGACACATATAAATGCAATGTTACAAAATTTGTGTTTGTGTCATAGCACCATTCACACAAACATCAGTGAGAGAGAGTCGTGAACACTGGGGGATTGCTGTGAGAGAGAGGACTGTGGTATGTGTCTCCTGATTGTTCTGGTGGCATCGAGGTGTAGCCGTCTGTAGCGAGACTTTGTGTCTGGTACTGCAGGGAGAGTGAGTCTGTGTGTCTTTGTCTGTCTTAGGAGCCAGTGCTTTATTGAAATGTAAGAAGTCGCATTGTGACAAACTTCCCTCGAGGGATGCAGTGTGTAAACACGAGTCATTTGGCAGATGCACGGCGAGCAAATTGGCAGCGCATTCCCTCGGTGGAGACACACACACTATTATCTGGATTGAGACTAATCGCATGTCGCATCCCATATGATGAGCAATTAATTTACACAGAATCAAATGCCGCGCCAGCAGAGGGGAGGAAACACAGGGCTGAAGAGGAAAGAGAGTATGAAAATAAAGATTAAGATACTAAAAAAGGAGGAGACGAAGAAAACACATGTAATATCTGCAAATTGTGCTGGGTCACAGTGAAATATTACTCATATAAAATGTTAAAATGTGAAAGCAAATGTCTTAAGAATCTTACCTCGGCCATGAACAGTGAACAGAATCAATTGATCCTGGTTCTGAATCCAATCCCACTTCACAATTCCATTGTTTCAAAATTTTTTAAGAAGATCCTCCACAGAATTGTTGCTTTTTACTAAAGGTACGTTTACTCTTAAAACAACAATGTACTAAAAACGGAAAAGTTTTTAATTTGCATTTTTTGCATAGACTTAAAACAATCCCGTTCACACGGATCCACGAAAACGACTGAAAGCACTGTATTATTCATGCCATGCCAGTAGTTGGCAATGTCACTTTGCCTATATGCGCCTATAAACTGAACACATAATACACATGCACATGGTGTCACCTTTTTTACAAATAACGATAACGCTATTGTTTTCAAAAACTTGCACTTTAGCCGTGTTTCCACCAAAATTACCCGGAACAATTTGTCCCAGGAACTTTTTTCCCCCAGATCTGTTGCTGTCTGTCTTTCCATCGCCGTCTAAAGTACCGTGAAGATTAGACAAATTAGTCCGGTGACGTAGGACTGCGCGCAACTTTCCAGTTCCCGCTGGATTTCGTCCTCCGTCCTCCTCAAGCTTAATAAAGCCTGAACCTTGTCGTCGGTCCATCTGTCATATATTTTAAACTCCATTGTTGATTCGAATATCAAACAACTCTTACTGCACGCACCGCCACAGACTTTTAAAAATGGTGTTTGAAATAAAATGCTGCTTGGAGTCAACCAATCAAAATGCTGCGTGAACTCAACCAATCAGCATGTTCAGCGGCCACGTCCCAAAGTTCTTGAACTTTGAAAAAGGAGTACCTCGTGAGCAGGGACTTTCTGAAGGGGACATTTTTACCCAGAACTTCATTTAGACCCTGCGGTCGAAACACATTGAGTACCACCCCAAAGTCCCTAGTTCCTGGAGAAAGTTCCTGCGGTGGAAACGCAGCTTTTGAGACCCGTTTTTAAAAGTTTGCATTTTAGGCCCCCAAAACGCAATTGTTGTGTAAATTAATGGCCAAAACACATAAAAAGTTTTACATTTTTAGTTGAAAACAGTGTTGTGTAAACGGCCCCTAAAAAATATTGTACTTTTTAGCACTTTATTGGTAACACTTTATTTTACAGTGTCCCTGGTACATATGTTACATGTACTTACCATAGTAACAACAGTAAATTATGCATAATTACATGCAACTAACCCTCAAACAAACCCTAATCCTAGCCTAACCCTATAGTAAGTACATGCTGTTCATTAATATTACTCAGTACTTAAATATATAATTACACTGTAACAATGACACCTTAAAATAAAGTGTAACCCCTTTATTTTACAGTACGTGTACTTACAGTGTAGTTACCTAAGAAAGTACTGGTAATATAAGGTAACTACATGGGTTAAGGTTAGGTTTAGGGGTAGGTTCGGGGTTAGTACCTAGTTATAACACAGTTATTGTAATTGCTATAATAAGTACATTAGTAATATGCAGAACAGGACTGTAAAATAAAGTGCTACCAGATTTTGTTACATATTATGTTGCTGATTGTATTATGTGTGTTACAAAATGGTGTTTTGTTTTGTGTGCATGACACTGCACACCATCTATAGATTAGCATTTACCTCAGCTTCTGGAAAAGCTACTTGTGAGGATTTTTTGTACAGCATACATTTATTGTACTGTGTATACACACACACACACACACTGTTATATGAGCAATTAGTCAGTAATCCCTGGTGAAAAATGCAGAATTAGGTATGTTTTGCATGCTGAGATCAGCATGGGATGCGGGTTGTTGGTTTGTGGGATCAGATACACCAGCTCAGTTTTGCTTGAGAACAGCATGACTATGCTAGTCCACCATCTAGACCAGCTCTACTCAGCACAAACCAATCTGGACCAACATGGAATTCATGCTGGTTTATGTTGCATTTTTCAGCAGGGATTATGCTGATTTATGTCTCACAAGCCTTAAAGGGGTGGCTGATTATGATTTGACTTTTTTAACTTTAGTTAGTGTGTAATGTTGCTGTTTGAGCATAAACAACATCTGCGAAGTTACGACGCTCAAAGTTCAAAGCAAAGGGTGATATTTTATTTTACAGAAATCACTTTTTAAGCACTATAACAAACGGCTGGTAGGAACTACAGCGAGCTTATTCACGGGTTAGTGACATCACTAACCCTAAAATGTACATAAACCCCGCCCCCGGGAACACACAACAAAGGCCATGTTGAGAAGAGGAAGAGTTGTTGTAGTCGAGCAGATTTGGGAGTCTGCTCAAGCTGTCACATCCGTCTTTTCACATTTATTGCAGTGCAGTACTAAACACAAATGCAATAGCATGTCATAAAAGCAAGATGACAACATGAGTTATAACGTAATTAAACTAAACTATACATTTACATTTACATTTATGCATTTAGCAGACGCTTTTATCCAAAGCGACTTACAACTGAGGAGTACAGGAAGCGATCCGTTATGAAGAGGCATAGAAACGCAAGAAGTGCCTTAAATACTACGTTTCGGGCATTGCTCAGAGTAGCGTAATCTAGAATAGGGAGGGTGTAGAGAAAGATAGAGGAAAAAAGAAAGAATTTTTTTTTTTTTTTTTTTTTTTTTTTTTTTTTACCTATACCTGTTCTGTCTTCATGCAGCAGATATTCTCTGGCTCTGAGCGTCTTACAACAGTTCCCACACGAGCGATTTATAGATTATCATGACAGAATATGCTTACAATGACTTGAAGATAGTAACTCCACATCAGCTACATAAATTCATCAACTATCCATTTAGAAACGTCCTGTCTCATTCTACATGTTGTCACTTCCGACTCCGGTTTGAACATAAAAGGCTGAACAGTTTCGGACATTTTCAGTGTGTGTCTGCGTGAGGTAATCGGAGCTGCTAACATGAGCTCTTGAAGCTCCACCCTCTTCTTAAAAGGGGGTGGGAGCAGCAGCTTGTTTACATTTAAACACACACAATGCTCACCCTCAAAAGGTGACAATTTTAACATGCTATAAAAAATGATCTGTGGGGTATTTTGAGCTAAAACTTCACATACACACATCAGAGACTTATTTTACATCTTGTATAAAGGGGCATTATATGACCCCCTTTGAGTAAATACAACAGTAAAGGTCATCAGATCATTTCGTAAAATAACAAAGTGCAGTTCAGTAAATATCGCCTTGACTGCTTCCGTCAGTGAGTAAATTGATTCAAAACTTGTGATTTGTGAGTCTTTTTGATAGATCCATTAAATGAACTGGCTCCTTAGAGTCAGTCATTTGCAAATCTGACTACAGTGGTTGTATTCAGCACATTCACACGTAAAATAGCATTTCTTTAGCCTTAATTTTGCTGAAAGTCATTAAAACTAAGTATTAAGTATTCTTATTTTTTAATGGAATTGGTTCTGAATTAGAAACAGTTCTTCTGTGAATCTTTCCACTCTTTCCGTGAATGATTGGAACTGTTCAAAAATTATCTTTTTTATGTTTTACAAATGTAATTTTTCACTCAAAATTTGAGAGAGATGAAAAGGCTCAATTTTAATTTCCACAGATAGTGGAACAGCTATTACGAGGGCAAACTATCACGCCGGTGTCTACGGCTGCCAAATTAATCACACGATCTGATGACCTTTTAGATTAGATAAGCTGTATTATAATAGATACAGTCATATAACACCAAAGAGAAACTGACAGTGAAGAGGGACCGGATTTTAACAGCTTCATTTTTCCCCTCACAGAACAGCCTTGCGCTTTTAACCTTTTTCATCTAGTTATGAATCAAAATGACTTAATTCAAGTGTCTCAGTGGAAGGGAATAGGGAGAGAGGAGAGCAGGAAAATTAGCTTGTGATCGTGTTGTGTGCCATCTGTCTTATTACAAGTGAATAATCAAACAGAGCAGATTCATTAACATTTGATTTCTGACACTAATTGAATTCACAGTTCAATAATTAATACTGAACTACAATTAGTATTAGTATTAGCAAATATATCTAATATAAGCCATTTCCCCATACAAATTGAAGCTTGTCAACTTCACTGTCGATGCTAATCCTTCATTTAAAGACTTTTTGAGTTTGTTTAACCTACAAATGAATTACAGTGAATTAGTCATAGCTGAATAACAAATAAACAACATTAAATTAAGTAATATATAAATTGCCATTATTATTAAATAAAGATTATGGAATTTTTGAACTGGCAAAAATCTAACCTTTCATTGAAGTAAAATAATTTAAAGTAAAAAGGGGAAAATCACATTATAAAAATAAATGTTTTTCTCCAAAAGACGTTGGCCACAATTATTGGCACCCAGTAAAATATATCTCTAAAGTATATTCCCATTAATATTTACATTTTTTAGCACACCAGTAACATGAAATTGTCCAGCTATTACTTCTTGTTTTCAGAAGTATAAATATGAGGAAACACAAAGGCCAAATTCCCTTAATCATCCATCACAATGAGCAAGGAATATAGTTCAGCAAAAGATTGTTGAGCTTCACAAAATAGAAAGTGGCTGTAGGAAAATCCCCATGTCTATATCGTCCTAATACTCTCCAAGATCACAGATGGAGAATCACAGAGATTAATTGAGTCTTGGGGTTTAGAAAGCCAAAAAAAAAAAAAATCAAACAACCTCTACATCACTACATGTTGTTTGGGAGGGATTCAAGAAAAATCCTCCTCGCTCATCCAGAAAAAAACTGATTGAAGTTCCGATGAAACTAAAAAAAGAGCTTTTTGGCAGCAAATCCACCAGATGTGTTTGGTGCAAACAGGGATAAAAGTATCCCATGCCCACGGTTAAATATACCGCTGGATCTTTAATGTTATGGGCCTATTTTTTTGCTGGAGGTCCTGGACATCTTCAGATACATGGTATCATGGATTCTAGCAAATACCAACAGATAAAAAATCAAAACCTGACGGCCTCTGCTAGAAATCTTATAATGGGCCGTGGTTGGATCTTCCATCAGGACAACGGTCCAAAACAAGCATCAAAATTAACACACAAATGTGTCACTGAGCACAAAATGAAGCTTCTGCCATGACCGTCCCAGTCCCCTGACCTGAACCTTATAAAAAAATGAGTGAACTGAAGAGAAGAGCTGGGAATCTGAAGGATCTGGAGAGATTCTGTATGGAGGAATGGTCTCTGATCTCCAAACTCGTCAGGCATTATAGGAGAAGACTCAGAGCTGTTATCTTAGCAAAACGAGGTTAAAAAAAGTATTTAATAAAAGGGTGCCAATAATTATGGCCAACGTGTTTTGGAGAAAAGCATTTATTTCATAATGTGACTTATGCCCTACTTGTCCCATGTCTGTCTTGTCCTGTGCAGCACATGTGGTGTTTTGGTTTAGTTATGTGTCATGTGCGTTCCTGTTTTCGGTCTTGACCCCACCCCTCTTGTTATCTGATTATTGATTCATTTGCCCCACCTGTTCCTCCCCATTACCTGCCTTGTTTGTCCCCCATTAAATCTCATTGTGTCTTCAGTCCTGTGCTGGTCCGTTATCGTGGTACGTCTCCTGTTTTCATGTTCCTTGTTCCCGACCCTGGTAGTTTGTCTTTGTTATGTTTGATTTTCCCCCTCGTGAGTTTTGTTTTATGTTTGTTTTTATTTTGTATTTAACAAATACCCATTTATCTGCATTTGAGTCCTCGCTCCCATTTTTCCCTATCGTCGCGTGACAGAACGAACCAGCCATTAGAGGACTCAGCAGAAGATGGGTATCTTCCTTTTTCCATCTCCCCCCACTGAACCCTCCAACTATCTGCAACACGCCAAGTATGTGAACTCGTGTTACATCCGTCAGCAGGGGGCTGACGTGAGGGACTTTGCCTGCAGTCTCCTCATTGAGGTCGATCACATGGTCTACATTGAGGCAGAGATTAAGGAGGTGCTAAACATCTGTCTGGACATGCCTCTCAGCCCGGGGGAGATGGAGAAGCTGGGGCATCTGGGATTCTGGGACTTTGTCCACCACATTTACCATCTTGGTGAGCCAGAACATCCACGGCCAGCAGAATCCCAGCCCACTGACTGTTCCCTTCCATCTACAGTCAGTGGAGGCCCCAGCCCTCCGATGACCCGGAAACGGAGAAGGAGGAGGAAGAGCAGGCCTACCTCATCGGACACCTCTGCTGAGGAGGATCCGACTTCGGGGGTAGGAGATCCGGTGGTCTCGAGTCCTGACATGGCCAGGAGGGCTGTGCTGGGGGTTTTTGTGGTGGCAGTCATACGTGCCTGGGAGGAGCACAGGGCTTCCTCCAGACATTCAGGGACAGTTATGGAGCAACCCGCGGTCATCGCGGAGGAGTGTCCTAAGCCGCCCAAATGTATTGCCTTGCCATGGCTAGCCTGTGCACCGAGTCCAGAGAGGGCCCTGTCCCGTGCACCGAGTCCGGAGAGGGCCCCGTCCCATGCACCAAGTCCGGAGAGGGCCCCGTCCCATGCACCAAGTCCGGAGAGGGCCCCGTCCCGTGCACCGAGTCCAGAGAGGGCTCCGTCTCCTGTTTTAAGTCCAGAGAGGACTCCGCTTCCTGAACTGTGTGCGCCGCCCTGGCCTCCTGAACTGTGTGTCCTGCCCCAGTCTGTCCCTCCCGTCCCCCCCTGGTCCCCTGGTGAAGCGTCTGGTAGCCGCTCCTTAAGGGGGGGGGGGGGGGGTAATGTCATATGTCTGTCTTGTCCTGTGCAGCACATGTGGTGTTTTGGTTTAATTATGTGTCATGTGCGTTCCTGTCTTCAGTCTTGACCCCACCCCTCTTGTTATCTGATTATTGATTCATTTGCCCCACCTGTTCTTCCCCATTACCTGCCTTGTTTGTCCCCTATTTAATTTCATTGTGTCTTCAGTCCTGTGCTGGTTCGTTATCGTGGTACGTCTCCTGTTTTCATGTTCCTTGTTCCCGACCCTGGTAGTTAGTCTTTGTTATGTTTGATTTTCCCCCACGTCGGTTTTGTTTTATGTTTATTTTTATTTTGTATTTAATAAATATCCATTTATCAGCATTTGAGTCCTCTCTCCCATTTCTCCCTTGCAACACGTGACACTACTTTCAATTATTTTACTTCAATGAAAGGTTAGATTTTTGAATGAAAGATCAAAAGGATAAACAATGCAGATTTATTTTATAGCCAACTTTGATCATATTTACCAGGGGTGCCAATAATTAAAACTTATATATAAACGCAATATCACACTCAAAGCCGGGCAATATATCAGCACGCTGTGATGATATACAGCCATATCGCACAGCTACTCGTGTGATATTGCTAATATAGGCTTGTGTCTTAGTAGTTACTAGTTACCCGGGTTGTATGAAAAAAAAAAAGTTGTCACAGTCACGTTTAGTTTCAGTTTGATTGGACTTTCAGTTTGTTTGTATCTGTCACATGTTCCTTTGTTCTGTTTCCCTCCACTCGTCTGTCTCCCCGGTTAGTCCCTCAGCTTCACCTCAGCCTCCTCTCAGTGGTGCGGCTACCCCTCGGACCCGCTGGGAGTTATCACCACCCTGGACTCTGTTGTTCGTCCTCCTCCCGGTTGTCCGTCCACCTCCAGAACCTCCTCCTACCTGTCTGTGCCATCCCTTCACCAGCCTCCTTAACCATCCCTTTGCCATCCCCTCATCCTCGTCGTCTCCTCATCTCCACGTCTCTATTGGCTGTTTATTAGTACTTATAAAGCATATATTAATGCCTTATTCTGCATGACCTTATTCTACATCCCTTAATCCTACCCAATACCTAAACTTAACAACTACCTTACTAACTATTAATAAGCAGTAGTTTATTTCAATCGGCCTGTATTTCGGTCTTTCGATGCCGGCCACAACAATTTCACCAGGCTTTTCAGTCCCTGGCCAGACCCATCCATTCTCTGCCCATGTCTTGTCTGAGCAAGTCCCGCCATCGGGTTGTGGGGTGGCCCCAGCGGTCTTTTGATGTCGAGAGGCAGCCATCCGGTCACGGCCCGCGTCCATCGCCCACCCGACATCCTGACCATGTGTCCAGCCCATCGCTTCTTGGCCTGGTTGACGGCGTCCTTGACCTTACTCGTCTTCCTCAGTTGCTTGTTTGTCTTGGCCAGGTTCATCTTCAGGCCGACCGCTGCGCCGGTCTGGTCGAGCTGGTTGAGTCGCAACTGTACGTCGGCCACTGACTCGCCGATTAGGACGATGTCGTCGGCAAAGCGCAGGTGGCTGAGCCACTGGCCGTTAACTCTGATACCCTTGTTGTCCCAGTCGAGGCTCCAGACACGCCATGAACAGATTGGGCGAGATGGGGTCGCCCTGCTTGATGCCTCTGGCGACGGGAATGTGCAGTGGCTGGTCGAACAGGGTGATGTTGGCGGCGCATCTGCTGTTCAGCTCCTGCAAAAGGGCCATGTACTCGTCGGCGACGCTCTGTTGTTGGAGGGCAGTACGGCGTTGATCTCACGCTGTCGAAGGCCTTCTCGTAGTCTACGAAGGCCAGCACCAAGGGTGTCTTGTACTCCCGGCTGCATTCGAGCAGTTGGTTCAGCACGTGGATGTGGTCCATCGTGCTAGAGCCAGACCGGAAACCTGCCTGTTCGTAGTTTACTGAGGCAAAAAGTCATAATTAATAGTTAGTTAATAGTGAGAATTGGACCCTAAACTAAAGTGTGACCTAGTGAACTATTCAACAGAATGCTACTTACTCATTTGTCAATCGGAGTTTCTTGTTAGTTAATAGAATGATAGTATTGCCTTACTCATTTGTTCCTGTGTAATGATGGAGCAGTATTCTGATGTGTTGCCCCTAACAAGCTGTGATAAGCACAGGTATCAGCTCGCATTAAAAAACACAACAGATTATTTAGCAGTTCTTCACCATATGTGAAAGCAGCTTGGCCTCTTGTTTTTTTGCACTCTTCTACAACTTTGGCTGCTTTTTTGCATAATGAGGTACAAACAGAGACAAATCGCTGCGGTCCCAGCCGAGTTCAGATGCTTCGGAAGTTCACACATCAGCGCGATCGGACGCACACACACCCCGCAGGAGACGTGCCTCCCGCGGCTCAGGATCTGTCGACCCGTGCGCGGTATCTTAAACTCTGCGATGCGTCCTTCCGTCAGACACCTGCAGAGCAACATATCTGGCCGTCTGTTGTGCCGCTTGGCATGCGTGTCTCGCGTTTTGGATGCATGTTGGTATGTCTTGTAAACAGCGTGTGCGCGTTCACGGGCATAGGGCATCACACATCGCCTTAATTGTGACTACTGGGTTTTGTTCGAGGGCCCCTTCTGCCTATATCATTAGCTAATTTGCTGTGTTTGGTCTCATATGATCTCTTCTTTACTGGCAAATCTGAGCGAACCCATCCAGATCACACACACACACACACACACACACACACACACACACACACACGCACACGCACACACACAGAGTGAGAGAGTGCTGAGTCCAGCTCTGTGCTTCTAGCAGACCTCTTTACATCTGGGCTGGTGTGACAAGCAAGATTAATACTTCACTCTCACAGCGCTACACACACACACACACACACCTAAACGCACTCATAACACTCCTCCAGCAGACTGAATATTTGAGAAAAGACGGGAAGAGAGAAAATGAGCCCAACATCACACACTCATCATCTAGTTCAATCTCACACACGCACAACAGAATCTCGAGAAAAATCTCTTTCTGCTGATGTCTGACTTTTCCCTCCCTCTCTCTTTTTCTTTCTCGGATCTGTCCCTCTGTTTCCCGTCAGATCCCGGTGTAAAGCCGCCGCCGCTTTGTGCCGTTCGGAGGCGGAATGACGTTTAAACGGGCTCGTATCTGTCCTTGGAGAACGAGGCTGTTCTCCTATCAAATCACATCTCTCACACACAAAAGATCATATTGTATAAGCTTCAGAAACACATTAAAGACTCTTCAATTAATTTTCAATACTGTGCATAAGATATTTAAGTTATTATAGAACTAAATGAAGCATTTTTGTGGTGATTAGTGATATCAGATAACCTGGTACTAAATGATTAACATATAGTATTCATGTTTTCATGGTTATTCAAGGTAGACATTTATTTAGAGAGTTTGAATCCAGCTCAGATCTGCACAATTTAACTATTTGGTGAAACAATACATTTCTGGACATTAAAATGTCCTCTCTCTCTCTCAAGAGAACACTATACAATAGTCCAAAACAACATCCAAGCGGCTGGATTATTATATAGTGGGAAGATGCAAGAGGGTTTTGCTTTTCTAATGTGCAAAAGATTTTTGAACTGCTTTTGACTTTTTATTCATCAAAGAATCCTCAGAAAAATGTATCACGCCTCCCACAAAAGTATATGAAGCAGCAACTGTTTTCAACATTGATAATCATAAATGTTTCTTAATCATCAAATCATCATTAGAATGATTTCTGAAGGATCGTGTGACACTGAAGACTGGAGTAATGATGCTGAAAATTCAGCTTTGATTACAGGAATAAATTACATTTTACTATATATTCACATAGACATAGTAAACAGCTATTTTAATACTATTTCACAATATTTCTACAATTTGTACCTTTTTTTATCCAATAAGCCTTGGTGAGCTGAAGAGTAAAATAAATGACTCCTGACCTTTGAACAGTAGAATATTTGTAACATTGTCACATTGAATTAAATGCTATATTTTATTTAAAAATAGATTTTCTTTTTACATTTATATGTATGTTCTCACCAGGTGCTTACCTAACCTAACCCTTCCCGAAAGGAAAATTATGTAATGAAAAGAAACACTCAAGGTCACTCAAATCCCTTTTAAACATCAGTAACTTACTAAGGGTGGTTCTCTTGTAATTATTATGTCACATTTCATCAAAACATCCATATATTTGCATGATTTCTATCTTAACATTCATTTGATTTTCAGATGTACTGTACGTCATGAATACATGAGATTGTTCTGCGTTACGGCTCAGACTCACTCTAATGTCTTCAAGGTAACCGGCAGTTTTGTGGGTGTGTGTTCATTTGAGGTCGCAGATGTTGAAACGAGGTGAAGAGAACGAAGTTTACTCTCACCTGCCTCTGACACACACACACACTCACTCACGCACATACACTCACACACACACACATTTACACACTCACACACACACTTACACACACTCTCATTCACACACTTACACTCACACACACACATTCACACAGACTCTCTCACACACACACACACACACTCACACACACTCTCACACACACACTCACACACAAACAGACACACACAAACCTGTCAGTGTCAAGAAATACACACTGCTTTTACTCTGGTTTAGAGCATAAATTAACAATAAATAAAGTAAGCATCTAGTTTTTAAATCGTGACAAAATACACATCAATCATAACATCTAAACCTAATTAAATTTATTAGTAAACACTAATAATTTTGTATGTTGTTTTTGGTCGCATATATATATATATATATATATATATATATATATATATATATATATATATTACACAACATTGTAATTACATGTGTGACATGCAAAATAAACTAATCATGGTTACACTTTATTTTAAGGTGTCATTGTTACAGTGTAATTATATATTTAAGTACTGAGCAATATTTAGTAACAACATGTACTTACTATAGGGTTAGGCTGGGATTAGGGTTTGGTTTAGGGCTAGTTGCATGTGTAATTATACACAATTTACTGTTATTACTATGTAAGTACATGTAACATATGTAACAAGGACACTGTAAATAATAATGACCTACTTTTTATATGAACAAGAACTTTAGCTCTCAAGTTTTTTATATATATATATATATATATATATATATATATATATATATATATAATTACAATGTAATTACGCTGTTGTAACACATTTATTGACATGTAAAATAACTACAGTATATGCTATCCTATATAAAAACTGATTAAATTAGCTTGGGTGCGTAGCTTATTTAAATTGTATTTCATAACAGCAAAGAGTATGTATTTTTTCATAATTTTCTTTATATTAGGTCTCTGAATTCATACGCTCCATGTATGAATGATATAAAACACTGTAGACAGTTTATCAGAATTAAAGCAGCACATTAATACTAAAAGAGCTTGAGTTCAGAGAGAAGCATTCGATCAGACTGATCTCACAGAGAGAGAGAGAGAGCGAGAGAGAGAGCGCTATTTAACCACCCGGCAGAATTAACATCCTCATTCTGACAGTAGCTTAAGGAGGAGAGACGGAGAGACTCCAGCAGGACCTTCAGGTAATTCAACACTCATATCAGCCTCACGATGGACATCACAATGCATGCAGATTAATAAAACCATATCCTCAAGAAAGCCTTCACCTTCTCTTCATTATCTGACAACACTGCACATTGTACAGTATCCAGGCTATCCAGGCTGCAACATAACAAACTGTACACATTTTGAGATCTTTTGATAAAAATGAACATGGATAAAACTGTAATTCAATTTTACACTGCCTCAACACATTTCTGCATGATATGAAAAGGATTGAAGGGGAACTTGAACATTCGTTCACACACATATCATATGATTTTACAAATCAACATTTGGTATAAATGACGTTACACCACTTCAGTTTATTATGTATGTATAACACGTGTATGGAATTATGATACTATTGATGAGTGAAACATTTTCAGGTGTTTTCACAATATTTACAGTTTCATAACATTAATAGCAAGCCTAAGTAATATAAATCTGAGAGATGTGATTAAGATATACTGAAGATTACACCGTACACAGAACACACCACATATGTGACCCTGGACCACAAAACCAGTCATAAGGGTACATTTTTTGAAAATGAGATGTATGCAACAAATATAAATAATCTTTCCACTGATGTGTAGTTTGTTATGATAGGACAATATTTGGTCGAGATACAACTATTTGAAAATCTGGAATCTGAGGGTGCAAAAAATCTAAATATTGAGAAAATCACCTTTAAAGTTGTCCAAATGAAGTCCTTACCGATGCATATTACTAATAATAATACATTTTTGATATTTTTACGGTAGGAAATGTACAAAATATCTTCATGGAACATGATCTTTACTTAATATCCTAATGATTTTTGGCATAAAAGTAAAATTTATAATTTTGATCCATACAATGTATTGTTGGCTATTGCCACACATATACCCGTGAGACGCATGACTGGTTTTGTGGTCCAGGGTCACAAATATTACAGTAAATACAGGGCATTAGAAACACAATATACAGAATATGTGTAGAATATGCCTAATAAATACACAAACCTAGTTTTCACAACAATGATCACAAAAGCATCTACTGCACATCTCACATTTGTGAAAGCCTGATGTAATTAAATTGGGTGGAAAGCTTTGTTTTATATGAATATGATAATCCTTTTATAAATGTTGGAATATTGCTGAAAGTGGAGAAGAGGAAGAGTCAATGTAAGTGTCTCTGCTCCGCTTTCTGTTCGGTTTACGCTCAAGACGTTCTCACGCATTGAGCCGGATGATTTTATTGAGGCTGTCGTGAAGGAACTCTATTCTACACAGGAAATCTGATCAATAATTCATCCTCTCCTGCGTGAGTTTGTTCATGTGAAACATGATTTCACACCGCAGGAACAGAAACGGCTCTCATCGGCAGAGAATTATAAAATATCTGTACGAGGATTCCCTTTCAATAAAGGTTTACATTAGAGTTGTTTTAAAGTATTATCTTGCTGTGCTGAAGCGATGCATTACACATCGGCTGAAGTCGAGAGTTTGCGCTTCACACACGAGTTATGATGACATCAGAAAAACAGTTCAGCGGAGAAGAGACGCTTTTACATGATGGGAAATACAGGGACAGGTGTCACATTCAGCTGCACAGAATTGGGAAGCTGTGCTGAACATTACATTTGGAATTAGCAAAAAACATGTTGGTTGTCATTTCTAAAAGTGTATAAATGTAATTTTATTTTCAACTGCACCACATCAGCAAAATGCTATTATACATACAACTTTCCCTACAGATTTTACAGTGTCAACATACAAATCATAACTTTATTAAATTATCTTTTAAAATGTATTCAGACAGAAATTGTGGAAATTGTGAAATCATTAACAATCCAAA
The DNA here is from genome assembly GCA_039654625.1 of Rhinogobio ventralis. Lineage (NCBI taxonomy): Eukaryota > Metazoa > Chordata > Actinopteri > Cypriniformes > Gobionidae > Rhinogobio > Rhinogobio ventralis. Next base: position 31,396,732 of record CM077203.1, on the reverse strand, counting down.
ATAAATAAGACCTTCAAAAAAAACATTAAATAGAGCAACAAAATGCTATGCATGTTATGACAATATGACAGTATAGCTGTATTCATAATAAATGACTGCAAAGCAGATGTATTGGAAATTCCAACCTAATGACAGAAAAGAGGCAATAAGAATACATTGAAAATTTAAAATACAAGATTTTATTTCAATAGCAAAAAACCTAATGGGGATATTTTGTTCTGTTCATTTTCATATTATTATATGTGACTCTGGACCACAAAACCAGTCATAAGGGTCACTTTTTTAAAATAAATAATCTTTCCATTGATGTGTGGTTTGTTATGATAGGACAATATTTGGCCGAAATACAACTATTTGAAAATCTGGAATCTGAGGGTGCAAAAAAATCTACATATTGAGAAAATCGCCTTTAAAGTTGTCCAAATGAAGTCCTTAGCAATGCATATTACTACTAATAATACATTTTTTATATATTTACGGTAGGAAATTTACAAAATATCTTCATGGAACATGATCTTTACTTAATATCCTAATGTTTTTTGGCATACAAGAAAAATTGATAATTTTGACCCATACAGTGTATTGTTGGCTATTGCCACAAATATACCCGTGAGACGCATGACTGGTTTTGTGCTCCGGGGTCACACATTAACTTTTTCTCTATTATATTTGAAGTCTTTAAAATTGACTTTAAAAAAATCATTATGTTCTTGAAGTGGATTGTATATTGTGCCAAATTACAGGTAACATACGCAGACTGTTATTACTGCATTAGTTGTTTCTTTTATTTATTTTTATTTCATTTGTTCTTTTATCTTCTTTTTTCATTTTTTCAATGTGATTAGCAATATAATTGTATATATTTAGTAATGTAAGCCTTGCTGTAGCTTTCTTATATATCATCTGTTTGTGTTAATCTTCTGTGGTTTGTTTGAATAATAATGATGACAACAACAGTTCTCTGTGTGTTTCCTCCTGATGTGTGTGTGTGTGTGTGTGTGTGTGTGTGTGTCTCAGTTAACTGAATGTGAGCTGTTCAATAGGTATCATGAAAGCAGAAGTGCAAAAAACTGTCTGTGATAAAGATCAAACCACCAGTAAAAATGGTGGGTTACACTTTATTTTAAGGTGTCATTGTTACAGTGTAATTATATATTTAAGTACTGAGTAATATTAATTAACAACATGTACTTACTATAGGGTTAGAGTTAGGAATAGGGGTTGGTTAGGGTTAGTTGCATATAACTATGCATAATGTATAGTAATTACTACAGTAACAACATGCAACGTGTAGCACTGTAAAATAAAGTGTTACCAAATAGTGTTTAATGCATGCATGTTTAGAAAAAATTAATACATAAAATGTGAGTGGGCATTTAATTGTGCGTGCCTGCACAAATTTACTCATGCAAAGGTGCTAATATTAATATGTGGATTTGGCAAAACGCTTGATGCAATCAGGTGTTACACTACTGACGCAGTACTCAAGCTTTTGCACCTGACCTTTCCTTTTCAGTTCAATGTTTGTGGGAGAAATCCTGATGTGAAAGGCAAACACAACAGCCTTCTGCCGCCCCCTAGTGTCACAGATGCCCAGAGCTCACCCAAAAAACACCATGCTTTCATTATTTACCCTTATCTTTCGTTATTTTCCATACAAACTTGTTTTTTTTTCCTCTAGAGCACAAAAACATTTTTAAGACTCTTTCTTCATGCTGCTTTTTACATACAACGGCAGTAAGCATAAATGTTAAAACACACACACACACACACACACACACAAAAGCATGGAGCAGGCAGTCAAAATTGTACATGGGTGCTGTATGTTATGTACGAAGCCCCTGAGAAGACATGGTAATGGCAAAAAATATCCTATATATATCAGATGGGAGGAAAAAATGATATTTCAACGCTTTTGAGTTCTCTCACAAAAGTATTGCGTCCCCCGAGAAACTTTGCATTCTCTCGCAAAACACTTGCATTCGCTTGCAAAAGTGTTGTGTTTTCTCGAGAAACTTTGCATTCACTCATAAAAGCACTAAAATGCTGTTTTCCTCCCACTTCGTGTTATTTCCACCACAAAGTTTTGTGATCGAATGCTTCTCACGGGAACAAAGCAAAAGACTGAACGCAACATTTCTTTGAGGAACACAGAATATTGCAGTGTAAACGCAAACGAGTGGCAAGTGAAAGCAAACATTTTACGAGAGAACGGCAAGTTTCTGAGGGAACACGAGAGAACACGACGAACGCAATGGCGGCTGGTGCTAAAAATGTTGGGGGGCGCCAACAAACCGAATTAGTAATGCAGGACTGAATGTACTAATTTTGAAATAACCATTTAACAAGTGTTATAATAATGTATCATTACTGCTTAGCTAAAACATGGGAAATTCAGCATTTAAAGCATGCCATAGGGTAGGGCTGGGCGATATCTCTGTATTTGTGGGCTCAATGGTGATGTACGGTATCTCAGTATTTTCTAAATTTTTCTATTTGAATTTAGAAAATTTTATTTCACATCCTGCCCAATATTGTCCTATAACAATGTTCATATTGAAGGTTATGAAAACCAAAATAGGCCTATTAGCTATGTGTAAAAAAAAAAAAAAAGGGGTAAATCACATCTAACATAGTAACATTACAATCTAAAAACAAAATCATGCTTTTTAAAGCAGAAGTTAAATTCACTAAACTAATAAATAAAAACAAAAGCACAGACTAATTATTAGGCTTTTGATTACGATACAATAGTCACTTTACAGTTATCCTAAAAATACACCTACTTGAAGGTTTGAATTTCTACATATGGCACATTTATGTTCACCAACAACAACAAATATTTTAGCAAAATGTATATTTTAGTCAGAATTATTGTGCTCCTATTCTATTGCGCTCCGTCTGTTTGGCGGCGCTCGCTCACGGAAGTTTGTGCTTGAGAGGGCTCGTCCACTCCTGACAGCAAAATGGAAATATTTCCTCGACTTTCTAACATTTACAGATGGAGAATATGTCTGTGGAATGTAAGTTATACACTGAGGAAATTATTGCATGTCACTTCAGCTTAAAGATCATTAATAGAGGTATGTTTGTTCCCACCAATCGCTGCACAAGTTAAGGTTAAGTATGATGACGAAAGCATGTTAGCACGTTAGCTAGCCCTCCCGGAACCCATAGAGAATGCATTGCAGTGCCTGCAGTTTGAAAAAAAAAAAATTGTATGGAGGTCTATGAGAACAGTCTGGGAGATTCTCGGCCAGAGTGAAATCGCCCCAAAAAGAGGCGGTACTCCACAGAACGTGACTTGACGCTGATTGGACTATATATCCAGAGGCAGAACAGTCTAGAACCGTGACAGCTAGCGCAAAGCCTCGTGCACACCGGGGCGATTATCGCACACGCTTATTGCCAGCATTGTTCGACGCGTCTTTGTGTTCATACCCAAGCGATTTTCACTGGCGATGCGCCGAGTGAACATGCAAATTCACTCCCTGACAGTAGATGGCGTTTATTGAAAAACAAAAAAATAGATCCTATTTGAGCTGCAATTCCTCTCCATAACAACTCCCTCCTATTTTGTAGTCGCTGTGGCGTTTGTCATAAACTTCTTTGTGTTTAGACACTAAAGAGACCAGCAGCTCTACATTCATCTTGCCTCGTTGCATCTTCTTCGTCTACTTACTTCCACCAAGTCGTGTTTTACTGTAACTTCAGCAGCTCCAGGCACGTGAACAAAAGCGGCAATCTCATTGGTCGGGCAGTTTTTAACGCATCAAACCAAAGAAACAAACCCCTGTGTGCACACTCACATTGGCGCCCTTTGTTTGGTCATGAGGCGTTAAACATCGGCGATAATCGTCCTGGTGTGAACGAGGCTTAACTCTGTGGTTGAATGTGATTGAAAAATCCCTTTCGTTCCTTTTGCATTTTGGTGGTGCGTTGCCCTATTGCCCTAATGAAGAAACCGCCCCTGCACAAACGAATTGAATGCAAAGTTTCTCGGGGGACACAATACTTTTGCGTTCACTCACCAATCTTTTGCTACGTTCCCTCGAGAAACCATTGCACAAATGACTTTTCCATTCCACAAAGAAGCATTCGCTCACAAAACGTTTGTGATGGAAATAATATGAGGTGGGAGGAAAAACTATATTTGAGTGCTTTCGTGAGTGAATGCAAAGTTTCTTGAGAAAACGCAAGCGAATGCAAGTGTTTTGCGAGAGAAATATATCTTTCTCCCACCTCATCACCATGTCCTTTTAGCGGCTCCGTATGAGATCGATGTCAGAGGAGAACATTTTCAGTCAGTAACAAGAACAAATTAAATTTTGTTCTCACATAATGATTATATGTGAATGGGTAAATGATTTTTGGGTGAGGAATTCCTTTAAAATGAACTCCTTAGTTTAAGTTTCAGTGGTTTGCGTGCACACTTGAAACGTTTTGAGACTCGATGGAAGCCGCTTCCAAAGCGAACGAGAACTTTTCAGAACGAAGAAATTCCCAAGACTCGAAGCTCTCTTGAAAACCCGGAATTTGACGATGCTGTTCAATCGGGAGGCAGTCGTCAAAATCCGGTTGATCTCATCAAAGAACGGCAGAAGTGTGGGCTTCGTCTTTGATGTCACGAGGAAGACGTTCAAACAGAGACTGATGGGTCCGTATTCAGTTCATCAGGTGTAGAGGTCTCTGAGCCAGCTGATACCTTACCAAGGGGTTTCAGAACAAAACAGCTCTGCCCTCCCTAGCTATTAACATCTCCATCACCTCTGATATCATTTCTAATTATCCTGAGTTATGATGGGGGGAAAAAAACACTTTCTGCAAATCTTGCAGGTCCTAATTTGGAGTGGTGGGAGTTAACACACCTGCCATATTCCTGCTGACAGCGTGATTTGAGCGAGGGGGTTGTTTTGTTGAGAACGCTCCGGAGAACTTTGAGAGTTGCCAATACCGGCACGGCCGCACCATGTGAAAATGTTGACTGCCGGATGATTGATGGTAGTTATTTGTGGCTTCCTAACCCTCATCCCTTCTCCTGCCTTCCCCACCACTCCTACCCATCCCTGCCTGCATCTCTCGCTCCTGTTTTCCGGGGTTTCCGACTCGGAGGCAGTGAAAGGGTGATTAATAATGTGTAATGCCGTGTGAGCTGCTCCCTGTGACATTTGGAGAGGGCGTTCTCCGTCTGCTGCACGGCTTGTGAATCGGCCAATGGAGAGAGAGCTTCCTAAAAGCCCACAGCAGTCAGGGATATACGTGTTCGTTGAATATCTCAGACATTCATTTATGTCCAAAACAACTGATTTTCTCAATTACTTATGTTTTAATGTTTTATTTCAACACATGTGGAAGCTGTTATAGGCCTACATACAGAACAGTGTTAATAATTAATAATTACCTTTTTTTGTTTTATGATGAATGCACTAAATTAATGGAAGTGTTTGAAATGTAGTAATTTCCCGAAATATGAAAGGAACTCTATGCACTATAGACATTTTATTAGCTTTTTGCAGTGTATTTTTATTGTAAAACATGTTGAGCTGTATTCCATGCATTAAATTATTATTATTATTGATGTACCTATATTAGGCTGAAATTCAAATCTCATGTCATATTTGACTCTATATTCAAAAGAAGAAAAATAAGAAATTACAATTTGCATTCAGTAAATGATGTATGTATTTTATGCATTTTTTTATTTGCATTGTGACATTATTCTCATGATAATTGATTTTTTATTCCTCAACTAATTAATACATTTCATTACAACCCCACACCCACCCCACTCTCATTAATAACTGTAATCCGTCTGGAATCTGGACATTTTATTTTTTATTATATAAATCAGCAGAGAATAAAGGCAATACAACAAAGACTAAATATTTAACAATTAAATACAACAGTATTACTTTTTTTTCATTATACATATTACAAAAACAAATACTATATCACAATTTTTATATTACAGTACTGCAGATGAGATTGCATTATGTTAATGAGCTTAATTGCCATCAATTCTGGCCCTAAAAAATATTTTTTATTCAATTCACATTTATTTGTATAGCGCTTTTCACAATACATATCGCTTCAAAGCAGCTTTACAGAAAATGCATATCTACATTAAAATTGACAGTGATCTGTTATCAGAGGTGACTGTCCAAATTATGTATTTTGGAAATGTACGCAGTCATTTCTTATGAATAAATTATTGTTCGAATTTCTTATTCCACTCATTTATGGTTAATGAGATTCACACAACTATTGTGCTGTTCTACTATCTATCTGCTATTACTGTATCAATTTCATTAGTATTTATTATTATTATCATAATGTATCAATGTAATTAATGTATGAAATTAAAAATCTATACAGTTGTGCCTCTGTAGAAAAAATATTTACAATAAATCCTGTACCTTCAGTCACATTACCTTCTGAGAGTGCAAAAATAATAGAACAGGCTGTGTTTTCATCACATGACAAGCGTATGTGTGTGCGCGTGTGCATGCGTGTGTGTGTGTGTTATGTAGAGGGTCTGACACTGAGTGACCGTTAAGCCCTGCATCGGGGTGTCTGAGGTGTCCCAGTGGTGCAAGAGCCAGCGGGACCACACACACAGTCTCTCAGACACTCTTGGTGGCTGTCCAGTGAAAAGACTTATCTGGCATTTCACAAGTATTTTTTTATTAGGAAGGTGTTACAACATATATAACTTTCATAATGTGTCATATTTCATAATATAGAAATAATATAGGACTGGATTTAATTTAATCTTCTGGGATTTGATTGGATCATAAATGTTATGCTACGATATCATTGGTGAATATTCTTTTCCCCACCCACACGACCTTGTTTACATCATCAGACAAGTAAATTTGGAGGTGAAAGTTATGAGATTTTTATTTTGGAAAAACACGCACTGATGAATCATGCACAATAAGACAAGTGGCATTTAAATTAAACACAAGAAAGTATTTAGAATCCTGGATGCAGGCATAAATGTACTTAAAATGTTATACATACATACATACACAGGAGAGAATCGTTTAAATTAAAGAATTATCTGATATGATAGTCAACTCTATACAAACTGTATAAAAATGAAAATTCACAATGAATGTATAGCGAATATCAAAATGCAGGAGCTGATAGAAGGACAAGACAGACAGAGCATTTGAGATGTGGAGAGAGAGAGAGTGTGTTTCATTAAATGGTCAATATATCTTGTGTTTTCTGGATCATTTAAGCCACATTACAGTGCAGTGAAACTCTTTTAATTTCTAAAGTGCCTTTCAACGGCTTTACCTTCAGGCTGGAGGAGAAAACAGCAGCTGGAGCCAGAGAAGCGCATACACACCTATACACACACACACACAACGTACACACACATATGGGCACATATCTGTCTGCACACAAGCATAAAAACACAAAAACACTTTAACAAACAGTCATTACAGATCCTGCACAAAGTATTAAAGGAAAAATGCATTCCTAGAAAATCTCCTGGATGTTTAAAAACTACATTTTATGGAAAAAATGTTAGGAGTGCAAAAATTGCTGCCATGATGCTAGCATATATTGAGTAGTACATAAATAATACATAAATGAAGCTAGCCTTTCTTTTAGGGGCATTTACTTCAGGATACGAGCGCTGCTGGAAATTTAGTTCACCAGTGTTTCATCTGACAGAATAAAAGAAACAAAGCCCTTTAATATCTCAGTTGTTTCTCCTATAAAAAATGAATGATAAATCGTTTTGAAGCCTCCTGCTTCTCAGATGTTCCTCCAGTAATCTCACATGAGTCTCAGAAGAGATCTCAACAAATTTCCATCAAATTCTTCAAACACTAAATGATCTGAGCTGATATCCACATTCATTTCATAACTCCACTTTTAGTGTCAACTCGTTTGCTGAAACACATTTCAGACATAGTTTAAACTTGAATGAAGTCTTCTGACCTGTAAGGTTGCCAAAATAATAATCATACACTGTTTGTTTATTGGCCAGAGGAGAACTGGCACCCCGACTGAGCCTGGTTTCTCCCAAGGTTTATTTTTCTCCATTATGCCACCTGATGGAGTTTTGGTTCCTTGCCACTGTCGCCTTTGGCTTGGCTTGCTCAGTTGGGGACACTAAATTTTCAAATAAATATCCAAATAAATGTAATTACTAAACTAAATGAACTATATCAACTACATTACTTGAATATATATGATAATTGAAATGAGCTGATGACATCACTGTTTTCTCCAGAGCGGCTGTACAGCCGAATCAAATTCTGTTCATTATTTTCCTGTTTAACACTGTGAAGCTGCTTTGAAACAATCTGCATTGTAAAAAGCGCTATATAAATAAAGTTGACTTGACTTGACTTGACATTAAACTGTACTTAATCTCGTTCTTGAACTCTCTGCCTGTCCTGTATTGGCCAAGGAGGCTGTTGCGTAACCCACTGCCATAGCTATCCAGTTCTTCGGCCCGGTCTCCACTGACTCCTTTCAGCCCTTCGGCTCATCCATCGCTAGCTCCTCTTAGCAACTCGGATCTGCCTTGGGTTTCCTGTTTGCCAGCTCTGCCCTGTTATGGACTTTTGTCCTTACGGCTCCACTCCCTCCGGCTCTACCTTGTTCAGTCATCGCTCTGACTCCACCATGGACTTCAAGGCCTTCAGCTGTGCCTCTTCCCTCTACCCCTTTGGCTCCACCTGCCTCCTCCTTCCTCCCAGCTCTACCTCAGTCCTAAGTCATTCCGTCTCCGCTTCAGTCCTCCAGCACCCTGGCTCCACCCTCCAGGTCCGTCTGTCGCCTGGTCTCTACAGCTCTGCCTTGGTCTTTACCTCCGCCTCTGTCAGTCGTCCCCCTGGTTCTGCCTGGCATCTCCACCAAAGCTCCATCATGGCTCCTCTCTCCATCGTCTCCACTGTGGGCCTTCATCCTGTTAGCACTGTTTGGGGTCACTTCCCTCCGCCTGCCCTCTATAGACCCTTTTCACATTTCCAGGTTTCTCAGAAGCAGCGGTGAATGAGAGAATACATTAAATATATTTTTTGTGTCCCCATTTGCACAAACAGCAAAAGAAAAACTCCACAATAGTGATTTCACAACTTTCAAAAAGAGGGGAAAAATAGAGTGAGATTGATAACGGCAGTCAAAAGAGAGAAGATTTTACCATCACTCCCATAGTGTATTAGAAACACCCTCACAGCAGCGGTAACTTGTTTTTTGTAATTTGATGCTAAAGTTATATAATACAAATTATTAGTGTTATAAATGTACATAAAAAAAAAAATTTTAAATACAAAAAACGTTGCAGGATAAGTGAAAAGGGTCTATTGGCCAAGGAGGTTGTTTTGTAACCCACTGCCCATGCTATCCAGTTCTTCGGCCCTGTCTCCATTGACTCCCTCCTCCACCACAGACTTCCGGGCCTTCAGCTGTGCCTCTTTCCTCTACCCCTTCAGCTCTGTCGGGCTCATCCTTCCCTCCAGCTCTACCTCAGTCCTCAGCCACACCGGCTCTGCCTCAGTCACCCTGGCTTCACCTCGCCCACTCATCACCACATCTCGGCCTCGGCTGCCAGGTCCTCCAGTGTAGCCCGGTCTCTTCGGCTCTCCAGTTCGCCTGGGTTTCCACCGGCTCCGCCTCTGTCAGTTGTCCCCCTGGTTGCGCCTGTCATCTGGCACTGTGAGCCTTCATCCTGGTGGCACTGTTTGAGGTCAAGTCCTGGCTCCTCTCACCGTCATCTTCCTGGCTCCTCCCTCCTCGGTGGTGGTCCCTTCTGGCAGCTCCGCATCCTCCTCCTAAGCCCCCTCCTGCCATCCTTTGATGGAGGCGCATGGATGGACCTTTTTGATGGTGGGATAATGTCTGTGTTTGAGTTGGATTTTGAGTTGATTTTTCAGTGTTTCCTGTTCCTGTGTTTGTTTCCATGGTTACTTATTGTTTGATTACAATCTGCACCCGTTTCCCGTTTCCTTTCATTGATTATCCTTTGTATTTATATCCCTCAGTTTGTAGCCTTGGTTGTCTATTCTCGTCAGTTTTATTGTGGTTGTTCGGTTCTTGTGTTGAGAGTTTAAAGTATCCTGAGTATATTGTTATTTTGATTTTTGGGCTTAATAAACGACAGCTGCACATAAATCCTGCTTTTTGATATTTTTCACAGACAAATAATGTCTATCATATCTTAAAATCATATTGTATCTAAAAACACCATTAATTAATTACATTTTATTCCACTGCTAATTTTAATAAATTGAACTTATTTGTTATTCGAAACTACATAATAGTGCATCAAAAACATGTCACAAACAAAATGACACTTTTTTTTTATAAAAATATAAAATTAAAAATATATATATATATATAAAAAAAAAAAATTCTCCATTTATTTTCTAGCTCTAAGTTAAAGCAAACCAGATTCTGTATCAGTGGATGGTAATGCTTTGTTTAGACCTTTCCCTCTCAAAACACCAATTTGTGCAGCAACTTATTGGGCAAAGAATAGAGAAAAGCTAAATCATCCATCATGATGCATAAAAACAGCCTGCAGCGCAAAAACTGCAGCCACACAGAGGGAAATATTTGCACAGGCCCGCTGGGCCTTCTCGTATGTAAAAAGCAAAAAACATAAATGTTTCAAAAATGTTCTCTTTTTATTAGATGAATTGCACCATTAAATAACATTATACAATGTGAAAATGCACCATTAATTTTCCCCAAAACAGACATAAATATGAGGCGGCGGCTGGTATCTCGTGTCTCAATCTTCAGTGAGTCCCACAGGGCCACATTTCAGAGCTATTCTATCCCATTATGCAAATAGACACAATTGAGGAGAAGAAGATCTATAAAGACGTGTTTGGGGCTCATCACTTTGAAATGTGAAAATAAATGACTTTCTAATTGTTTGGCCTGAAACACAGAAACGGACTAATCGAGCAAGCAGCCCAGCGGTGGCGATCACAAAATATTCGTGGGCCTGTTAGGCTCTGAACATTAGAGGGGGGAAAAATAATATACAATCGGGGTGCTTATATAATCAATCATCGAACCAGGAAGAGAGATTTAGGAGAATGGAAAGTGCACGTACGCTACTAAAACGTGACTAATGCACCACATGTATTTAAGAAATCTAAAACAAAACTCAACATGAACATTAGTAATCATCATTGATACTTCAGATCATCCCATGATTTAACATTCCTAAAAACAACAAAAATCATCCCATCTACTCCAGCAATCTCCCGTCCCAAGGCAACCCCTAACCTTTCAAAAATACAAACACACACCCCCTACATGACAAATGAATTCTAAAGGTTTACCAATTCATCAATGCAGATCTGCTTCGGAATTTCATTTCTTTTTCACTAGCGGCGCAGGAATGGCTAATTAATCCACGTTCTACGTGGCGGCGTGTCGTTGTGTTTGTTGTTTATTTTTACTACTGAACGGAGAAATGCAGGAGCCGGCCGTTTTTTCTTCTTCACTCCACGGCAACAGCAGGGAAGGTGATTAATTTTAATACAGCGGGAGGAGATTTTGACCCTAAACAGGAAAGTCTTGTTGAGGTTCTGATTTATTTTTGGAAGGTGACAATGGCATTAATTACGCCGCCGCAGGTGTAGGCCCTAATTTTTCTTCTCCAGCCCAGCCTCCGCTAGCCTCGTGTTCAAGACGTGACAACAGCGCAGCAACAACAGCAGCGGGACGGTAACATTTTGTCGTCGTTGTAAGTCAGACCCACTGCAGATTTCTGGGTGGCTGTAGAGCTCCTCACAGCTGAAGATTATACTTCAACCACTGACAGAACAGCAGGTATTTTCAGTGGTTGAAGCACAATCTTCAGCTATTTAAATAAATATTTATTTCCCTACCAAAAAAAGCAAGTAAAATGGTACATAGGGTCTCTTGGGAACACTATGAATAACCACATCTATTTTTGGACAAGTTCATCAAAATGAACCGCTTGAAAGAACTGACTCGTTATAAACAAGAGATCAAAATGTGCCTGGTTATCATGACCCAGTTAGTCCCTGCTGGTACATGCCATAACTACCCTATTTCTGGCTGCATTTTTCTCCTTTGACGGCCAATAGTAGGTGATACCAGTGCCTTTTTTTAGAAGGGTGAAACTGACTGATATTACTCTTTTACGTCACCGCTTGTGTATTTCCAGGGGGTCCTGCACCAGCCGGGCATTGAGATGAATGGATACTCCCCAACACTGCACAACTGAGAAGATTAATTCAATGACGGAAAGAACGTAAAGTTTTAAAAATAAAACAATCCTGTACACAATGTCTTCTATAAACCAGGTAAGATCAGGTCCTGCAGTAAAGATGATGATGTTTAGTTTGTAATAAAAGGGTAGAAAGTGCAACATTTAGTTTCTTGTTCAAACGGCTTGAAACATATATCTGGCTGTGGGGAATTCATTCTTGTGTCTGACAGACAGGTAAACAAGAGGAAAACAAGGTGTGTCAAGGGTAGATCAAGAACAGCCTTGACTGAGACATCCAGACAACATTTACCCTGCTATGATTGAGCTAACAGTGTGTGACATGAACATTCGACTCATAACAAATCATTCATACTGTATACTGACGGTGACAGTGCCATCTCTATGAACTTCTAGCGCAATATAGAAGAACAGAGTCTACAAAACAGCAGTTCTGAGGAGGAAAAAAAATACAGCTACAGGAATGATCTTCATCTCTACAACATAAAGAGTTATGGCAGTTTGTTTATGCTCTGGCGAATTGGTGGCTAATTCATATGAATTTGTACAAACTAATTCATACATTTTCATTTTCAAAACGTCCCACTGAGGGGTAGGTTTAGGGGTGGACATTTTGTCCTCGAATGAATACACTGATCGAAGCGCAAAAGAAAACTGTGTTGCTCTGTTTATGTCTCAGGAGACTTATGGGGCGTATACACGACATCACGTTCAACTAAAAGCGGAAAACTGTTTATCTAGGGCCCTATGATTTCTGCGATGCAGAAATGCGGGCAGAATCCAGTCATAAAAACAGTATTTACTGTATAACGCAGAATTTCACAGAATTTGTTAAATTTGATGAATAAATAAAAAGCAGGTCAGTACACTTAAATCTAATCGCGATATAGCTAGACTACTGTCTGTGAATATTCAACCGCAAGACTATTTAATTATAATAATCCTGCATGTTCTTCGTGTCTCTGTGTGAATTTATGGTTTCATTTACCACACACACACACACATTGAAGCATGCATGACACTCACAGTGTTTTCTGCCGCCTCACTATATGAGGACATGAATGCATGAACTTCATCTCCAGAGTCACCATTTCATTTGAGAAAAACTATCGTCAATATAATAAACACACAGAAACTTAAAGGTCTTCATGGCAACCCGTCAAAATAAAAGTTTGGTTTAACTTATATAATACTGTTTACTGTATTACTACAGAAGAATTTAGCTACGTCTCAAATAATAGTTATAATAATAATAATAATAATAAATTATAAATGTATAATTTATATACAAATAATAATACATAATAAATTATTATTAAAACTTTATTTTTTGAAGTAAAAGTTGGTTTAATTTTACATGATTAAAAGATAAATAAAATTAATGTTTTATGCCTTCATTTTGTTGCCAGAAAAATTTAAACACAACACAGAAATTTTGAAGTTAAAAAACTTTTCTTAAAAATGAAATTTAATTTTTTTTAAATAAAAAAATTGTTGTTTTTATGAATTCAATTAATTAGACATGCTTTTTGATGATTAATTAATGAAAATGTAATTAAACTATTCAAATGGAATCCAGAAAACTTAAAAGAGAAAACACAGAATTTGGTAAAAAATAAAAACGGAATTTGAGAAAAAAATAAAGCGTATTTCATAGGGCCCTAAATACGTCATTTTTGTTCAACTTTTAATAAATTGTTGTTAAATACATTTCACGATTTCAGTTAATTAGACATGCTTTTTAAGTATTAAAATTTTATTTAACTTTTAAATGGAAAAAAACGGAATCCAGAAAAATGAACATGGAAAATTTGGGAAAAAAACGGATTTCATAGGACCCTATTAATGCGTTTTGGTCATTCGTTAACACGACGACACGTTGTGAGAGACTGAAAATACAAACTTTCGACAACGGGTTATCTTCTCCATGTAAACTACAAAGCGAATTTGTGAAAACAAAGACATCATGCGCATGTGTATTGCATCTTTGGTCTACAGGCATGTGTGAGAACTTAACAACTAAAACAACGATGGCGGACTACAGGACTGTGTTTGTGCTGAGTTTATTAACACTTCTCCAAAAAAGTGTAGATTTACTGCACTACTACAACCAGCGGAGACGCGTTATTTGCATATGTAAAATAATGCGTATGTGCACAGGTGCCTAGTGTTTCTATACAAACGTGTAATACAGCGTTTGTAGTTGCTTTCACGGATCCGTGTGAATGGGATTGTTCTGACAACGTTGTCGTCTGTACGCCAAACGTTTCAAAAAACGCAAAGACTTTTTATATTTTTAGTCCATCGTTATCGTGTAAACACACCCTTACTGGATATTAACTGACTATGAACTGGCTTTTTTTTTTATACTGTTGTCTGAGGTCAACTTATTAGGTTTGCATAGTTTTTACATTCAAAAGCATCATAATGAATAAGTAATAGGCTATTTTCCACCCTGGTTTTGAGGCTTTCTCCTGGAATGCTCGGTTTTTATGAGCGTGCCGCACTGAAGATTAGGAAGTAAACGCCCACTGCTATGATTGGATAACAGTTTTGCATATTATAATTAGTTTCGACTCCCCCGTCAGTACATGTGGGGAATTGTTTTGAAAACGTCCAATGTGGAAAAATGGCAACCGGAATGATTCGCCCATACATGTTCGACCCAAAGTCTGATCATGAATCGCAGAACAAAAAACCAAGAACACCTCAAATACAAAGGATATTAGAGCCTGTGACAGCTACATCCTTCATAGTTGGACCCTTCTGTGACTGATTAGACACGTACACATAATCAGTATATATCAAACAATGCAATACTATCATATATAAAAAACATGTTTTACTCACATAAGTGTGTTGCACCATTCCTGTCGGATCCAATATAGAAGGCACAGCATTGTGTTTTAATCTCAATATGTCTGCAAATCCAGTCTCGACCTGTGTCTTGTTTACAAACGATTCCGCGGTGAAATAAAGCGAACAAACGGGCAATGTCTTACGCACGTGAGCTGGAACATCATTAAAAATAAAGCTTAACCACACATTCCTAATATTAGAATCCGAAGGAAGCAACATGTCCTCCAACCACTACGCCTATACTCTTCCCTGTTCCCTATGTCACTTCCCTGAAATACGACCCATAGGAGTGTTAACTAAAGTTTGGAAGGAAGCTTATGCAGAGACTGCGTTCTTCCACAACCAGGCGCAGCGCAATATATTACTCTCTTCGGCATGTTTATTGCTCGGTAGCACGATCCGTTTAGCTCCACGAGTCGGTGGGCGGGGCTACAGAATCAGGCGTACTTATTCTTATGTTGAGGCGGCGTTTCACCACACGAAGACGTCAAGGGTCGACATATTCTGAGACTGAGTGTTTGCTGGGCCTGGTGTCAATAAAAGCTTTTCTTTGACTAGCAAGGAAGTTTTCAGCTATGAAACTTACAGGATATTCTTATATCACGATGAACTTTTATATATCAAAGGCTCAAGGGAAAGTTTCTCAATTCTTAAGCACTTTAAAGATGAATATGTATTTTAAGACTGTATATCTGAACCAACATCCCACACTGCATTGAAATGCCCAGCAGCATCCCAGCTGATGATCCTTGAGCCCAGACTCCAGTCCAAATGTTTTCTGTTAGCGTTCGCGTGAAGCGGCGCACTGCCATGTGTCTGATTTTGACAGCACTTACCAAGGGATTTAAGTGTGATGGCTCTTGTTCACAGGCACTGCTAATAAATTATCACCTCTGAGTTCTTGTATAAGCATTTGACAGTGACAGACTAGGAGGGAATAGGTCACACTTCCCCTCAGCTGAATGTAAACTCAGTGGAAACTTTTTAAAGCATTTTCAGTGTTCATAGTCTTTAGTTGTTCTTCTCAGCAGCCGCTGAACTTAAAATATTGTGAAGTTGAAGCATGAAGTCCACCAATAAAATGGCCTTTGAAATAAATACACAGGGAAAAACAGTATATCAAATGGCAACACTAGTTTTAACTTAAATGAATACAATTTTTTCATCTATTCAAATACCCCTTGCAGGATAAGATGTTATTTTTTTAAGATAATTAAGAAAAAAAAAACAAGTAGTACTGCCCTGATTAAGTTATTTGACATACATTTTACAAGACAAAATAATTTACACAATCCACACACATAGACTACAATCAGACTTGACGGCTTGAAGGGGCAACACACAGGGCGCTATCATACACCCGGCGCAATGCGACGCCAGGCACGACAAGTGTTTTTTGCTAGTTTCAGCCCGACGCAGTTATCATTTTCACGTCCAGCTCCACGTTGTTTAAATAGCAAATGCACTCGCGTCCATCTGTTCACCCATGGGCGTGCTGGTCTGAAAACCAGGTGTGTTCAGGAGCATTGTTGGCGCGTTGCTATTTTGAGGAACTGAAAACAACTGCACCACTGACCAACACAAACCTACTCTAAAGTCAATAGCTCAGTATTTTTGTGTTATTTAAAGGGTGTGTTAGTAATTTGCGCCTATAGGCGGGAGCACAATGCACGTACACTGATTATTACACACACATGCCAAATATTAAAAATAAAAGGATTCCTCTCTGGAGAAGCGTTCAGTTACGCCCAAAACACACCCATGACTCAATAAGAGACTAGGAACAACCCTTTTGGACCATGCGCCTGGCGCACCGACCGTTTTTTCCGTCATTGAAATAGCAAAAGTGGATTCGGACACGCCCTAAGTGCAACTGCGCCATGCGCTTCAGTCCATGCGCTCAGATCGTTAAAATAGGGCCCATAATGTTAACTCTAACCAGTGTGTCGTTATCACTTGCTGTGGAATACAAAAGGAAAAATTCTAAAGGATTTTCATGCTTCCCTTTTCCATACAACAACAGTCCAGACTCCATAGTGACTAGGCCATGCGTTTCAGTCCATGCGCTCAGATCGTTAAAATAGGGCCCATAATGTTAACTCTTTCCCCGACATTGACGGAATTTTCCGTCATTCATGACGCAATGCTTCCTTGCCGAGTTTTTCCAGCAATCCATGTTTTCACTGTTGGTGGTAGGGGGAGCTATTATCTTCTGAAAGAGTACAGAATCTCTGGATCAAAACACAGGTGAGGAAAAAGA
Organism: Rhinogobio ventralis; assembly: GCA_039654625.1. Taxonomy (NCBI): domain Eukaryota; kingdom Metazoa; phylum Chordata; class Actinopteri; order Cypriniformes; family Gobionidae; genus Rhinogobio; species Rhinogobio ventralis. The sequence goes on along the minus strand of CM077203.1, from coordinate 31,379,372 downwards.
CGCAGAAACAAGCAATAGAAGCATTGCTGACGCACAAATAAGCACATGCGATCATCAAATATTAAACAGCATATAAATCAAAACAGCCTAATGTTACAGAACGCCCCAGGACGAGCTACAGGACTGTGAAGCTTTAGGGGTGTTGATGGACTCCATCTACTCGATCTGTGTTTTGATCATTGTTCTGAATCCAATCCAGAAAAAACTTAATTTTCTCTTTCTTTTTGCTCAAAATGTTGCTTTTTTATGAAACGTTCAAGTGTTGATTTAAAAAAAAGAATGCATGAAGCTAGAATAAAATGTTCTTTGTTTGTTTAAAACAGCTCTGTCCTTTCTTTCGATATATTGCATGTTCAGATATTCAAACAACAAAATTGTCTAGGGGCCATGAACATTTTTCTGTGAAAATGATCCAAAATGATGGCGTGTCTGGCAACTTAAGAAAAAAAAATGCTGGTGGGGAAAGAGTTAAAGATGATTTCAGCAAAATATCGCAGTCAAAATAGGTTCAATGTCTATCATAAATAGTGATGTATGAAACTCACTCAGAAGTCATTTTCGAAAAAAGAGCAGCGTTCATTCCTATTGAAATGGCTGGATTTCGAAAATTTGGCGAACAATGGAAAATGTGATATCAATTGCAAAAATCTGTTGATAATCATTATGTTCATCAGTGCTGTACTAAATGTAAAAAAAATGTTGTATCTAGTATTCTTTTTAAAAAAAAGTATTATTATTATGCGCACAATTGTATGTATTACTTAGGATGCAGCTTTTGGGCTCATGATAAGTAAATCCAAATGTCATTGTCAGATAATCCAGCTGCGGGAGCTGTTGGGGCATCCCGTCTGCTTCCTCTGCCACTTCCTCTACACTTGAATTTAAACATTCAGTCCAGTGAATTGACCCTCTTTTCTTAAGATACATGAAAGCTTCTCTGTGTCTTCTGCAGGTCTCCACACACGGCGCGGCGTGACAGCAAGTCTAATTATGGGGTGAATTAGCGCCCCGTGTAGCCCTGATTACCCCCCTGGTGAGCGGACACACAGAGCGGTGCCCGGCCCCCGCCGGCCCGTCCTGTTCCTCCTCTCCCGAGTGTTGTCTCTTCATTCCTCTGACAGCTCCCTCATTTCTCCATTACAAATTGCCGGCGGCTTCCCTCGGCATGCATCACGGCGTGAGGAGCCAGCCTCAATACCGCCGCTCGGGCCGGTTCATTTATTACCGAGTTTGTTTGCACTCTTATCTGCGGCCTTGCCTGGCCGGACCATCCATCACACACACATCTGCCTGCTGCCCGTCCCACCCCCAAAGTCCCAACGCTGGCAATATCTCTGTCTCTCTCCCTCTCTGTCTTTCTCACTTACACAGCCATCTGTCTGCCCGCTCTACTCCACCTCCTGAATTCTCATGTTTTTTGTTTCCATTTCACTCTTTTCTGAGGTCTGATGTGCTCATTTTTTCCTTATAGACTTGTATTACTGGCATGTAGCTCTACTTTGCACTTTTATTCATTTACATATGGAACTTTTGCTAAATAATAAACTGCAAACGATGCTAATTACAATTCCAATGCCTGTTTGGATTTCAGGCTCACCAGTGTGTCGTTATCACTTGCTGTGGAATACAAAAGGAAAAATTCTGAAGGATTTTCATGCTTCCCTTTTCCATACAACAACAGTCCAGTCTCCATAGTGACTAGGGCTGTCAAATTAAAATTCGCATTTGGAATATTTGTCTAATTTAAAATAAAAATCCACATTCAAATGCAAAAATGGTGCATTCGAATTTGAGGTGTTTTTGTTAGCCTATCCAATTGAACCCACTTAATGTGATGCTGCTGCATTGTTCATTCAAAACATTGCAGAAATAGAGAAGCTCAATATAGAGAAGATCTTTGACAGTTGCACTCACGTCTCGCCCAAGACAGCCACGTTTAGAAAGCCATATAAAGTTAAAAGAAGTTCAACTTTGAACTTTTTCTCAGCCACCGCCAGCATTTTTTATCATTTTCACAAAAAAGCAACATTTTGAGCAAAACGCTAAGAAAATCCTGTTTTTGTCAAAGACTACATCCAGATCAGATTCAGAGTGATGATCAATACATAGATGGAGTAGATTGAGCCCACCCCCAAAGCTTCACAGTCCAATAGAGTCCTTCACTGTCCAGGCGCAGGTCCACCATCTGATCTGGATATGGCCCGGATCCGGCTGACAACAGTAAACCTCGGGATAAACAGAGAGACTAACATTAGCGTAGATGCCATTCTTCTTATGATGTAACGAGTACATCAGGTGTTATGGGAAGTGTTCCTGATTCCGGCTGACCTAGTTAATGCAGCCTAACAATCATTTAAGTGATTTGAATAATAGAAATTGATAGTGTTCTATGTGTAAGCCATAGTAAAGAGATGTGTTTTTAGTCTTGATTTAAACTGACAGAGTGTGTCTGCTTCCCGAACAATACTAGGAAGGCTGTTCCAGAGTTTGGGTGCTAAATAGGAAAAGGATCGACCGCCTGCAGTTGAGTTTGATATTCTAGGTATTATCAACTGGCCAGAGTTTTGAGACCGCAATAGACGTGATGGAGTATAATGCGTTAAGAGCTCGCTCAAGTACTGGGGAGCTAAACCATTTAGTGCTTTGTAAGTAATAAGCAAGATTTTAAAATGTATACAATGTTTAATATGGAGCCAGTGCAGCGTTGACAGAACCGGGCTAATATGGTCATACTTCCTGGTTCTGGTAAGAACTCGAGCTGCTGCGTTTTGGACAAGCTGGAGTTTGTTTATTAAGCGAGCAGGGCAACCACCCAGTAGAGCATTACAATAATCTAGCCTTGAGGTCATGAACGCATGAACTAATTGTTCTGCATTTTGCATTTGCATATCGTAATTTAGATATATTTTTTAAGATGGAAGATGTGGTTTTACAGATATTAGAAATGTGACTTTCAAAATGAAAGATTGGTATCAAAGAGCACACCCATATCTGCCAAGCCAAGATCAGTTGATGATCGTGTTATTTACATATGCATCTGCTTACATATGATATCACTTGTTTCTGTTTATGCTTCTTGCACCTGTGTTTTGATCAGGAGATTATGTATTCTTTCAGAAGATGTGTAACATCGCTCCCTATCGTATAACAGTGAAAACAAGGAAAGCCGAAAATTTCCGTCAATGGCGGGTAAAGAGTTAAAACATATATCTCGACACTTTGTATGGGTTTTTTTCCATTCCACTGCATCTCAAGGTTTTAAACACAGAAGTACCTGTGCTACGGCACTTTGTTTTAAACTATGCATAAATACATGCTGTTGTTTTGTTCATAATTGTTTATGCAATTTACGAAATTATATTTGATTTATAAACGTTAGTTTAAGCATTATGCGCTTTATTTCATTGCCTTGAATAAACAATAAAATGTGTTTTTTTTGTGGTGCCTTTTAAATTTGAATATAATTAGAATATTTAAGCATAAAATTCAAATTTAGTTTTTAGCCATTTTGACAGCCCATTTTTGTAAGATTCAAAAAGAAAATATTGTAAACGCCCAGACACACCAAACCTAAATCAGAGATGAAATCTGTGCGTCACCTCACGTTGCCTGTATCTGGGCCAAAAAGTTGCACTTGAACACATAGTATTACAGCCAACAGCCGACTAGCACGTACATTCTGCGCCTGCGTGAGAGGAAATAACTCTCCATACCAGCAGTTTAAGCATTCAAAAAGGGAAACTGGATCAGCTAGGACTATGCCATAAAGCCATTTTCTCACTTGACACAGAAGGATTTGTAATATAGCTTATTCTGAATATGTCCTTCTTACTTTGCTGTGCTTTGTTGTTTGCTTGCTTTCATCAGTCCTGTTTTTCTTGTTGAACAGCCAGTCAGAGTGATCTCTCTAACAGACGGGCTCCATTGCCAATTGAACATGCTCAATTGTCCAAAAAGCTGCCAATATGGGTCCAAGAATGGACCGACATTGACTGACGGCCGACTGTCGGCTTGGTGTGTCATGACCTTACGAGTAAAATAAAACTATCCAGTGTCTTCTGAAGCCATACAGTAGCTCTGTGAGGAAAATACTGATAATCTCATAATCATTGATAATCATTTACATTTCAAACAAACACTAAGTACAAAATACAGTATTCAGATTAAATAGCTGGATTTTCAAATAATCAGGACTGGATTATGAACCAGGCCAAGACTGGTTCTCCCAGGGATCTGCAAAACCTCAGGCTTTGTGGCCTGAGACGGAATCAACCTCATCATATTTTAGGCCAGTATTTCCCAACCCTGCCCACCAACAGTACACATTTTCAAACTTTTCCTAACCAAACACACTTGATTTAACTCATCGACTCTAAGTTTACTTTTTAACCAGTGCTCCTCAATCCTGTCCTGGAGGACCCCCACCACTACACGTTTTATTTTTCTCCCTCATATAACACACCCTAAACAGCTTATCAGCTATTTACTGCAAGACCTGAATTGAGTGTGTCCGACAAGGGAAAGGGGTGGGAGTCCTCCGGGGCAGTGCAAGGGGTCTCACATTTATGGTGCTCCAAAGATGTGTACCCATAGGCCTCAAGGGACCATGATCTGGTCAACTGGTCATGGTCGTCACTGACTGATTTAAGATGCTCATATTATGTGGGATAAAATCTGTACGTTTCTAAACTCATGTTTTACCCTCAAAATCATGGTGGGGCAAAACTGATGGGGCATTTAATTTGTTCAGTGCTGTGCATTTGGTTTATGGTTTTCCAGATGCACCTCCTGATTTCCTTTCACTGGAGTCAGAGTTCTGCTCGGACCATCTGAGGCCAGTTGCCAACCGATGAAGGATCTTCCTTCCAATTCACTTGTTATTGTGCTGTCCAGGTGACAAGTATACCTATAGAGTGAGTATTTATTTCAGGAATGTTTTCTTCCATTTTTCTGTCATGATGAATGTTTCTTTTATAAATCCATCGGCGAGGCTTTTAAACCATAAACAATATTTCTTGGGGCCAAAGATTCCTTGTGCAGCACTCTTGAGGAACCTTGAGATTTCCTGGCCGTGATTTAATGGCTCATAACCCTTGAAAGGCAATCCTTCTTCCTCTTCCTCTTTTTCTCTTTCAGCCACTACGCTCCCTTTTGCCCACTGGATGGCCAGCGAACCGAGGAGAGTGGACAAAAATATTGCCCACAATTCCTTCTATCATGGCAGACCACATATAGGCTACAGCTGATCTCATTAGTGTTTGTATAGGGATCCTAAATGTGAACGTGCAACAGTTTCTGGAATGTTCCTAGGAGCGATTTATAAAACACATGCATTCAAAAGTTTTCATGCATGCTTTTCAATTGCTGTACTCATAGGAATATTTTCATGTTCATTTTCTGCCTTTATAAATGCTGATTATTAACTGCACTTTTGAAGTAGGATAAAATCCAATAAATTTACAATGAAATCCAATTGCACATGTATTTTATGAATGAGGACCCTAGTTTTAACTATTATGCCTATCTGATAGCATCTGTATATACACTCACCTAAAGGATTATTAGGAACACCTGTTAAATTTCTCATTAATGCAATTATCTAATCAACCAATCACATGGCAGTTGCTTCAATGCATTTAGGGGTGTGGTCCTGGTCAAGACAATCTCCTGAACTCCAAACTGAATGTCAGAATGGGAAAGAAAGGTGATTTAAGCAATTTTGAGCGTGGCATGGTTGTTGGTGCCAGACGGGCCGGTCTGAGTATTTCACAATCGGCTCAGTTACTGGGATTTTCACGCACAACCATTTCTAGAGTTTACAAAGAATGGTGTGAAAAGGGAAAAACATCCAGTATGCGGCAGTCCTGTGGGCGAAAATGCCTTGTTGATGCTAGAGGTCAGAGGAGAATGGGCCGACTGATTCAAGCTGATAGAAGAGCAACTTTGACTGAAATAACCACTCGTTACAACCGAGGTATGCAGCAAAGCATTTGTGAAGCCACAACACGCACAACCTTGAGGCGGATGGGCTACAACAGCAGAAGACCCCACCGGGTACCACTCTTCTCCACTACAAATAGGAAAAAGAGGCTACAATTTGCACAAGCTCACCAAAATTGGACAGTTGAAGACTGGAAAAATGTTGCCTGGTCTGATGAGTCTCGATTTCTGTTGAGACATTCAGATGGTAGAGTCAGAATTTGGCGTAAACAGAATGAGAACATGGATCCATCATGCCTTGTTACCACTGTGCAGGCTGGTGGTGGTGGTGTAATGGTGTGTGGATGGTTTTCTTGGCACACTTTAGGCCCCTTAGTGCCAATTGGGCATCGTTTAAATGCCACGGCCTACCTGAGCATTGTTTCTGACCATGTCCATCCCTTTATGACCACCATGTACCCATCCTCTGATGGCTACTTCCAGCAGGATAATGCACCATGTCACAAAGCTCGAATCATTTCAAATTGGTTTTTTTTTAACATGACAATAAGTTCACTGTACTAAAATGGCCCCCACAGTCACCAGATCTCAACCCAATAGAGCATCTTTGGGATGTGGTGGAACGGGAGCTTCGTGCCCTGGATGTGCATCCCACAAATCTCCATCAACTGCAAGATGCTATCCTATCAATATGGGCCAACATTTCTAAAGAATGCTTTCAGCACCATGTTGAATCAATGCCACTTAGAATTAAGGCAGTTCTGAAGGCGAAAGGGGGTCAAACACAGTATTAGTATGGTGTTCCTAATAATCCTTTAGGTGAGTGTATATATAAATATATATATATATATATATATATATATATATATATATGTATATATGCTATATATAAACAGCTTTTTCACATATTTAAAATGTGTTTGTCTTTTTACACTTCTTCAAACCCAAACTTAACTTTACCATCAGACTAAGGGATCCAAAAACTGTAAGATGGCCACAGAGGCACATATCTTAAGAATCAAAGAATCCATACACCCAACACAAACACCCATGTCCATAGACAAAACAAGCCCATTTTTGCCTAGTCCAGATTGACAATAAATACATTGTGGTCAGTGACATGTACAAACCATTAGGCTGATATCACTAATTGTGTTTTCTTTTCTCTTTGTGCATAATCCTAAGCTTCTCGCTTCAGTCTTCATTAATAATGCATGGATTAATTAAAGCTTTCATAGGATTTCTACACATTGAACCAGTGAGATAAAAAGCATCCTATTTCTCATTGGACTGGCCCATGTCTAGACCTTTTTTTTCTATTCTCATTCTCTTAATTGTATGGTTTCCATGTTTTGTCGATAACAGGATTAATTTCACAATAGATCAAGCTTATTGATCTTCTACGTCAATGTTATTTAATTTTTTTTAAGGTGCTAATTACGTCCAACAGCAAAAACAAATTGCATTGTAACTTGCTCTGGGTGTTCTCCAATGAAAACAGCCTGGAGAGAAAACATAAACACATTATCATAAGTATATTAAGGATCTCGTATTACAGACACCATGAACTCAAAACCTAGTGCATGTATGTTAGCTATTAGCTCTGCCATCTATGATAGAATACTCCAAGTTATTGCAGAGAGATTGTGGACTAAGTTGTTATAGTGTTACCGACTATAACAATCCTACATTTTTTATATTTAATGTTTGCTAGGCTGAAATACAAAGTTCTCTTTTGAAACTCTAGATGGCACTGGCTGGTCATTAACTTGATCTGCTTGTAATCATGTCATTCTCTATTGGACACAGCTGATTGGTTCCTGCGGTATCAGTAGCCAATTCAATCGCTGCTCAACCTTTAAATACTTGGACAGCATTTGCTGTAGCAGTGTTTTCAGAAACCCTCCACCTTTATAGATCTGCTATAGGCAATTCATGTATGCTATATTGTACAGCAGCAGTGTGTCTTACTTGCTCATAGCAGCATGTTGTGTATGTATTGGAAGTAGCAAGTCCCGTACTGGCTCTACAGCAGAAGCAATAACAGCAGCAGCAGAAATAACAGCAACAGCAGCAGCAATAACCAACAGCATCAACAATAACATCAGCAGCAGCAATAACCAACAGCAGCAGTAGCAGCAATAACAGCAGCAATAACCAACAGCAGCAGCAGCAATAACCAACAGCAGCAACAATAACAGCAGCAGCAGCAATAACCAACAGCTGCAGCAGCAATAACCAACAGCAGCAACAATAACAGTAGCAGCAGCAATAGCCAACAGCAGCAGCAGTAGCATCAATAACCAACAGAAGCAACAATAACAACAACAGCAGCAGCAATAACCAACAGCAGCAGTAGCAGCAATAACCAACAGCAGCAACAATAACAGCAGCAGCAGCAATAACCAACAGCAGCAGAAGTAGCAGCACTAACCAACAGAAGCAACAATAACAACAGCAGCAGCAGCAATAACCAACAGCAACAATAACAACAGTAGCAGCAATAACCAACTGCAGCAGCAAAAAAAACAACAACAGCAGCAATAACCAACAGAAGCAACAACAGCAGCAGCAATAACCAACAGCAGCAGTAATAACCAACAGAAGCAACAATAACAACAGCAGCAGCAGCAGCAATAACCAACAGCAGCAGAAGTAGCAGCCACAACCAACAGAAGCAACAATAACAACAGCAGCAGCAGCAGCAGCAGCAATAACCAACAGCAGCAGCAGCAGTAGCAATAACCAACAACAACAGCAGCAGCAGCAATAACCAACAGCAGCAGCAGCAGCAATAACCAACAGCAGCAGAAGCAATAACCAACAGCAACAGCAATAACATCAACAGCAATAACCAGCAGCAGCAGTAGCAGCAATAACCAACAGCAACAACAATAACAGCAGCAATAACCAACAGCAGCAACAATAACAGCAGCAGCAATAACCAACAACAGCAGCAATAACAGAAGCAGCATCAGCAATTACCAACATCAGCAGCAATAACCAGCAGCAACAATAACAGCAGCAGCAATAACAGAAGCAGCATCAGCAATTACCAACAGCAGCAGTAATAACCAACAGCAGTAGCAATAACAGCAGCAGCATCAGCAACAACAACAGCAACAGCAGCAATAACAACAGCAGCAGCAACAATAACCAACAGAAGCAGCAATAACCAGCAGCAGCAATAACCAACAGCAACAGCAGCAGCAACAACAACAGCAGCAGCAATAACAGCAGCCACTGGAGAGGATTTGTGAATGGCAGTGAAGCATAGCAACTGACACTAGTAGGTCACGTGATAATGACAACATGGAGAATGTAGTACGTCCGGATTACATTCATACTACACACATATACATACAACAATCAGGAATAACATTATGACCACTGACAGGTGAAGTGAATAACACTGATTATCTCTTCACCACGGCACCTGTTAGTGGGTAGGATATATTAGGCAGCAAGTGAACATTTTGTCCTCAAAGTTGATGTGTTAGAAGCAGGAAAAACAGGCAAGCGTAAGGATTTGAGTGAGTTTGACAAGGGCCAAATTGTGATGGCTAGAAGACTGGGTCAGAACATCTACAAAACTGCAGTTCTTGTGAGGTGTTCCCGGTCTGCAGTGGTCAGTATCTATCAAAAGTGATCCAAGGAAGGAACAGTGGCGGCCAAGGCTCATTGATGCACGTGGAGAGCGAAGGCTGGCCTGTGTGGTTTGATCAAACAGACAAGTTACTGCTCAAAAATTAAAATTGCTCAAGAAGTTAATGCTGGTTCTGATTGAAAGGTGTCAGAATACACAGTGCATCTCAGTTTGTTGCGTATGGGGCTGCATAGCCGCAGACCAGTCAGGGTGCCCATGCTGACCCCTGTCCACCTCCGAAAGCACCAACAGTGGCACGTGAGCATCAGAACTGGACCACGGAGCAATGGAAGAAGGTGGCCTGGTCTGATGAATCACGTTTTCTTTTACATCACGTGGATGGCCGGGTGCGTGTGCGTCGCTTACCTGGGGAACACATGGCACCAGGATGCACTATGGGAAGAAGGCAAGCCGGCGGAGGCAGTGTGATGCTTTGGGCAATGTTCTGCTGGGAAACCTTGGGTCCTGCCATCCATGTGGATGTTACTTTGACACGTACCACCAAATACCTAAGCATTGTTGCAGACCATGTACACATTTAATGGAAACGGTATTCCCTGGTGGCTGTGGCTCTTTCAGCAGAATAATGCGCCCTGCCACAAAGCACAAATGGTTCAGAAATGGTTTGAGGAGCACAACAACGAGTTTGAGGTGTTGACTTGGCCTACAAATTCCCCAGATCTCAATCCAATCGAGCATCTGTGGGATGTGCTGAACAAAGAAGTCCGATCCATGGAGGCCCCACCTCGCAACTTACAGGACTTAAAGGATCTGCTGCTAAAATCTTGGTGCCAGATACCACAGCACACCTTCAGGGGTCTAGTGGAGTCAGGGCTGTTTTTGCAGCAAAAGGGGGACCAACACAATATTTGGAAGGTTGTCGTAATGTTATGCCTGATCAGCGTACATTCTATACTATATAGAATATACTTTTTTAGTGGCCGTGAATTACTTTTTCAAAATAAGTGCCTACTCAGGAGAGTATCTGATTTCTGATGCAACCATCACCTTAAGTAGAGGGAAGTGAACTTACCATCCCCACGAAACTGTATCTGTGCATTATTTTATATAAATACCCTAAAAAATACCATTTGGATTTAACTGTTTTCTTTGTGAGAATTCACAATGCAATTTTGAAAAATGTGATGTTTGTTTTGCTGGTTTTAAGATGCAGTAATGTTTTTATGGAAAAGATGTCATGATGACAGTGAGACTCTGTAAACAGTATAAAAAGTGGTTGCGTGGTCAGATTGTTTGTTTAGCCAATCAGAAGGCTTCTAAGGCCTTTTCTGCCAGTTAATCATTTTGCATGTTCTCATTAGGCAGTCCATATATGGGAAGCCGGAAGCTGAGGGTGTAATAGATGAAGAAAGCGATTTTCATCAGTTTGGAGGGGTGCAAAATGTTCACAATTTCTCATCTGTCAGCAACGGCTTACACAGCCAAACGTCCTAAAAGGGATACATTGGCAAAAAGGGAAAAAAAAGAGATCAACACAAGCAGCGCTTGAAAACAGATGCTTGCTATGCTTCTGCTTGACAGATAAATATACAGCTATAGAAAAAGGTAGCGTGGCTAATTCAGTTGCTAAGTCTGGAAGAATGGCTAGCATTACTTACAGAACCTTTAGTGATTTAATGGGGTCTAAAACACTTTTTTTTAAATCATCTGACACACATAGGGCATCACAATTAAGATAAAGTCTTGCGACATCTGTGCGACCCTGGACTCACGGTGCCGTAACCCTGCGTGTTAAACACTCGTCTCTCACCTTCCTCTCGCTTTTTCTCCCCTATCAACCCCTCTAATGAACTGAAAGGTCAAAGCACTAATAAAACTATTAGCAGAAATGAAACTCCCCAATGTGTTAATGCACTTTTAATTCCTGTTAGCAAATTTCATCCCCCAGCAGTTTGCCTCACGCTAATGAGAAATAAAATAGCAAGCACGCAAGGGGAAAGGGATTTTCAGGCAGCGTTCGCGAGGGGGACAGTCCGATAACTCTCCTGCGCGGGCGGCGTGGGGTGTTATTCATGGGCTGAGGCCTGGTTCCAGCCTCCTGATTCTGTCGGGTTAATTAAAGAGCACATCTCCATCTGTTCTCATTCAAATGGCCCATCTCTCTTCCTCAGACACCAGCCAGTGTCTCCTCTGTTTTCATCTGCTCTCTCAGTGTGGGAAGGTTTCTTTGAATGCCACTTGAATGTCTTTGTTATTGTGAGTCAGTTGAGTCATTCCTGCATTTCCATTGGCCATCAAATACACCGATCAGGCATAACATTATGACCACTGACAGGTGAAGTGAATAACACTGATTATCTCTTCATCACGGCACCTGTTAGTGGGTGGGATATATTAGGCAGCAAGTGAACATTTTGTCCTCAAAGTTGATGTGTTAGAAGCAGGAAAAATGGGCAAGTGTAAGGATTTGAGCGAGTTTTACAAGGGCCAAATTGTGATAGCTAGACGACTGGGTCAGAGCATCTCCAAAACTGCAGCTCTTGTGGGGTGTTCCCGGTCTGCAGTGGTCAGTATCTATCAAAAGTGCTCCAAGGAAGGAACAGTGGTGAACCGGCAACAGGGTCATGGGCGGCCAAGGCTCATTGATGCATGTGGGGAGCGAAGGCTGGTCTATGTGGTCCGATCAAACAGAAGAGCTACTGTAGCTCAGATTGCTCAATAAGTTAATGCTGGTTCTGATAGAAAGGTGTCAGAATACACAGTGCATCGCAGTTTGTTGTGTATGGAGCTGCATAGCCGCAGACCAGTCAGGGTGCCCATGCTGACCCCTGTCCACCGCCGAAAGCACCAACAGTGGCACGTGAGCATCAGAACTAGACCACGGAGCAATGGAAGAAGGTGGCCTGGTCTGATGAATCACGTTTTCTTTTACATCACGTGGATGGCCGGGTGCGTGTGCGTCGCTTACCTGGGGAACACATGGCACCAGGATGCACTATGGGAAGAAGGCAAGCCGGCGGAGGCAGTGTGATGCTTTGGGCAATGTTCTGCTGGGAAACCTTGGGTCCTGCCATCCATGTGGATGTTACTTTGACACGTAACACCAAATACCTAAGCATTACTGCAGACCTTTCATGGAAACGGTATTCCCTGGTGACTGTGGCTCTTTCAGCAGGATAATGCGCCTGCCACAATGCAAAAATGGTTCAGGAATGGTTTGAGGAGCACAACAACGAGTTTTGAGGTGTTGACTTGGCCTCCAAATTCCCCAGATCTCCATCCAATCGAGCATCTGTGGGATGTGCTGTACAAACAAGTCAGATCCATGGTGGCCCCACCTCGCAACTTACAGGGCTTAAAGAATCTGCTGCTAACATCTTGGTGCCAGATCCACAGCACACCTTCAGGGGTCTAGTGGAGTCCATGCCTCGACGGGTCAGGGCTGTTTTGGCAGAAAATGGGGACCAACACAATATTAGGTTATAATGTTATGCCTGATCGGTGTATATCTTTATATAATACGACTTTATATTACGTGATTCTGACTTTTATGAACTTTTATGAGAATTGCAAGATAAAAAGTCACAATTACCTTTTTAATTTTTTTATTCAGTGGCGGAAACGAGTTTCCATAGAGCCCAGCACATGATGTGGAGAAAAAATACAAGATATTGTGCAACCGGAGCTTCTAACAGCAGCTGCAGTGACGTGATGACTTTACTGATCAATGATTGGCTCTTTCATTTAGAAGGTGGGGCTTATTCGCCATATTGGGCGTTTGACTTTCTCCCATTCACAAGTAATCGGAGTGCACCGTCTTCCATATAAAGTCATTGTCAATATTACTCAGTACTTATTTGAGTAACTACAATGCAACTGTCACCTTAAAATAAAGTGTAACCCAAATAAACTTGAAATGAATTGTACTAAACATTGGGGTACATTATTTAATTGGTTTGAGCATATGTTACCATTTTTATCATGTCCCATTTTAAAGTGTAAAGATTTTTTTTTTCCACTTTCCATTCTTTAATCAAAATGTTGATTAAACAAAACACATTTCCTTGTTTCTAATCAATACATTGGTTTTGCAGTCAATATCCCTTTCAATCTTGTCTTTTGTAATATTCCTTAAATTACATCATCTTCTAGGAAGTGACATCATTTCGGAAAGGAAAACAACAGTAGTTATTAGAAATGCATTTGATTTTTGATTTTGTTTTTTTTTATTTACTATCATTAATAATATTATTACCGAATATAATGTTTTTAGACACTTAATTCCATGTTATTTACAATTAAATGAAAATTTATATAGTTTATATTAATAATGCAATCGGCAGAACTTACGATTACTTCAAGTGCACTGTCAATGTACTGACAAGCATTTGTGGTAAACTAAAATATACTTTATTATCATTTCTATTGAAACTCATATGTCATGCATTTAAATATACACATTTTTAATGATGAAGTTGCAATTTAGTAGATTTAAAATATATTGACTTTAAATGATAGATCAAATAACACACTACAGTGAAATAACACACTACTATTATTTATTATTCATTAAAGTCTGTTAAAGGGATAGTTCACCCTAAAATGAAAATTATCCCATAATTTACTCCCCCTCAAGTCATCCTAGGTGTATATGACTTTTATTCTTTCAGACGAATACAGTCAGAGTTATATAAAAAAAATTCCTGACTCTTCCAAGCTTTATAATGGCAGTGAATGGGAGTCCAAAATCTGAAGCTCAAAAAAGTGCATCCATCCATTATAAAAGTGCTCCACATGACTGTTAATAAAGCCCTTCTGAAGTGAAGTGATGGGTTTGTGTAAGAAAAATATCCATATTTAACACGTTATAAAAGTAAAATATGTAGCTTCCGGCGGACCGCCTTCTGTATTCAACTTACAAAGAAAGTGTAACGGCTCTCACAGTTAAAAGCGCTTACACTACGTCATAAGTTGAATACGGAAGGCGGTCCACCGGAAGCTACATATTTTACTTTATAACGTGTTAAATATGGATGTGTCCTTTTATATCATTTTATAATGGATGGATGCACTTTTTTGGGCTTAAAATTTTGAGCTCCCATTCACTGCCATTATAAAGCTTGGAAGAGCCAGGACATTCTTTAATGTAACTCATTAACAAATACTGAATACTGATTGTATTCGTCTGAAAGAAGAAAGTAAATCATGGGGTCATTTTCATTTTTGGGTGAACTGTCCCTTTAAGAAACATAGTCATGTGCTCTCTTTAAATACACTTGTTTCATTAATATATCATCTGCAAGTATTAAAAATATATACTTTTAAGATTTGACGTACACAACAAGTGCACATACAATACAATTACACGCACTTCTTTTTCACAATGGAACAAAACAGCAATTTTTGTGTCAGTGATTGAGAAATTACCTTATCAAAAATTTTGTTCACAGCAAACCCAGATGGGATTTGTGACAAAAATAAAGTACTTTGCAGCCTTTAAAAGGCAAAATTGAATTGCCACAGAAGCAAGTCTGAACCTTCGCCATAAAGCTAAACAAGCCACGCACAGCACTGATGAGGGACAGGCGAGCTTGCTGGAGATCTTGTTGCAGATTTTTGTATTTAAAATATATTTCAAATTCTACAAAGGCCAAAAAATTGGCACACAACATACTGTATTGCTCAGAAGCACTCCCTTCTAGTGGAGATAAAACCAATTAGGCGAACAGACTATGAGAAAGAAAAAAAACAGCAGTAATAAAAACATAAGATCCAGAAGGAGGGGCAGACACACTCTATTACCAAACTGTGCCTTTTAATCAATAAAAAGATAAAAGATATTTTAATCAAAGGCATATTTCCTTGTTTGTGTAATGCCTTTCCAGTGCACACGTAATCTTTAAGCAAGTGAGAGTGATGCATAATGCACTCCCAGAGAGCCACTCATCCGTGGAAATTGCCAAAGCAGATAGTCAGCAGAAACACACACTCGGCAAGTGCTCGGAGCTAAAGCGCGCGCCTGCCGCTAAATTAGATTAGGACATTTATATTAAAGAAAATTGCATCCTGTAAACTCGAATAATATCCCTCCCTTTCACACACACATACAAAAGAGCACATTACTTAAACACACACATACACACATCACCACCACTGGCTATTAGGGCAAATAGCACAGGCTATTTGTCCAACACGCTAACATCCGCTGGCTTTGATGTTAGCGGTGAAATAACATTAGCACGGTAACTGGAGCCACACTCTCGCAGACCAATTCACGGTATTTCAGGTTAATGAGCTGGAGGCCTGGGGTAGATCGGGTTCCAGTCTAGCGGGTTAAACGGCTGTTGACATAGGCCGAGGAGACATACGCGAGCCCGGGAGACTAGCCTAGCGCCACTCACTTTCCCGCCGCTAGCTGCGTTGTGGTGAGTGTGATTGTTTTGCTGGGTTTAAATGCGTGCATTAGCTGAAATTCATCTCCCATCTAGTCGGTGAGGTACACTGCTCAACGTCTGAGGGACGTAGCAGGTGTTTGGGAAAAACATATCAGATTAGCAACAAACAGCCTGGCCAGGCTGATGAAACCTTGTTGAAATTACATTGAGGTCTACTTAAAAGCAAGGCCATCATAAAAGTAGGCTACAGCCACTAGCCTGTTTAAAAGCACTGTTTCCTCTCATTGAAGGGATCGTTTATATAATCATATTTTTATCCAGTTATTCATCCATAACATTCTTTCCATCCTGGTTTTGACTCAATCAATTGAGTTCATTAAGAAAGACTATGGCGTCTCTGTCGGATGCTCGATAGTCCATAGTTTTGTTTGTTTGCACTCTAAATTGACCACACTTTTTAAGAAGCAGTACTTCTCAAAATTGGGAATACAGTAAGTAGGGTTATTCCTTAGTTTGACTAGCAGTTGATGAGGCCAAGGCCAGCCTGGTAGACCATCTTGACCTAGCTAGTTAGAGTTAGTAGTCCACCTTGGACTACAAGCAATAAACTAACCATGTTGACCTGTAATATGAGCAGCAAGATAGACTTATGGTCGATCAAATACACACCAAACTACAGGAATGAACACACTCTTAAGCTGATGATACACGGGGTAACTTTTTAAGCAGTGTTGCTTGGGCACTTTCCCATTGAGAATGGTCAACAAATCTGGATACTTTAGATCGGTCATGGGCACTGTGTCTCACCTGGTTGCCTGTTGACGGCAACATTGCCCATTAACATTGCTCAAAAAGTTACCCCGTGTATCATCAGCTTAAGAGTGTGTTCATTCCTGTAGTTTGGTGTGTTTGGTCCGGACCAAAGAAAAAAAAACATTTAGTCCTGGTCCGATTAGCGTTCACATTGGCATTTTAACACCGAACCTAAAGGCATAGGGATATGTTCACAACCTGATTGGTTTGCTTTTATGAGGTATATATATTTTGCAACAGAACTTACTGAACATCCAGAACGATGCTGTGCTCTGTGCTCGTTGTATGTGCGTAGCTACATATGATGGTATTTTGAGCAGCTGGGAACTCATGAAGAGCTTATAAAATGTGTAAAGGAGTCAAAACAGCGGCAGGAATCCCTCCGTCACACACACAAACCAAGATCTGCTGTGAGGAGACGCCGTTCTGATGCCTGTACCGAACTGTGATGAGCAACATCACGACTATGACAAGAAAAAACAGCTGTGCTGGAGCATTCTGTCCTTTTTAGGCTTACGTCTTGTGACATCATGTCCTGTTTTTGGTTCGTTTACATGTCTTTGGTCTGTGTTGCGTTCATATTTCAGTCGAACCACACCAGAGTTGGTTTTTGAAGCGGAGCGAGATCCATCTTTACAGCGTCTCTGTCCGCTTGTGTGGTACGCTCCAGGGTTCAGACGGCAGCGCTTCACACTCATTCAAATCAACCGCACTAACAGAGCAATCGCAACAGGGTTCATTTTAATCCAACCAAATATGGCAAATATGAACACACCTTTTTTCCAACTTTTATTTGCTGCTGTTTGGTCATTTTTAACAGCAAGCTAATTTAGCAGCAACTATCAGTTATTAAATCTTTGTGAAATGCTGCGAGTGCTGTTGGTATCGGCTCACTCATTGGTTTTTCACTCTTGACATGATGACAGATGACTAGATTAACTCAAATCAATCCAACCAGTCCATCTAATTTACTTTGATTTTAACTGATATGACCCAACCCCAGTAGAAAGGCTTGGTAGGATATACCTACAAAAAGACAGATAACCTATAACTCATCAATAAACAGAACATTTTCTGTTGTAAAACTGTAGAATTATTGAAACTGTGTACAGGTCCGAGAGGATGGTGGACATCAAAGTTAAATTGAGCCTGGATTTATATGCTCATAACACAACAGGTTGGCTTGACTTGAACTATGAACTAAACTTGAACATAAACTCACCAACAGCGGTTCCAGGGAACAAAGTTAGACAAGATACAATGGAAACATGAGGGCAATATATACACATGGACTAATAACTAAACAAGGAACACGTGAGAACAATCAAACAATGAACCAACCAGAACATTAAACAAGACTAGGGAAGCACATGACATGATCACATGACGAAATAAGAGAATGACATGACAAACAGGAAACATGACTATGGCTGAATCCGAAATCGCCCCCATACACTCAAATAGGTCAATATTTGAAGGGACAGCCATTTGTAGTGGTGTCCGAAACCATAGTGGACATTATCGAGTGCACTCATTCAATCCCACAATGCTCCGCAGTAACGATTCAATTTCATTCACTCCTTCACGTGAACTGTATTAGTGGACTAACATAGGGAATAGTGATTGAGGGTTTCGGGGACGATTTCGGATTCAGCCAATGACTAAACACAATAAAAGACATGAAACATAAACGTGAACCAAAACCCAAAACAGATGCCCTGCTTATTAAGAGTTACATTCATCTTCATTACAGCGAATATCAGATCAGCTGACGGACGAGACACATTTGTATTACAAATGTCACAATGATTCTTCTGAAATCTGAGTACAGATTTATGCTTGGTAAGGCATGCGCATACAACTTAATTTGTCATGTGGTTATTTCCTCTGGTTATGTAATTATATAATACTGTTTTTATTCATACAGTAACTGTAAATGATTCAACTGTAAATGATTCCAATTTTTAACATAATATAGTGCAATTTAGCAATAGGGGATTGTATGTATTGTAATATTTAATGTATATTCACATCAATTTCTGCTAAAAATTCCATGTATATGTTCATGCTTATATTCCCAATCGAAAAACCATGGCAAGAGAAATGTCACCAACCGGTTGCAAAAAAATATATATACATACATGATTTAGAAATGACATTACAGAATTTACATTATACATAAATCTTTTCCGATCTCACTGGAAAACGTAAATAGCCACCAATTTGCCAAAAAGTAAAAGTTACGAAATGCCATGAGAAGGTGTTGGAAACGTTGGCTATATCAGGATACGCAGTGTGCGCCAGGCAGGGGCGCCACTGTTTGCTGGAACCTACAGAAAGAGAAACTGCTTTCATCAGCTCTATCTCCTCACTTAGTATTATAATAGCAGAGTTCTCACAGAGCTTGTACAGCTGCATGTGCTCTGGACGAATGAAGCCGCATGCAGACAGACAGCAGATGTCCTGATGCAGTCTTCTAGTGCCCTTTCATATTAACGGGACAGTAACCACCACAGGTCAAGTGACTCTAGAGTCCATAGTTTCACAGGATATTAACGGGTTGGTGTACAATTGACTATGTCTAGTGGTTACACTTTATTTGGATGGTCCACTTTAGACATTCTAACTATAAGTAACTTTGCAACTACAGGTCAACTAACTCTTATTAGAGTATTAGTAGACTGTTAGGGTTTGGATTAGTAGAATACGTTGGCATGTAGTTGCAACGCTACTTATAGTTAGTAGAATGACTGTTGAGCATCAAATAAAGAGTTATCAGATATTAATCAGACAATCTACTGATGCTCTAATGACTGCTAGTTGACATGTAGTTGCAAAGTTACTTTTAAGTAGCAGAATGTCTAAAGTGGACCATTGAAATAAAGTGTAACCTATTAAGTTCCTCCATACAGTTGCATTCAGTTCTGCTCAGTCAATGGAGGCAGGTTGCCATCTTTCCAGGACCCTTGCAAGTTAAGGTCCAGAAAGTAGGTAGGCAAAATCAATAATGATACTTCCCATCCCAAGAACATTAAAATTAAGAGGAAAAAAACGGATAAGAACATATGTATTGTGTACAGTATGATTAGTGTGTTGTGTACCTTCATTGTTACCCACCAAGCCGAATTCCACATAAAAGTGCAAGTAAACTCAGAAGTGACACATTGAGGCGCGGCTGTTTTTCTGAGGCAAGTGTCTTTTGCTAGTTTCGGCCCGACGCAGTTAACATTTTCACGTGTTCAGGCGCATTGTTGGCGTGTTGCTATTTTGAGAAACTTAAAACGACTGCGCCATTGACCAACACAAACCTGCTTTAAAGTCAATAGTATTTTTTTGTGTTAATTAAAGGGCGCGTTAGTAATATGCACCTATACGCGCAGCAGCACACAAACATGCCAAATATTAAAAATAAAAGGATTCCTCTCTGGAGAAGCATTCAGTCTTTCCGCTCATAAATTCCTCCTTGTAAATAGCGAATCCGCCATGGTGCGAGCGCAACTGGCTTTTAAAGGGAATGGGAGATGATACTCTGGTTTATTGCACGTTACGCCCAAAACACACCCATGACTCAATAAGAGACTAGGCACAATCGTTTCGGACCATGCACCTGACGCACAAACCTTTTTTTATGTCGTTAAACTAGCAAAAGTGGATTCGGACACGCCCTAAGTGCACCTGCGCCATGCGCTTCAGTCCATGTGCTCAGATGATTAAAATAGAGCCCTAAGGCGCACTTCAGTTCACAGTACAATTAAATGAGGTTAAAGTCAACGTGAAAAAGCTCAAAACCCATTTTCTGAGCGAAGCAGAATACTTAATGAGAAATGCAGAGCGGGACTTGAGTTTATCCATTGGGAATTTACTGGATTGTGAAAAGAGGGTGTTACATACCAGAATGGAGCCAGCCATCAAAGAAAGTTGTTTCAAAGGTGGATAATATTTAGTCACACTTTAGTTTGGGGAACACATATTCACTAATAACTATGACTTTTGCCTCAATAAACTCTTAATTTACTGCATAGTTTGTAAGGTAGTTGTTGTAGTGGTTAAGTTTAGGTATGGGGTAGGAGTACGTTTTCCCTGGGACAGGCCCATATTTCAGGTCTATTTTTAGTGTCCCAGCTTATTATGAAAAAATCATGTTTTGTCTTGTATTTCTTCCTTCCTAAATTGTCTTTGCTAGGTGATCATAAAGCGAGTAGCAGTCTTCTGTCACGCAAGAATAGCCTCATCAAAGGTAACCTATCTCGTCATAGTATATTTTGGAGAACAAAATTACCAATCTGTCACAATTCGTTATTGATAAACTTGCAGTTAGTGAAGGCGGGATATTAGAGAGCACAGAGATCAGTCAGACGCATCAAAGAAGTGGTTGTGTACATTTAACGAGGATCTTCAAAAGGATTTTATCAAGTTATTATGTGCAGTAAGTTGTGAAAAAAAATAACTAAATGTGGTATCGCGCTGAATGAAAAACACCAGAAGAGCTCTCCAGACTGCACGCGATCTCGAATTCAGTTCTCTTTGTGCCTGAATGGTCAAATACACACACAGTTGTCCAAATGCCCATCATGTGGAGTATCTCATGTAAATGCAGTCGGTTATTGCTTAAGTGAACGTAAACAGCTCGGTGTGTTAGTAGCATTCGGTCTTAAAGTGACAGCAGCCTACCTGTCTGTGTCATTAATGTTAATCAAACAACAAAAGATGTTAAATAAATGTATACATGTTAAATAAACCTACTGTACCTGAAAAACTTTATTTCATTTGTATCTCTATCATCTTTGTCCTGTTGTTTATAATTTGCTTCTTATTTTTTATACAATAAAATTAAATAACTATATGATATCGTTATCATAAAATAAAATGTCTTATATCATGAAATAAGTTACTTATAAGTGGGGGGGCAGGGGTCCTGTCCATCCCGTCCCGTATTCCACCATTAAAAATCTGGTCACCCTAGGATGGATTGAGGGATGTAGAATATGGTCATGCAGAATAAGGCATTATTATGTGCTTTATAAGTACTAATAATCAGCCAATATCCTAGTAATATGCATGCTAATGAGCAATTATAGTTATATTATAGCAATTATAGAACTGAACCCTAAACTAAAGTGTTACCTAATGTTTTAATGAAAGATGAAGAAATCTTTATTTAAAAAGGTAAAAAGGGTCCCTCCAAATGAGCTGTTGATTGGTAAGTGTACCATTATATATGTGTGTGTGTGTGTGTGTGTGTGTGTGTGTGTGTGTGTGTGTGTGTGTGTGTGTGTGTGTAAATGTTGCATTTCACTCACATGCAGAAAACATGGGGGATAGGAAGAGATTGAGGGGTAAACACAGCCACTCTAATAGTGATTCATGCTTTTCGTCAGCCCTTTTGACAGCTCAGGTTCGATCCTATGCTCACTGCGCTGTAACGCGATCACTGCCAACATTATCATAACAGCATGTTTGTGGTGTTTGGGTACTGACATATTGATCTGCCTGCCACTGAGGAGACATGATAGATTGGCCTTCCAGAGCCAACTCTAAAAAACAAGTGCTCCAAAAAGCGGGAATACAGGAAAGCTAATGTGGTAAGAGCTGCTCACAGGACATGGCGGCAGTCCACCTGTTTTTCCCTTGATGAAATTTCCAGGAAAAGACAACCAAATAGATTAAGAATTGTAGAAGTTCTTGTAGAAGTTGTCACCAAGAGGTCTCTCTTGAATTTCAACACCGCCTCTGTTTCCATGAACAATAGGGATTCTTGGAAGGCTTGGTTAGTCCCTGTCATCAGGTCTGGATTTCTCTGGAATACTCCTTGCCCAAAAGCCTGTCCTGGAAGCCATCCCGGGAGGCAGCGTTCAGGGCGTACAGCCAGCCTGAGCTACGTATGCTGCACTAACAACAGAGGAAACGGCAGCCGGCGGAGGTGATGGGGCTGCATTGTTCCGTAAGCCAGCTGACGGGAAGTGATTTAGCACCGGAGCGGCTCAGGGATTTGGGGTCAGGAGAGGAGTGCCACAGGCTGAGCCTCCAGCTCTCCACCCATAAGATGGTAATATGAATCATTTCTGACCCAGACCTGACCCAGGCCTAGTAGCCCCTATATCCCTTTCCACCGACACGCACATGACAAATCTGGTGTTTATTTACTCGAAAAAGAAAAAAGGCTCAGAGCAGCAGGGTGGAAGAGGAAAAAGTCCTGAAAATCAATACAGGAGTTACGGAGACATGGCCACTGATCAGAGTTTTTCCACAGGTTTTTAGGGAGGGTCTTCTAGTGTGCATGGAGAAACTGATTCTTAAGCATCTTTACATTGATTCAACTTGGTGCTGGTCAAGGAGATGGTCAGATGAAAACCCTGTACGAAAGACAAATGACAAATTGAAATCTCTTGAACATTTCAATTGTTTCTTCTAGGCAGCAATGAGATCAGATAGAGACTTTCTTGCTTCTCAGATATTTCTCCTGCAAAAAAAGACACCCGCAGTCCCGTGTGTGTCCTCTAGAGTTAAGTATTATAATGCGTTTTGGTCGATCAGATCACAAGTAGACGAGGGAGACACATTCCCGTTCACACCTGGTGTTTTAATCCGTCTCTTTTGTCCACTTTCAACCACTTCTGTCCTGATTTCTTCAAGGTGGGCAGGTGAATGTATGGGCTTTTCCAGATCTTTAGATCTAATGGACGAAATAAGCTCACACAATTTACATATGAACGTGACTGAAGATGACAGGAAAACATACGGAGAGCATCAGCTTTAGTTTCTGCTCTGACCGACACAAGACCAGCCGAACGCTGTGAGTGTGTGTTAGAAATCAGGAAGGGTGAGAGAACATTGAGCTTGGGACGTTTTTCATCTTCAAACCAAACTTTGGTCTCCAGTCAAAGTCTAAATCCCGTCTGGCTAGTGCGCGGAGACATTTTTTAATGTTTCCGCATTAGGTCAGTAGGCAGAGAGTAGACGGTCTTTTGTGTCTGTTTGAACACATGCGTTTGAACACATTCGATCACATGAGCGTACGAAAGCAATCTAATGCGTTTTTAACTACCTCTGGAAGTGGTCGAAAGTGGACAAGCTCAAACGTTTTAGACCCTGTTTACACCTGTATTTAGTGTTGTGCACTTGTGGATCGACCAAAACGCATCTTAATACCAGGTGTGAACAGGGCCTTAGATCTTAAGAATGTCTCATATTGTTCACAGAAATGTGAATGCTATTCCCATTCATCATACAGTTGTGCTTAAAAGTTTGTGATCCCCTTGCAGAATCTGTGAAAATGTGAATAATTTTAACAAAAGAGGGATCATACAAAATGCATGTTATTTTTATTTAGTACTGTCCTGAATAAGGTATTTTACATAAAATATGTTTACATATAGTCTACAAGAATTAAAAAAAATGACCCTGAAACACAACACATTAAGAGCCGGGGGTGAAAACTTTTTGAATTTGAAGATCAAGGTAAATTGTACTTTATTTGTCTTCCAGGACACATGTACATATCTTCTGTTGCTTCTGAAGGGCAGTACTAAATTACAAAAAATTATATTTAAACAAAATAAGAAAAATCTTCATCCTGTTCAAAAGTTTTCACCCCCGGCTCTTAATGCGTTGTGTTTCCTTCTGGAGCATCAGTGAATGTTTGACCCTTTTTTTAATAGTTGTGTTTGAGTCCCTCAATCGTCATCAGTGTGAAAAGATGGATCTCAAAATCATACAGTCACTGCTGGAGAGGGTTCAAATGTGCAAAAGATGCTGGAAAACTGAAGGATTTTTCTGAACGTTGGTCAGTTTAACTGCTCAGGACAAACAAGAGACTCAAGAACAACCATCACAAAACACACACACAGCCGTGGATCATCCAGGGAACGACACACAGTGTTAAGATTCAAGGGTACGTGAACTTTTGAACGGGGTCATTCTTGTGGACTATATGTAAACATATAAGTAAAATATCTTATTCAGGACAGTACTAAATAAAAAAAATAACATAAGCATAAAAACAAAACATGCATTTTGTATGATCTCTCTTATTTTGTTAAAATTATTCACATTTTAACAGATTCTGCAAGGGGTTCAGCAGTAGTGTAGTATTCAATACCATATTTTCGTGGTCTTGGTGTTGTCATGGAGCAGGTCTGGAGTACTACAACACTGCGGATAGATTTTGTGGTCTGTGCCGACCCGCTCATATGATCCGCTCTGTGCTATCGTGTCTCTGGACCGGAGGACACTATGATCGCGTGACACTGACCAGGCTTCCCAAAGGAAGGCTTATTTACACTGTCTAAACCGTTCAGACTCTCTTCTGGTCTCATTCTTGAACCAGACTCAAACGACCCAGGTCTCGGCCTGGACTCAACACTGATATGTAGCTCTGTACTCTTACTGTATGTCAGCAATTGACTCATTTGAGTCTACTTAAGAAAATATTGCAGAATCAATACCAGGTAAGCTCTAAGTCTTTCTTTTGTTCCTTTGTTTTACACCTCATTAATCCTTAAACGCATACCTTGTGTCTTTAGTGACCCAAGACGTCATTCACTACCCTCCTCCATCTTTATTTTAAAGGTAGACATCAAACTTCTTAGTATTCCTCAATCAATTCATTATAAACAAGAAAAAAATGATAAAATTATAAAAGAATACCTGTTTTCCCATTCATTTTTTTTTTTAAATTGTATAGGGTTGCTAACGACCCGAAGTGTGCAACAGTGCAAGTATATTTTTTCTGCACAACTATAATTGAATCTTTGATGACTGAATAAGTGAAATTCATCTTTATTCCACAAGGTGGCGATGTCTGATACACAATTAAAAAAATGACGTTTCACTCATAGTTGAAACAAGAGAATAGGAAGAATCATCAGCAAATGGCTCTGATTTACTGCAGAGCAAGAGCTGAACGCAATCAAATATGAGTGTCACTGTCACTGATGGTGGATCTGGTGAAGAAGCTGTCAGCGGTCACAACATTGATTCTGAAGATGTTGAAAATGGTAGTTTTGAGAATATGTTTGAGATGGTGAATATGAGCCAGATGCTGAATGTCCTGGGAAATGAGCTCTGACGAGGACAGTGATGATGGTATAAAACATCTGCTCAAACTGAACCCTTACAAACTCCAAAAGGGAACAAAATATGCTTTATTTTATTCTTCTGTAACTGTTACTCTAATATCAGGAGAGTTTTATTATCACGACAGGTAGAGATCAATCCGTGTTAGATATAGATCCGGGTCGCTAAAGACCCAAATATGTAATAATGATTGGCGAAGCATTCATGCATTTGAGGGTTAAAAAAGGCTAAATATGAGGTAACTGTGAACTAAACTGTGTACTAAAATTAAATTTTAAAAACAATCATGGGAGGTCAAATAAACACAGTATTAAAAATAGATTCACTTAACACTCACTACGGCACAAACACACAAGGGTCAACGCGATGGGCTGGTATTATTGATTGCACTCGTCTCTGATGGACAGCTCTGAAAAAAATACCCAGACATCCTGTCCTGCCCTCCGTGTGAAATCAACAGATCAACACATCAGACTGACAAAGGCAAAAACAGCCTTGCCTGGTGAAGAAAAAAGAGCAGGCGTCAAGGCTCCTGTCATATTTTACATCACCCCGCCGCCGCTCCAAAATTGTGGCGAAGCAGAGTGTAAAGTGCCGTAAAATGGGAAGTAATCTTAAACTATTTTCTGCTCAGGAGCGCCCCGCTTCGTGCACCCCTCACCCCCCGGCCCACTCTCCTCTGCCTCAACAAGACAAATGGGCACGAGCGGATGACAGAGCGCCTGGCCCACAAATCACCCTCCGCTGGCCCGTCCAGTGCTCCCCCCTACCGGCCCGCTCCATTACTCATCAGCATGCAGGGAGCAGCAGCCCGCTGCCGTAATTAGACAAGGACAAATAGCCGACCGCGGACACGATAGGTCCGTCCACTAAAGAAGGGACCCTTTTCCATGCAGGCTGCTGGATTGAGGGCCAAGGCTTTCAGGGATCAGGGACGGGGGTGCCGACCATACGTGACTGGTTTGGTGTCCGGGTCTTGCCCTGAACACGCCCCGCGGCGTGACCTGAGATCTGAGCCTGATCCAACTGACCCCTGAAGCTCTGTTGAGACTTGAGAGCCAGTTATGAATTACACAGTGCACTTGCCATGACCAGAGTCAGGAAGTTTATGTTTAGTATATGTTTATGTATATCTCACATTATTTAATGGTTAAGATGCCCCTCACATTTAACTGTCACTAAATCTCAACGCATTTATTGAACAGACTTTTCATCTGAACATCAACATTTGTGAGAATTATTCCATTTGAACGATTTGATGATTTTTTTTTCATTAGATAAATGTGATCTGTGAATGTTTTGTGTGTTTGTTAATGTTGGATTTGTGGACACAGTGATGTGTTTAGATTTGTAGAGTAACAAATATTGTTTTAAGTTGCATATTAAAAATGCAAGCATATTAAAAAACAACAGATTGGTAGATTATTTATTTATTCAGGAAGGTCCCGTTGAGATACAGTATCTCTTCTACCTGGGAGTCCTGGTCACATAAAAAGACGATTATGAGATATCATGTCATAAATTTTTTGTCATAATTGTGATTTTATCTCAGAATTATGCCTTTTTGTTATCATTTAACTTTGTCTTTTGTTTGACGTTTTATGCATTTAATAATTTCATCTTTTTATGTCATAATTCTGATTTAGGATCTCATATCTCATAATCTCATAATGTTGACGTTTGTCATAATTAATTTTTATGTTATTAATGTCATTTTTACTCTGTCATACTTTTTGAAAAAAATGTATTGTCATAATTTTGGCTTTTTTGCATTTCATAATTCTGACTTAGTATCTCATAATTTATAATAACTAATGTCATAATTTGTCATTTCATCTTTTATCTAATAATTCTGACTAAGTATCTCATCATTTATAATAATTAATGTCATAATTTGTCATAATTTCAACTTTTTATCTCATAATTAACTCATAACTTGGACTTTTTATGTATTAATTTAGACTTTTTTAATTTAGTTTTAATGTCATATTTCACTCTGTCGTACTTTTGACTTGTTAAAATTGTTTTTATTGTCATAATTTTGACTTTCATAATTCTGACTTTGTACCTCATAATTTATAATAATTAATGTCATAATTTTTCATAATTTTGACGTTTGTCATAATTGACTTTCTCATCATTTTGACTTTTTGTCTCATAATTTACTCATAACTTTTACTTTTTATGTAATAATTTAGCCTTTTCCTGTCATAATTATTTTAATGCCATTTTCCACTCTGTCATACTTTTGACTGCTTGTTAAAATTGTTTTTGCATGTAAAAATTTAGATTTTATATCATA
This sequence comes from Rhinogobio ventralis, assembly GCA_039654625.1. Taxonomy (NCBI): domain Eukaryota; kingdom Metazoa; phylum Chordata; class Actinopteri; order Cypriniformes; family Gobionidae; genus Rhinogobio; species Rhinogobio ventralis. The sequence goes on along the minus strand of CM077203.1, from coordinate 31,351,240 downwards.
ATTTAATTTAATGTCATTTTTCACTCTGTCATACTTTTTAATTTTTGCCAAAATTATTTTGATTATCATAATTTTGACTTTTTATCTCATAATTCTGACCTAGTATTTCATCATTTGCAATAACTAATGTCATCATTTATCATAATTTTGACATAATTGACTTTTTATCTGATAATTAAACTCATAACTTTGACTTTTTCTGTAACAATTTAGACTTTTCAAGTCATAATTATATATATAATGTAATTTTTCACTCTCTTGTCATAGTTTTGACTTTAAAACTGTTTTTATTGTCATAATCTTGACTATTTATCTCATAGTTATGATTTACCAAAGCATGTTTTTTTCTTACTGTATCTGGCAGAAATGTGCTTCAATATAAACATACTCAATCTTTTATAACTCTCTGAAGATGGACATCATTCTTGTGCCTAATAAACAAAATAAGACAAATAGCAATACGTTTATTAATTCGCAGCCCAAGCAATAAAAGATTTCTGAATACATTAAGCGAGGCATTAGAAAGATAGAATTAGCAAAACTACAGCGGGCCAGTGAGAGCAGGGGGAAACAGTCGCGGGCAGAGCCGTCAACCAAATATAAATTGCTATTTCTATAAAAAAAAAAAAAGTCTGGAGTAAATCCACAGAGGAGGTTGGTACAGATTGCTCCGAGAGGCCCAACTCAATATGTGACATTAGGGATGAGGGTCTCGGCAGAGAGGGACTGGCCAGCAAACACACGCAGCAGGCCTGCGTTACACTGGAGCGAACACTATCGACCCCACCTTAATTTCTTAATTATTTTCCTATTGGATTTCTGGTTTCATAATCGTCATCAGGACACATTACCAGAAACCCAAAACCCAAGCAGGATTTTTTTGCCACGGTAAACATTTTCAGTAAAACTAAAAAAAAAACGTGGAATGAAGCTGTATATTCAATTTCTCAGCCCAGCTGGTGGATTCGACCCCCTCACGCCACCCCACCCGTCCACATTTCCTTTTTTTGCAAACACAGAACTCTTGGAAAGCATATACTGCACAACAGTTGTGCTTAAGGAAATGTAAAAAAGCTGTTTCTTGTGCTGACGGCTTCGCTAATGTAGATGTTTAGCATTGCACATTTTCTGCTTGATCTGATCCTGTGTGGGATTATCACACCAGTTCGCGTGCTGTGTTTTGTTAACTTTTGGGGGGGGAGACTCAGCGAGAGGCAGTCGAGAAAAACCGGACCATCCATCTTGAACATCTTGTTCCTGCGGCCCGGTCCGTGCCTGAACGGGAAAGAGAAAATGAAAGGAAACCGACAGGCCGAGGTGGTGTCGTACCAGAGGGACAAGAACATAATGACAGCTCTTCCTGACACTGTCCCATAAAACATCACAACTTTTCAACACCTTGTTTGACTGCGTCTCATTTCCCAGAATTGAAGTGTCCAGAAAGATGCGTATTTGCATCACTTCTGAGTACGACTGACTGAAATATGCAAACATCATTAGACTGATGAAAATTCACAGCGTAACGACTTCCTCTGACAGCCTGACGGGATGTTTTCTCTTCCATTTGGAAGGGATCAACTGGAACCTGGGAACTGGAGGAAATTCTGATGGATCTATAGAGGAATTCTGGGAACTGTAGCTTTGCCCCGTAGTGTGCCAGGCTTATGAATTCAACGCTGACAGGCCCGAGACAAGAGTCTCTCTCTGGATTTGATGGCTCATATCAGCGAGCGATCAGAGATTGGTGGATGGAGAGAGCCGAGAATCCAGAGAATAATTACAGGCATGGCTTTCAACATTCACATTCGGGAAAGAAAAGATATTTATGGGAAAATGAAGGTTTTACATTTCTTCGGTTAAATCCCAGAAATTAAGTATTCATCTTTTTTCCCTGTGATTTAGGGGACATTTTGGGCTAATGTTGGAAAGGATCTCAAAAATTTCTGCGTAATCATTCTGCGGTGCACAACGGAGTCTTTTCCCAGCAGCACTTGCACTGACATTTACTGTTTCCACCATCTGTCCGCTTATTAGATTCACTCTTACATCAGCTAGACTTTCAACAATGACCTTTCTTTAAGGATACGTGGATGTACAGATCCACATGTACAGGAAGAAACAGACTGTATAATGTTCTTATGGTTTTATGGTAAACATTATTTGGATGGTCCACTTTAGACATTCTAACTATAAGTAACTTTGCAACTACAGGTCAACTAACTGCCATTAGAGTATTAGTAGACTGTCTGCTTAATATCTACTAACTCTTTATTTTGATGCTCCTAAACAGACATTCTACTGACTATCAGTAATTTTGCAACTACATGTCAACTTATTCTACTCATAACTTTTACTTTTTATGTAATAATTTAGCCTTTTCCTGTCATAATTATTTTAATGCCATTTTCCACTCTGTCATACTTTTGACTGCTTGTTAAAATTGTTTAATAATACTCTAATGAGAGTTAGTTAACATGTAGTTAGTGTTGGGGATAATGCATTATGATGCGAGTTATGTAATTTCAAGTAACTAGTAAAATAACGCATTACTTTTAAATTTACAACAAAATATCTGAGTGCTTTGATTTCCAATTTACTGACTGACAGCTCTCCTGTCCGCATGTGTGAACATGATGAGTATTGTAGTTCTAGACTAAATGTGAGCATTTACTCATCTTGTCACTTACACAAAAACAGATTCAGTATTCCTCAGAATGAATAAAAACAGTGAAATGCAAATTCTGAATATAATGCAAACCTGTACTAATTAAATATCTTAAATAACATAAATACTTTATGCATTTAATCTCACTTTATTAACCAATGTCTTTGCTGCTGACCTTCAATGATCCAATTCATCCATACTAATAAGCAAAAATTACTTAAGATAAACATCACATTTGTGTTTCATTTTGTTGAAGAGTGCTGAACTTTCTTGTCTGAGCGGCGCCCTCTACTGTACAGGTGTGATTTTGCATTTTATTCAGCCTAAAGCCTCGGGCACACCGGGACGATTATTGCGCGCACTTATCGGCAGTGTTTTTCGAGATGTTTTTCGACGCTTCTTTGTGCGATTTCACTGGCAAACTCTCTGACAGTAGATGGCGCTTATTTTTCTCACCATCGAATCCTATTTGATCTGCAATTCCTCTCCAAAACAACTTATGGAGATTTTTGTAGTCGCTGTGGCGTTTGTCATAAAGTTCTTTGTGTTCAGACATTAAAGAGACCAGCAGCTTTACATTCATCTTGCCTCGTTGCATCTTCTTCTTCATATTTACTTCCTCGTCGTCGTCTTCTTCTTAGGTATCAATGTGTGCTCGTCAAGACCAAGTCATGTTTTTCCAATCTAACCGAAAAAACGAATCAGAGGCGTTTTTTTTTTAAAATGCAGCTTTTACACCTGGCATGCACACTCACATTAGCACTCTATGTTTAGTCACAAGATGTTAAACGTTGGCGATAAGCACGCACACTAATCGTCCCGGTGTGCACGAGGCTTGAGTCTTTTCATTTGCCAAATTGTTTTTATTTTTAATTTTTTTATTAAAAAACAAACAAGCAAGCCCAGCCCAGATGAGAAAAAGTAACGCAGAAGTAACGTAACACATTACTTTTCATAAAAAGTAACTAACGCAACTAGTTATGTTTTTAGGGAGTAATGCAATATTGTAATATATTACTTTTTAAACTTTCCCCAACACTGTGTAGTTACTTATAGTTAGTAAAATGTCTAAAGTGGACTATCAAAACGATGTAGTGTAACCTGATTTTTTTTCATATGGAAACATTTGGGAAAATAAAATGAATGGAATGCTATAAACACATAAAACACACTTAAAATGTATAAATGTTATTGCATTCAGTTAAATAAGCAAGCCATTTATTTAAAGGAAATTTAGCAGAAGCACACTTCTCAAGCCAAACATTTAAAAATGTTAGGTTTTAAATAATAAAACAATTAGAAATATTGTTCAAAATCGAGTAAAACGTTTGGATAAGTTACTTTTATATTCATGTGATGAACTGTGGTTACTGTGTGAATTTAAAGAAATATATTAAATGCTTTATTAATATAAATATTATATATTTATATTTTATAAATCAATTTAATTACATTTATTTATATTAGGGCTGTCAATAGATTAAAATTTTTATAAAAATTATTTATAAAAATAATTTCACTGGTCACTGATAAACCATGTGTAACACCACTGCTCCAAGACTCAAAGGTTGAGGATCCAAATGCAGCTTTATTGAAGGGTATTCCAGAATCGTACTCAAAACAATGCAGAAGGTCATACACAGGCAAGCAGTCCAAACAGGCAAACAAGGCAGGAGAGACAGGCAAAAGGGTAATCCACGGAACAGGTAAATAATCCAAGACCAAGAGACAAGACACGAAAAACTAGGAAGAGCGCTCAGAATTGCAGTGATTACACTAAACAAGACTTAGCCCCGAATGACAAGGTGAACAGGCTAGATATAGGCAGAGGCAACAAGGCAAACGAGGCACAGGTGTAAACAATGAGTGATGAGTCCGGGCAAAGGGTTATGGGTAATGTAGTCTTTGATGGATTGACAGTCCGGGGTGGAGTGCCCTCTGGTGGTAACCACGGGGCACTCTCACTGGTGATTGTGACATAGCCCCCCTCAAAGGAGCAGCTTCCAGACGCTCCTAAACTGTCCAGGAGGGAGGTGGAGTGGAGGCGGAACTGGGGGGCGGGATGGAGGGCCTGGCCCGTGGAGCGGAAGAGGGCCTGGAGACTCAGGCAGAGCAGGCAGCCAGGGCGGAACAGGCCGGGCAGATGACCAGGGTGGCGGAGGCCGGAAAGATGACCAGGGTGGCCAACACAGTTCAGGAGGCCAGGGCGGCCCACACAGTTCAGGGGGTGGAGTCCTCTCTGGACCCGGGACAGGAAGCGGAGTCCTCTCTAGACCCGGGAAAGGAAGCGGAGTCCTCCCTGGACCCGGGAAAGGAAGCAGAGCCCTCCCTGGGCTCGTGACTGGAGGCGGAGCCCTCCTTGGGCTCGTGACTGGAGGCGGAGCCCCCTCTGGGCTCGTGACTGGAGGCAGAGCCGGGCCATCTCTGGACGCTAGTCAGTGACATGAGCCTGGCTCTGGACGCGGACATGAGACGTCGCTTGGCTCTGGACGTGGACAGGGACAGGAGACGTCGCTTGGCTCTGGACTTGAACAGGAGACGTGGCCTGGCTCTGGACGTGGACAGGGACAGGAGACGTGGCTTGGCTCGGGACGTGGACAGGGACAGGAGACGTGGCTTGGCTCTGGACAGGGACAGGAGACGTGGCCTGGCTCTGGACGTGGACAGGGACCAGAGACGTGGCCTGGCTCTGGACGTGGACAGGGACCAGAGACGTGGCCTGGCTCTGGACGTGGACAGGGACCAGAGACGTGGCCTGGCTCTGGACGTGGACAGGGACCAGAGACGTGGCTTGGCTCTGGATGGAGACGGGGGACGTGGCTGGGCTCTGGACAGGGACAGGAGACGTGGCCTGGCTCTGGACGTGGACAGGGACCAGAGACGTGGCCTGGCTCTGGACGTGGACAGGGACCAGAGACGTGGCCTGGCTCTGGACGTGGACAGGGACCAGAGACGTGGCCTGGCTCTGGACGTGGACAGGGACCAGAGACGTGGCCTGGCTCTGGACGTGGACAGGGACCAGAGACGTGGCTTGGCTCTGGATGGAGACGGGGGACGTGGCTGGGCTCTGGGAGGAGACGGGGGACGTGGCTGGGCTCTGGGAGGAGACGGGGGACGTGGCTGGGCTCTGGGAGGAGACGGGGGACGTGGCTGGGCTCTGGGAGGAGACGGGGGACGTGGCTGGGCTCTGGGAGGAGACGGGGGACGTGGCTGGGCTCTGGGAGGAGACGGGGGACGTGGCTGGGCTCTGGGAGGAGACGGGGGACGTGGCTGGGCTCTGGGAGGAGACGGGGGACGTGGCTGGGCTCTGGGAGGAGACGGGGGACGTGGCTGGGCTCTGGGAGGAGACGGGGGACGTGGCTGGGCTCTGGGAGGAGACGGGGGACGTGGCTGGGCTCTGGGAGGAGACGGGGGACGTGGCTGGGCTCTGGGAGGAGACGGGGGACGTGGCTGGGCTCTGGGAGGAGACGGGGGACGTGGCTGGGCTCTGGGAGGAGACGGGGGACGTGGCTGGGCTCTGGGAGGAGACGGGGAACGTGGCTGGGCTCTGGGAGGAGACGGGGGACGTGGCTGGGCTCTGGGAGGAGACGGGGGACGTGGCTGGGCTCTGGGAGGAGACGGGGGACGTGGCTGGGCTCTGGGAGGAGACGGGGGACGTGGCTGGGCTCTGGGAGGAGACGGGGGACGTCGCTGGGCTCTGGGAGGAGACGGGGGACGTGGCTGGGCTCTGGGAGGAGACGGGGGACGTGGCTGGGCTCTGGGAGGAGACGGGGGACGTGGCTGGGCTCTGGGAGGAGACGGGGGACGTGGCTGGGCTCTGGGAGGAGACGGGGGACGTGGCTGGGCTCTGGGAGGAGACGGGGGACGTGGCTGGGCTCTGGGAGGAGACGGGGGACGTGGCTGGGCTCTGGGAGGAGACGGGGGACGTGGCTGGGCTCTGGGAGGAGACGGGGGACGTCGCTGGGCTCTGGGAGGAGACGGGGGACGTCGCTGGGCTCTGGGAGGAGACGGGGGACGTCGCTGGGCTCTATTCTAGGGTCCAGCTGGGATGGTGCAATGGCATATATGAACTGAGCGGCTCAGCAAGGCCTCCTCGAAAAAATATCATGAGACATACTGTGTCCATCGTGGAGAGATATGCCAGTTCAATAAAGTCTCGCACATAGTCCTCGATAGGCCGATCTCCTTGACGGAGACGCATGATCTGTGCGGTTATACTCATTTTCGGACGGACATTCACTTGGCTGCTGGATCCGTGCATGGCTAAGTCTTCTGTAACGCCACTGCTCCAAGACTCAAAGGTTGAGGATCCAAATGCAGCTTTATTGGAGGGTATTCCAGAATCGTACTCAAAACAATGCAGAAGGTCATACACAGGCAAGCAGTCCAAACAAGCAAACAAGGCAGGAGAGACAGGCAAAAGGGTAATCCACGGAACAGGTAAATAATCCAAGACCAAGAGACAAGACACGAGAAACTAGGAAGAGCGCTCAGAATTGCAGTGATTACACTAAACAAGACTTAGCCCCGAATGACAAGGTGAACAGGCTAGATATAGGCAGAGGCAATAAGGCAAACGAGGCACAGGTGTAAACAATGAGTGATGAGTCCGGGCAAAGGGTTATGGGTAATGTAGTTTTTGATGGATTGACAGTCCGGGGTGGAGTGCCCTCTGGTGGTAACCACGAGGCACTCTCACTGGTGATTGTGACACCATGTTAATTTAAAAAATATATATATATTTTATTAAAAATGTTAAATTTTTTATTGTTTTACGTAAAAAAAATTTAAGTGTTAAGGATTTTGAAATTAATCGCATGCGTTAACGTGCTAACATTTACAGCCCTAATTTATAATATTTTATTACAACATTCACTGTATATAGCAGGATTCTTCATTGCACAACTTTTTTCAAACCATTGCATCATGAAAAATTGTATTATATACATCATAAGTATTAATATATAAACATTTGCACTATAAAATAGAAAACATTCATTTTAAATTGTAATAATATTTGACGATATTACATTGCATCAAATAAATGCAGCCTTTAAGTGTAGATAAACACCAACCAACAGAACCATAGTAAATAATGGGAAAAATTACAAGTACGAACTTGAAACACAACATTCTCGTTTGTTCGTTGACACGTTAAATGTTAACTGCTCTCCCGGTTCTCTGATCCCTGATCTCACAAAAGGGCGTGTTTTACATTTCCTCATTTAAAATCTCTACTTAAAACAAGTCACAACAGTCATAAAGCATGTTCAGAAGTTTAGGGCGGAGAGGTGCAGAATGAACCCATTAAATCACAGCGTAAAGCACTTAGGTAATGAAGGAGCAGCACAGACTGTAGGGTCCTGCTCTACAGACCCCAGCTTACACCAGCATCAACTGCCATGCAGCTCCACATCTACATTCATGCATTTGCATGAAACGACAGTGCATCCAATTAGGAGAAATTATATATAAGCTCATGGGAAAATGACACTGGTCTATCTGATGAGGCTGGTTGATGAAGGTAGTGTAAGAAAGTTAAAATAACTCATCCAGAAAGCAAAATTGCTCATTAACTTCCAGACAACTGACCGAGACTGATCCAACTGGTTCTGTCAAATTAAATGATGAAACCCGGCCTAAACTGGCAATTCATAATGCACGTTACTTCACTCGTTACATAAAAAAGGGATCTGATTACATAATGCGTCTTACTTTACTCGTTACATCAAAAAAGTAATCTGGGTAACGCTTTAGATTACAGCCCAGAAAGTACTGCGTAAGTAAAGCGAATTTACTGCGTAACTTTCGGTAATTATAGTGTAACTATAAAGTAAGTATGTGTAGGTATAAGAGAACAATATGTAATATTTGGGGAATAAAGGGGTAACTATCAGGAAAATTAACAAATGATTTATACTGTAAGTATTTTTTAATTAAGGGGTAATTATCAGTGTAGTTACAGGGTAAGTGTGAATCTACGGGCTGTAAATTAAAGTGGTGTTTGTTCCCCTTTTGTTTCATGTAGTTACAGGGTAAGTGTGAATCTGTGGGCTGTAAATTAAAGTGGTGTTTGTTACCCTCTTGTTTCGTGTAGTTACAGGGTAAGTATGAATCTACGGGCTGTAAATTAAAGTGGTGTTTGTTCCCCTCTTGTTTCATGTAGTTACAGGGTAAGTGTGAATCTGTGGGCTGTAAATTAAAGTGTTGTTTGTTACCCTCTTCTTTCATGTAGTTACAGGGTAAGTGTGAATCTGTGGGCTGAAAATTAAAGTGGTGTTTGTTACCCTCTTGTTTCATGTAGTTACAGGGTAAGTGTGAATTTGTGGGCAGTAAATTAAAGTGGTGTTTGTTCCCCTCTTGTTTCATGTAGTTACAGGGTAAGTGTGAATTTGTGGGCTGTAAATTAAAGTGGTGTTTGTTACCCTCTTGTTACCCTCAATTCTGACGAATTGGGATCACTTTAGGGAGCCCCTATCAGCTTCGAGATATAGAGAACCGGCCAATGACTATTGGCGTGCGAGATTTGCATCTTGCGCTCCGCTCCGCAGCGCGGGTATAAAGCGGAAGCGAATGCAGCGCACTGTTGTCATGACACTGCGTCTTTTTCAAGATGTCATTCCACCCGTGCGTTTCTGGATGCAGTCATTCCCTGTCGCCAACTGACGGTCACAATCGTTGTATCACGTGTCTGGGCATTCAGCACGCTGAGGCAGCTTTTGTGGATAGTTCATGTTCCCACTGCGGGAACATGACTATCTCGGCGCTTAGGTCGAGACTCACCTACCTTCGGGAAGGCGGAGTCCCCCTACCCATACCTCGATCTAGTGCTATTTCTCATAATAGAACTACTTCGACGGATGGCCGGGGTGACCTGAGGATTACGTTCAGGGCAAACCCGCCGAGCCAGCCTCCGCAGGTCCTTGATCCCTCACAAGCGCCGCAGCCGGTAGAGCTTCCGGAGGAAATCGCTGGCCCCTCCCATGGGCGTTCAGTGGTGACCTTCGGGGCTCCAGCAGACGAACAGATGTCGATCGCTGCATCGGAGGGGGAGTTCCGGTCCTCGGAGGATGAAGATTCGGCTGTACTGCCTCCCTCTGGGAGAGTGGCAACGGCCGAGTCGGACCCCGAGTTGACGGCTATGCTTTCCCGGGCCGCCGAAAAGGTCGGGCTTGAGTGGAACCCTCCACCACGTCCCGAACCTTCTAGGTTGGATGATTGGTTTCTCGGGGCGGGTCGCACTGGTTCTCAACGTCCCGCCCCGGTGCCTTTCTTCCCGGAACGGCATCTCTGGCTCAACCTGGCCGACATGAGGGAGACCGACAAGTATCGGTTCCTGGAGTCCCCCGTTTCTCTGGCCGGGTTGTTCGGCGACGCGGTCGAGAGCTTTGCCCAGCAGTTCTCGGCCGCCCAAAAGCAGACGGAGGCGATCAAACACATCCTGCCCTGGCGGCCAGCTGCTGCCTCCACCCAGCCGTCGGTCGCAGCGCCTCTGCCTGCCCGTCGCCGAGGACGTCAACCCACCGCCGCCCCCGCTCCCGCCCCAGCCCAGCAGCAGCCTCCACCCAGGCGTAGGCGTGGAGCCGGCCGTGGGAAGGACGTCCAGCCCGCTCAGGCCGCTGCCAAGCCAGGTGGCAAGCGCCGTCGTAAGAGACCCTGAGATGGGCCACCCAGAGATGGAGGAGACTGCTCTTCAGGAGATGGCTGCAGCACCACTCCTTCCCCCGGAGGAGGGCCGGGGGAGAATTTTTTGTTTGACTTCTGTTCCACCGCTGGCCCCAGCAACAGCGGTACCCAAATTTTCAAAAAAAGAGCAGTTTCCAAAATCTCTGGGTGCCAAGAGAGCGCGCTTGGCGGTGTTTGACGCTCCCATGCCTTGTCACCCTCAGGCGCCTCTCCAATCGCCAGCAGGGGGTGCCGGCTGTGGGGACGCACACAAGCGGCCTTCTCACACTCGCACACCCCCTCAGCGGAAGCAGAGGAGTGTTGCGCAGCTCACTCAGACCCCACTTCGGGCCGCTCTCATGCCGTCCGAGTCGGGTCCCTGCATGCTGCCTCGCTGCCCCGCTGCGGGTACGTCTGTGGTGCCGATGGTCCCGCTTGTACGGTCGCTGGGAGCCTGGCTAGCGCTCCCCAGCCCGTCTCGCTGGCTCATCCGTACCATCAGACTCGGCTATGCGATTTAGTTCGCAGGGGCGTTCACTTCACCTCTGTGTCGAAGGAGAATGCCCCTGTGCTTCAGGAGTCAGGAGGTCAGGAGGCCCTCATTTCTACGGGCAGGAGTTCCCCTAGAACAAGTGTCCAGGCATGCTGTTGTCTCCACGGATGCCTCATCCACCGGCTGGGGTGCCACATACAACGGGCTTGCAGTTTCGGGTCTGTGGACGGGGCCTCAACTGCAATGGCATATCAATTGCCTCGAGTTGTTAGCAGTTCATCTTCAAAACGGCGCTACTAGGCAAGCACATTCTGGTCCGTACGGTCAACACTGCGGCCGTTGCGTACATCAACAAACAGGGTGGTCTACGCTCCCGTCGCATGTCACAACTCGCCCGTCATCTCCTCCTATGGAGTCAGAAGCATCTGAGGTCGCTTCGTGCCATTGACATTCCGGGCCTGCTCAATCGTGCGGCCAACGAGCTCTCACGACAGCCAATGCTCCCCGGAGAGTGGAGACTCCATCCCCAGGTGGTCCAGCTGATCTGGAGTCGCTTCGGGACCGCACAGGTAGACCTGATCGTCAGGTTCCTGAGGGGGGCGAGGAGACTAAATCCGCCTCGCCCTCCCTCTATACCCTCTTGGGACTTAACTCTGGTGCTAACCTCACTGCAGAGGGCGCCCTTTGAGCCTTTGCAGTCAGCTGAGTTAAAAATCCTGTCTCTGAAGACAGTACTCCTGACTGCACTGGCCTCTATCAAGAGGGTAGGGGACCTGGATAGTGGATGCCATCGTCTTGGCGTATCAAACCCAAGACATGCCCTGCCCGCTCGGGTTAAGAGCCCACTCCACTAGGGGTGTAGCTTCTTCCTGGGCGTTGGCTCGTGGCGCCTTGCTGACAGATATTTGTAGAGCTGCGGGCTGGGCGACACCTAACACATTCGCTAGATTTTATAGCCTCCGTGTAGAGCCGGTATCTTCCTGTGTGCTCGCTTCCCATAGTCAGTAACACCGAAGTGCCCATTCTAAGTGTCGGCTTGCTGCGCCACTCCCTTCCCTATGGAACGGATACGTGCGCTTATATGCTCCAGTCGAGTTCCCCAGAACGGCGAACCCTGTTGAGTCCTCCGCAACCCGCGGCAGGGTCTAACACTCGTATGCATTGGTGGAACTTGTGTTAGGCTGGGTTCCATATGTTGTGACCCCCACGGCGGTCCCATATGTGTATTCTTCCACGGTACGGCTCCCTACGGCGAGCCCATGTCTTTCCCTCGGCAGAGCGCTCTGCCATCTCAGTTAGGTGTTGTTCCCCCGCCTGTTTGGCCAGGGCCACCCCTGGGACTTCCGTATGTTGCACTGCCCACGGCCGGTCCATACGTGTATTCTCCACATGGTAACTCACTTCGGGCATGATGTGGCTTCCTGCCCGCAACAGTCGGGGTTTGAGGGGCTCTTGCTGGGCGCTGGAAGTGGTAGTAACTGTGGCGTTTTCTAAAGGGATCCCAATTCGTCGGTGACGTCCAGCGTCAGGAACGGAGGGAACGGAGACGTACGTCCCGTCGCCACAGTTGCTGTACCATCACTCCATGGCCGAGTCACTAGTTCGGCTCCTCAGTGAAAAACAACAGTGCGCTGCATTCGCTTCCGCTTTATACCCGTGCTGCGGGGCGGAGCGCGAGCTGCAAATCTCGCACGCCAATAGTTATTGGCCGGTTCTCTATATCTCGAAGCTGATCTGCAGCTGATCTGCAGTGAACACCACTGATCTGCTCCCTGAAGTGATCCCAATTCGTCTGTGACGTCCGACGTACGTCTCCGTTCCCTCCTTCAGGGAACGAGGGTTACCATACGTAACCGAGACGTTTCATGTAGTTACAGGGTAAGTGTGAATTTGTGGGCTGTAAATTAAAGTGGTGTTTGTTCCCCTCTTGTTTCGTGTAGTTACAGGGTAAGTATGAATCTGGGGGCTGTAAATTAAAGTGGTGTTTGTTCCCCTCTTATTTCATGCAGTTACAGGGTAAGTGTGAATCTGTGGGCTGTAAATTAAAGTAGTGTTTGTTACCCTCTTGTTTCATGCAGTTACAGAGTAAGTGTGAATCTGCGGGCTGTAAATTAAAGTGGTGTTTGTTACCCTCTTGTTTCATGTAGTTACAGGGTAAGTGTGAATCTGGGGGCTGTAAATTAAAATGGCGTTTGTTACCATCTTCTTTCATGTAGTTACAGGGTTAGTATAATTCTGTGGACTGTAAATTAAAGTGGTGTTTGTTTCCCTCTTGTTTCATGTAGTTACAGGGTAAGTGTGAATCTGCGGGCTGTAAATTAAAGTGGTGTTTGTTACCCTCGTTTCATGTAGTTACAGGGTAAGTGTGAATCCGTGGGCTGTAAATTAAAGTGGTGTTTGTTACCCTCTTCTTTCATGTAGTTACAGGGTAAGTATGAATCTGCGGGCTGTAAATTAAAGTGGTGTTTGTTCCCCTCTTGTTTTATGTAGCTACAGAGTAAGTGTGAATCTGTGGGCTGTAAATTAAAGTGGTGTTTGTTACCCTCTTGTTTCATGTAGTTACAGGGTAAGTGTGAATCTGCAGGCTGTAAATTAAAGTGGTGTTTGTTCCCCTCTTGTTTCATGTAGTTACATGGTAAGTATAATAAAAACACGTACACAATCTGATATCACTCGGAATCATTACCCTTGTCAAAAAATCCTATTGGAATTTAAGTTTATCCTGTAGGATCTTATTGAATTCTTTGAATCTTATTGGACATTGCGTTTTTATTTAATGGAATTTCACTTTGTCCTGTAGGATCTTATTGGATTCTTAGAATCTTATTGGACATTCTAATTTATTTTAATGATATTTGAATTTGTCCTGTAGGATCTTATTGAATTCTTTGAATCTTATTGGACATTGTGTTTTTATTTAATAGAATTTCACTTTGTCCTGTGATATTTTTTATTATTACTTATTATAATAAATCAATTATTAATTAATGAATTACTTTTTAGAGTCACCCTGAAATGAAAAATAATGAAAATAAATGAAATGAAATGAATGAAAATAAAGTCACCCTTCTGTTGGCCATATGTCCTTCTATCTTTTTCGGACCTCATAAGCAGAAATATAAAAAAAACGTCCTGCACGCGCTCCTCAATGGAAGTGAATGGCAGTGAAATCCAGGATAAAATGTTACAAAAAATGATACAAAAGTATCACGCAATGATACATGGATATGTGTTCAGGAGGGAAATCACTCGCTCCAGACGCTCTTTTCGCGTTCGGTGTGAACGCAGCATAAGGTTTCGCGGAGCTCGGACGTTACTCCGTGCGCGTGAGTGCGTCTGAGCCATATTACTATAACTTGCACTGTTGTCATGGCACCCAGGATAAGCACACACACACACCATTTTGAGAAATCAGACTCAATAGAAACAAACGCGACTCTTGTCTCGTTTATAAGGTAAATAATAAGAAATAATACAATAATACTATAATGAGGTAAACCTCCTGCGGTGAATGCTTTGTACCGGTTGTCATGACAACATTGCGTGAGCGGTGACGGCTCGCACACACTCAGAGGAACGCGCGCACAGAGTAACGGCCGAGATCGGTATTTTGACTGAATATTACGGTTTCTTTCTCGCAAAACCTTATGCTGCGTTCACACCGAAGGCGAACAGAGCGTCTGGAGCGAGTGATTTCCCTCCTGAACACTTTCCATATGTGGTGCGCGTCTCCCTGTATCATTGCGTGATACTTTTGTATCCTTTTGTAAAGTTTTAGCCTGGTGTGTGTGTGTGTGTGTGTGTGAGAAAGAGAGAGAGACCAATTGGATCTGCTCCCTGAAGTGATCCCAATTCGTCTGTGACGTCCGACGTACGTCTCCGTTCCCTCCTTCAGGGAACGAGGGTTACCATACGTAACCGAGACGTTTCATGTAGTTACAGGGTAAGTGTGAATTTGTGGGCTGTAAATTAAAGTGGTGTTTGTTCCCCTCTTGTTTCGTGTAGTTACAGGGTAAGTATGAATCTGGGGGCTGTAAATTAAAGTGGTGTTTGTTCCCCTCTTATTTCATGCAGTTACAGGGTAAGTGTGAATCTGTGGGCTGTAAATTAAAGTAGTGTTTGTTACCCTCTTGTTTCATGCAGTTACAGAGTAAGTGTGAATCTGCGGGCTGTAAATTAAAGTGGTGTTTGTTACCCTCTTGTTTCATGTAGTTACAGGGTAAGTGTGAATCTGGGGGCTGTAAATTAAAATGGCGTTTGTTACCATCTTCTTTCATGTAGTTACAGGGTTAGTATAATTCTGTGGACTGTAAATTAAAGTGGTGTTTGTTTCCCTCTTGTTTCATGTAGTTACAGGGTAAGTGTGAATCTGCGGGCTGTAAATTAAAGTGGTGTTTGTTACCCTCGTTTCATGTAGTTACAGGGTAAGTGTGAATCCGTGGGCTGTAAATTAAAGTGGTGTTTGTTACCCTCTTCTTTCATGTAGTTACAGGGTAAGTATGAATCTGCGGGCTGTAAATTAAAGTGGTGTTTGTTCCCCTCTTGTTTTATGTAGCTACAGAGTAAGTGTGAATCTGTGGGCTGTAAATTAAAGTGGTGTTTGTTACCCTCTTGTTTCATGTAGTTACAGGGTAAGTGTGAATCTGCAGGCTGTAAATTAAAGTGGTGTTTGTTCCCCTCTTGTTTCATGTAGTTACATGGTAAGTATAATAAAAACACGTACACAATCTGATATCACTCGGAATCATTACCCTTGTCAAAAAATCCTATTGGAATTTAAGTTTATCCTGTAGGATCTTATTGAATTCTTTGAATCTTATTGGACATTGCGTTTTTATTTAATGGAATTTCACTTTGTCCTGTAGGATCTTATTGGATTCTTAGAATCTTATTGGACATTCTAATTTATTTTAATGATATTTGAATTTGTCCTGTAGGATCTTATTGAATTCTTTGAATCTTATTGGACATTGTGTTTTTATTTAATAGAATTTCACTTTGTCCTGTGATATTTTTTATTATTACTTATTATAATAAATCAATTATTAATTAATGAATTACTTTTTAGAGTCACCCTGAAATGAAAAATAATGAAAATAAATGAAATGAAATGAATGAAAATAAAGTCACCCTTCTGTTGGCCATATGTCCTTCTATCTTTTTCGGACCTCATAAGCAGAAATATAAAAAAAACGTCCTGCACGCGCTCCTCAATGGAAGTGAATGGCAGTGAAATCCAGGATAAAATGTTACAAAAAATGATACAAAAGTATCACGCAATGATACATGGATATGTGTTCAGGAGGGAAATCACTCGCTCCAGACGCTCTTTTCGCGTTCGGTGTGAACGCAGCATAAGGTTTCGCGGAGCTCGGACGTTACTCCGTGCGCGTGAGTGCGTCTGAGCCATATTACTATAACTTGCACTGTTGTCATGGCACCCAGGATAAGCACACACACACACCATTTTGAGAAATCAGACTCAATAGAAACAAACGCGACTCTTGTCTCGTTTATAAGGTAAATAATAAGAAATAATACAATAATACTATAATGAGGTAAACCTCCTGCGGTGAATGCTTTGTACCGGTTGTCATGACAACATTGCGTGAGCGGTGACGGCTCGCACACACTCAGAGGAACGCGCGCACAGAGTAACGGCCGAGATCGGTATTTTGACTGAATATTACGGTTTCTTTCTCGCAAAACCTTATGCTGCGTTCACACCGAAGGCGAACAGAGCGTCTGGAGCGAGTGATTTCCCTCCTGAACACTTTCCATATGTGGTGCGCGTCTCCCTGTATCATTGCGTGATACTTTTGTATCCTTTTGTAAAGTTTTAGCCTGGTGTGTGTGTGTGTGTGTGTGTGAGAAAGAGAGAGAGACCAATTGGATCCCATTAAAATCATGTAGAAATTATCCTACAGGATATTTATGTATTGTCTTATAAGACAATTCCCACAGAATCCAATAGCAATTAGATGAAAATCTTATAGGACAAGACATAAATATCCTATAAGACTATTTCTAACGGAATCCTATAAGAACGGTTCCAAAATATGATAGAAATTCTAAATGGAAATTGAAATCCTTTAGGATTTTTGGACTAGGGTTTATTTGAAAAACAACTTTCAAAACAGATTTACAACACTTCTTATTCATTTTTTTAAATAAACTTTTCATTTCAAATAATACCGTCCTGACAGAAAGAGGCACGTTTTTTCTCTTTTTTGTTTCTCTTGCTTGTCTTCCTCTTCTTGTTCCTCTTCTTCTTTTTCATTATTTCCACTGATGGATCTTAAGAGGAATCCCATGTCTTTTGATATTCTGTATTACTTTTTATTAAAAGAAAAAGTACACCCAGAAATGCTCTTATAGCATCTCTATCAGCTCCCTAGTTCAGTAGTCAGGGCACTGATCAGGGAGTCAACCCATTGACTGATACCCTGATCAGTGCCCTGACTACTGAACTAGGGAGCTGATTGAGACGCACCCATAATTTACTAATCTTTTTGATCTGACCAGCTATTACCAGCGTGTGCATGAGCTTTCATGACATTCTCGCGCGAGTTTCATCTGAAACTCACGTGGGAACTGGCGTCTTTGTCTTATAGTCTTGTTCGTTTCTCATTGCTATTATCATATATTATGTTATTGTTTGTATACTGTTGTGAGCATTCATTTAAAAAAGATTAAATATTTATTTTTCTGTGTTCATCTGAAGAAATAAAGTCGTATACATCTCGGATGGCATGAGGGTAAAAGACGAGTAAACGGTGAGGACATTTCTGGATGTACTGTATTTTCTTTTAATATATAATACAGAATAGCAAGAGACATAGGATTCCTTCTTAAGATTCATCTGTGGCATGAAACGAAAAAGAAGAGGAACAAGAGGAGGATGAAGCCAAGCAAGAGAAATTAATAAGAAGTGTTGTATTTTGAAAGTTGTTTTTCAAATAAAGGTTTCCGAGTGATATCTGATTATGTACGTGTTTCTATTTTACTTACCCTACATGAAACAAGAGGGGAACAAACACCACTTTAATTTACAGCCCGTAGATTCACACTTACCCTGTAACCACATGAAACAAAAGGGGAACAAACACCACTTTAATTTACAGCCCGCAGATTCACACTTACCCTGTAACCACATGAAACAAAAGGGGAACAAACACCACTTTAATTTGCAGCCCGTAGATTGACACTTACCCTGTATCTACACGGATAATTACCCCTTAAAGGAACACGCCGACTTTTTGGGACTTTAGCTTATTCACCGTATCCCCCAGAGTTAGATACCATTCTCATCTCTGTGCGTGCCATAACTCTGTCTGACGCACCCACCACTAGCCTAGCTTAGCACAAAGACTGGAGGTAAACGGCTCCAGCTAACCTACTGCTCAATAAATGACAAAATAACGCCAACATTTTCCTATTTACATGTTGTGATGTGTATAGTTACATCGTGTACTAAGACCGACGGAAAATGAAAAGTTGCAATTTTCTAGACTGATATGGCTAGGGACTATACTCTCATTCCTGCGTAATAATCCAGGAACTTTGCTGCCGTACCATGGGTTGTTATCGCAGAATAAACCCCGACAGAGTGATCAGGACTTTGCGTCACTCTGAAGGGGTTTATTCTGCGATAACAACCGGCTGGATGTACATTATCCCACTTATTACATAATGCACGTTACTTTACTCGTTACATCAAAAAGTAATCTGTTACAAAATGCATGTTACTTTACTCGTTACATCAAAAAAGTAATGTTACTTAATGCACGTTACTTTACTCGTTACATCAAAAAGTAATCTGTTACATAATGCATGTTATTTAACTCATTATATCAAAAAGTAACCTGTTACATAATGCACTTTACTCGTTACATCAAAAATATAATCTGTTACATAATGCACGTTACTTTACTTGTTACATCAAAAACGTAATCTGTTACATAATGCACGATATTTTACTTTACGTTATATGTTTTTTTTTATTTTTATTTTTTATTTAACTTTATTTATATAGCACTTTTTACAATGCAGATTGTTTCAAAGCAGCTTCACAGTGTTAAACAGGAAAATAATGAACAGAATTTGATTCGTCTGTACAGCCGCTCTGGAGAAAACGGTGATGTCATCAGCTCATTTCAATTATCATATATATTCAAGTAATGTAGTTGATATAATTTAGTTTAGTAATTCAATTTATTTGGATATTTATTTGAAAATTTTGTGTCCCCAACTGAGCAAGCCAGAGGCGACAGTGGCAAGGAACCAAAACTCCATCAGGTGTCCTAATGGAGAAAAATAAACCTTGGGAGAAACCAGGCTCAGTCGGGGTGCCAGTTCTCCTCTGGCCAATTAACAAACAGTGTATGTTTATTATTTTGGCAGCCTTATAGGCCAGAAGTAATATTAGATCGGATTATTCGAAAGATCGGAGGCATCACACCGGGTTTATTGAGGATGGCGTGTCAATTAAACAATTATTAAATAGGAATATTCGAAATATCGGAGTCATCACGCCGGAGATGGATCCATTGAGGATGCCATGTCGATGAGCAATTTCAGAGGGTAGACTAATTGACACGGTCTCTGCAGACACTTCAGGGATGCGTTGGTAATGTCTGGGCGCTGGTCCACCATCTGATCTGGATACGGCCCGGATCCGGCTGACTGCAGTAAACCTCGGGATAAACAGAGAGACTAACATTAGCGTAGATGCCATTCCTCTTATGATGTAACGAGTACATCAGGTGTTATGGGAAGTGTTCCCGGTTCCGGCTGACCTAGTTAATGCAGCCTAACAATTTGAATAAAATATAAATTAAAATGTTTTATGTGTATGCCATAGTAAAGAGATGCGTTTTTAGTCTAGATTTAAACTGACAGAGTGTGTCTGCTTCCCGAACAATGCTAGGAAGGCTGTTCCAGAGTTTGGGTGCTAAATAGGAAAAGGATCGACCGCCTGCAGTTGATTTTGATATTCTAGAATGTAAGGGATAATGTACATCCAGCCGGTTGTTATCGCAGAATAAACCCCGACAGAGTGATCAGGACTTTGCGTCACTCTGAAGGGGTTTATTCTACGATAACAACCGGCTGGATGTACATTATCCCGCTTATTACACGGCTACTTGTCTCAAGTAAATTAGCCATAAAAAATGCACCTTTCCATCAAATAACGTGCTCCACACGGCTCTGGGGGGTTAATAAAGTTTTTTTTTTATATATAACTCAGATTGTATTCGTCTGAAAGAAGAATGTCACATACACCTAGGATGACTTGAGGGTGAGTAAATTATGGGCTAATTTTCATTTTTGGGTGAACTAACCCTTTAAGTCTTCCATCAGTCAACGACAGCGGAGTGACACTTTAAGCATATAAGTAGTACCGGTCAAGATAACTCGTAGTACCCGGATGAGCGGTGTGTTATTCACTTTGGCAGTTGTTATCTGGGAATAACATACCGCTGGAATGCACGATTGACCAATCAGAAATACTTTACAAGTACTTTACGTTACTTTACTCGTTACATCAAAAAAGTAATCTGTTACATAATGCACGTTACTTTACTTGTTACATAAAAAGTAATCTGTTACATAATGCACGTTACTTTACTCGTTACATCAAAAAAGTTATGTTACTTAATGCATGTTACTTTACTCGTTACATCAAAAAGTGATCTGTTACATAATGCACGTTACTTTACTTGTTACATCAAAAAGTGATCTGTTACATAATGCATGTTACTTTACTCGTTACATCAAAAAGTAATCTGTTACAAAATGCATGTTACTTTACTCGTTATATCAAAAAAGTAATCTGTTACATAATGCACGTTACTTTACTCATTAAATCAAAAAAGTAATATGTTACATAATGCACGTTACTTTACTCGTTACATCAAAAAAGTAATGTTACTTAATGCACGTTACTTTACTCGTTACATCAAAAAGTAATCTGTTACATAATGCATGTTACTTTACTCATTACATCAAAAAGTAACCTGTTACATAATGTATGTTACTTTACACGTTACATCAAAAAGTGATCTGTTACATAATGCATGTTACTTTACTTGTTACATCAAAAAGTAATCTGTTACATAATGCACTTTACTCGTTACATCAAAAAAGTATTCTGTTACATAATGCATGTTACTTTACTTGTTACATCAAAAAAGTAATCTGTTACATAATGCACGTTACTTTAATTTATGTTATATGTAAGGGATAATGTACATCCAGCCGATTGTTATCGCAGAATAAACCCCGACAGAGTGATCAGGACTTTGCGTCACTCTGAAGGGGTTTATTCTGCGATAACAACCGGCTGGATGTACATTATCCCGCTTATTACACGGCTACTTGTCTCAAGTAAATTAGCCATAAAAAATGCTCCTTTCCATCAAATAACGTGCTCCACACGGCTCTGGGGGGTTAATAAAGTTTTTTTTTTTATATATAACTCCGATTGTATTCGTCTGAAAGAAGAATGTCATATACACCTAGGATGACTTGAGGGTGAGTAAATTATGGGCTAATTTTCATTTTTGGGTGAACTAACCCTTTAAGTCTTCCATCAGTCAACGACAGCGGAGTGACACTTTAAGCATATAAGTAGTACCGGTCAAGATAACTCGTAGTACCCGGATGAGCGGTGTGTTATTCACTTTGGCAGTTGTTATCTGGGAATAACATACCGCTGGAATGCACGATTGACCAATCAGAAGTACTTTACAAGTACTTTACGTTACTTACTCGTTACATCAAAAAAGTAATCTGTTACATAATGCACGTTACTTTACTTGTTACATCAAAAAGTAATCTGTTACATAATGCACGTTACTTTACTCGTTACATCAAAAAAGTTAT
The DNA here is from genome assembly GCA_039654625.1 of Rhinogobio ventralis. Lineage (NCBI taxonomy): Eukaryota > Metazoa > Chordata > Actinopteri > Cypriniformes > Gobionidae > Rhinogobio > Rhinogobio ventralis. The sequence goes on along the minus strand of CM077203.1, from coordinate 31,329,530 downwards.
GTTACTTAATGCATGTTACTTTACTCGTTACATCAAAAAGTGATCTGTTACATAATGCACGTTACTTTACTTGTTACATCAAAAAGTGATCTGTTACATAATGCATGTTACTTTACTCGTTACATCAAAAAGTAATCTGTTACAAAATGCATGTTACTTTACTCGTTACATCAAAAAAGTAATCTGTTACATAATGCACGTTACTTTACTCATTAAATCAAAAAAGTAATGTTACATAATGCACGTTACTTTACTCGTTACATCAAAAAAGTAATGTTACTTAATGCACGTTACTTTACTCGTTACATCAAAAAGTAATCTGTTACATAATGCATGTTACTTTACTCATTACATCAAAAAGTAACCTGTTACATAATGTATGTTACTTTACACGTTACATCAAAAAGTGATCTGTTACATAATGCATGTTACTTTACTTGTTACATCAAAAAGTAATCTGTTACATAATGCACTTTACTCGTTACATCAAAAAAGTATTCTGTTACATAATGCATGTTACTTTACTTGTTACATCAAAAAAGTAATCTGTTACATAATGCACGTTACTTTACTTGTTACATCAAAAAGTAATCTGTTACATAATGCACGTTACTTTACTCGTTACATCAAAAAAGTTATGTTACTTAATGCATGTTACTTTACTCGTTACATCAAAAAGTGATCTGTTACATAATGCACGTTACTTTACTTGTTACATCAAAAAGTGATCTGTTACATAATGCATGTTACTTTACTCGTTACATCAAAAAGTAATCTGTTACGAAATGCATGTTACTTTACTCGTTACATCAAAAAAGTAATCTGTTACATAATGCACGTTACTTTACTCATTAAATCAAAAAAGTAATGTTACATAATGCACATTACTTTAATTTACGTTATATGTAAGGGATAATGTACATCCAGACGGTTGTTATCGCAGAATAAACCCCGACAGAGTGATCAGGACTTTGCGTCACTCTGAAGGGGTTTATTCTGCGATAACAACCGGCTGGATGTACATTATCCCGCTTATTACACGGCTACTTGTCTCAAGTAAATTAGCCATAAAAAATGCACCTTTCCATCAAATAACGTGCTCCACACGGCTCTGGGGGGTTAATAAAGTTTTTTTTTTAATATAACTCCGATTGTATTCGTCTGAAAGAAGAATGTCATATACACCTAGGATGACTTGAGGGTGAGTAAATTATGGGCTAATTTTCATTTTTGGGTGAACTAACCCTTTAAGTCTTCCATCAGTCAACGACAGCGGAGTGACACTTTAAGCATATAAGTAGTACCGGTCAAGATAACTCGTAGTACCCGGATGAGCGGTGTGTTATTCACTTTGGCAGTTGTTATCTGGGAATAACATACCGCTGGAATGCGCGATTGACCAATCAGAATCAAGTATTCCACATGTAATAACATGTATGTAATAACAAAAAGTAATCTGTTACATAATGCATGTTACTTTACCCGTCACATCAAAAAAGTAATGTGATTGTGTAATGCATGTTACTTGTATTGCATTATTTTGGATGAACTCAAAATCTGTTTACACCCCAGAGAGTTATGTTCAGGGGTGGACCTTTGTGCTTATTTTTTTTTCTTCTAAAAATTTTACATTTTCATATGATTCACATTGCAAAAATGTATATGAAATCAACACCTAAAATAGTTTAGACAACAGTCCAGCTTGGTTTCTCAGTAACCTTGAGCTCCAAAATCCTTATGGCTTCTGGCAGGATCTCCGGACAGAGTTGGCCATTCCAGTCAAATCGAGATTCGAGAAGAATCACCCCTGTCAAACGTCTGTCCCATGAGGTGTGCAAGCATGTTTTTTGTGTGTGTGTGTGGGGGGGGGGGGGGGGATTCAGAGTATCAGGGTTTAAATCCCAGTGAAGATGTTTTTGGCCTTGATCACAATCCCGATCGATTCTTGGCTGATTCACTTTCAGATATGTCTTATTTTATTAGTAGCTTCAGCCTTCCACAGGCCCATTCACGCATGATCAATACGATGGCCGAGACGGGACATATTTTTCTCATTTTTAGTGCCTTAACGCTATTTAACCGTGTCATCTGATAAATGAGTGGCCGTCCCAAAACGCTGATTTTCTATTGATTTCTCCCTCAATCTCAACACCCTTTGCCCCGTCACTCCTACATTGTTTGTATGTCCAGTTATCTGTCCACCTTTAAAAGACTGCGCTGTCTCCTTCCTTTACACAGGAATCCATTTTGAGTCCGACCAAAGTGCTGAAGGATTAGAGGAAGAACGTTCTCAAAATAGTTAACATCCACTAACATCTCATCTATTTAACATCTAACACCACTTTATTCATTTTTAAATAGTTACTCAAATATTAATGTGTAAATGGATAAAGTAATGTTACTCTACTCGTTACATCAAAAGTAATCTGATTACATAATGCATGTTACTTGCAATGCATTACTCATTACATCAAAACGTAATCTGATTACATAATACCATTTACTTTACCTTTTACATCAAAAAGTAATCTGATTGCGTAGTGCATGTTACATGTAATTAGTTACATTATTTATTACATCAAAAAATTAATCTGATTGCATAATGCATGTCACTTGTAATGTGTTTCTTTACTCGTTACATCAAAAAAGTTATTTGATTGCACAATGCATGTTACTTGTAATTAGTTACATTTTTTATTACATCAAAAAAGTATTCTGATTGCATAATGCATGTTACTTGTAAAGCGTTTCTTTTAGGGTTGGGCGATGTCCCCTAAATTGCCAGTTGACGATGTTTACAGTATAACATCGCGATGGATGATGATATCGTCGGTTTTTTTTTTAATAAAAAGATATAATTTACTATATCTGTATTTTACTATCTCTTTACATAAATACTATTTTCTACTTCTACAAAGCTTTGTTTTCAAAGGAAATAAATTTGCAGTTAAATGTTACATCACAGCTGTGAAAACATAGGCTATGGATTCATGCTGAATGAGAGAGGTAGGCTGAGCCCAATTTAAGATTTGTCAGCTTTTTTATTCTGTTTTGCGATCTGGTCACCCGATTTTCCGATTTCCATGAATTTTAACAATAGGCCTAACGTTAGTCCATTTTATCCCACTGGACATGAATATCTCTATTCTTTTCCCAAATCTTCACTCGCGTCACACTCATTTTCGCAGGGAATTATAAATGTTTCTTCCTTTCGTTTTCTTATAATTAAGTCTATTATACCCATTCACATCCTTTACTATGGTAAAGTAGAAAAAACACTGTAGGACGAATACCTTTTTACTTCAAATTTTATTTAACACAGTTTGTGCTTGTTAGTAGACTTGGTAAGGCGCATCAAGTTTATTTGATATCGTCCATCGGCACAACCCTAGTTTCTTTGCTCGTTACATCAAAAAAGTAATCTGATTGCGCAATGTATGTTACTTGTAAAGCGTTTCTTTGCTCATGACATCAAAAAAGTAATTTCATTGCATAATGCATGTTACTTGCAATGCATTTCTTTACTCGTTACATCAAAAAGTAATCTGATTACATAATACCCTTTACTTTACCCGTTACATCAAAAAGTAATCTGATTGCATAATGCATGTTACTTGTAATTAGTTACATTATTTATTACATCAAAAAGTAATCTGATTGCATAATGCATGTTACTTGTAATGAGTTACATTACTTATTACATCAAAAAAGTAATCTGATCTGATAATGCATGTTACTTGTAATTAGTTACATTATTTATTGCATCAAAAAAGTAATCTGATTGCATAATGCATGTTACTTGTAATACATTACTTTACTCTTTACTTCAAAAAAGTAATCTGATTGCATAATGCATGTTACTTGTAATACATTACATTACTTGTTAAATCAAAAAAGTAATTTGATTGCATAATTCATGTTACTTGTAATACATTACTCTTTACATCAAAAAAGTAATCTAATTGCATAATGCATGTTACTTGTATTGCATTTCTTTACTCGTTACAACAACAAGTAATCTGACTGTGTAATGCACATTACTTGAAATGAGTTACATTACTTATTACAGTACATCAAAAAAGTAATTGATTGCATAATGCATGTTACTTGTAATACATTACTCTTTACTTCAAAAAAGTAATCTGATTGCATAATGCATGTTACTTGTAATACATTACTTTACTCTTTACTTCAAAAAAGTAATCTGATTGCATAATGCATGTTACTTGTAAAACCAGCAGCCCATGAGTTCATATTTGGTTAAATGACACATTTATACATATTTCAGTAACACTTTACAATAAGGTTTTATTTGTTAATGCATTTGCTAACATGAGCAACCGAAACAGAATCAGGCTATTAATTAACTGTACATTCTGAGCTTTTCACCAGCACGCTTCAAAAGTGTGATAAGATTTGCATACGCCGTTTCTATTGCGACACTGATTTTATTTTCTATATGTAAGAATTTTCATGCATTAATTACATGCATTTTTTATTGCCAATGTGTATAGCTTGTAAGAAAACTTAACAACGAAACCTTCCCTGACTGTCCCTAGGTTGTCTATGAAAGCCTGTAGATTTCCATTTCTATAGCCCCTTTAAATAATATAATTAATTAGATAAATAAAATGTATTATTCTTTAATATATTCATTAGTGTTAGGGTTAGACTATAGCTCACATTCTGTTTTGAAGCATGTTGTCTCGTCTGAAGAAGCATTCATTTGAATTAAAATGACTTTGTATGAAAGTGTGTTCCTGGATATTTCATAGCTTGAATCACAACGGGTACACACTCTCACACGCACTCAACTTGATCTGTTCCTGCATTATTAATGCTCAATTAAAGCAGCCCCTGTCTCCTGTCTTGAGCACAGTAATACATATTGATCCTTTCATTACCAAAGAACCTCCATAAAGTTCTTTACATATTGCTGAGGCATTCTGGGTGAAACTGCACATAAACAGATCTAATCACACTTGATGCATGTCATACATTCCCTGAGTCAAAGTGTTGCAGATCAATCTTGACATTTTGTAAACGGAACAAAATTCAACCAGATCCGTTTACTCATTTTTACAAAATGCATTTGCCAAATGAATAAACCTCCATTAATGTTCATCATGAGAAGAATTTCATACCTTCTCCTTTACAAGTGATCTCTGAACACCTGCACCAGAGCCATAAACACACATTATGTAGTCCAATAACAGCACTGTGCGTGGGTTTTATTAGACCTCTCAACCCTTATATAATGGGTTAAGTGATAAAGTGACATTTACTGCCCACTCACCAGGTTACGTGCGGAGCACAGAGCAAAAACACACTGCTGGATTTTCTATTAACACTGACTGCAGAACAAAATAGAGCTTATTTTAAAAGTACTTATTGCTAGCGTAGACTGACTTACACTGTAAAAAGAAAAGGTGCCTGGAGGACCCCTTTGGGGTTCTTCACTTTGCCACACCGGCGGAACCGTCTGTAGATCCTCTAGGCACCCTTTCTCTGAGGAACCACCCAGGATTCCTGATGAACTCTTTTATACGAATGGCCATGAACCACCTTGGGTGCTTCAAGGCACCATTTCCCAACGTGGATTTTCTATTTTAATTTTTGATTTTGTCTGTGGGGAATTGATTGGATGGTTGTGGTTTGCTATTGGTGGATCTCATGTGAGATGACAGGTTGCCCCGCCCTCATCATCAGAGAAGAGAAGAGATGATGTCACTACAAGAGGGAGGGGAAGTTATTCTGATTCAAGATTACGAGACACATTAATTTTTAACTGTATCAAATCAACCTTTTTTTTTTTATTTCATGATGACTTTAAAGGAAAAGTCTGTAAACCTACAGTTTTTTTTTTCAAACAGTGCATATATTTTTATTTCAAGCAGCGAAAATACACTCACCGGCCACTTTATTAGCTACACCTGTTCAGATGATGTTTTAGTAACAAAGTTCGTGAGGAACACGTTCTAATGATCTATCCAATCATCACGTCATTCCAACCAGCAGTCAGCAATCAGTAATCAACATCTATACCAAATCAGCACAAGTGGAAGCTTATATATATATATATATATATATATATACATATATATATATAAGCAGTCGACTCACCAATGTTCCTCGACAGTTTCAGCATCCCTCCAATACCCCATCTCCTCACACTCGCCTGGTTACTATACCAACCAGAGATACGGGGGGAGTACTCTCGGTTCAGGCCAAAATACAGAGCTCAGAGCCCTCTCCTCGGACAGCATGCTAAAATACGCATACTATAATCTACACTATATTGCCAAAAGTATTGGGACAGCCCTCCAAATCATTGAATTCAGGTGTTCCAATCACTTCCATGGCCACAGGTGTATCAATCAAGCACTAGACATGCAGACGCTTCTACAAACATTTGTGAAAGAATGGGTCGCACTCATGAGCTCAGTGAATTCAAGCGTGGTACCGTGATAGGTTGCCATCTGTGCAATAAGTCCATTCGTGAAATTTCCTCTCTACTAAATATTCCACGGTCAACTGTTAGTGGTACTATAACAAAGTGGAAGCAATTGGGAACAACAGCAACTCAGCCATGAAGTGGTAGGCCACGTAAAATCACAGAGCGGGGTCAGTGCATGCTGAGGGTCACAGTGCACAGAAGTCGCCAACTTTCTACAGAGTCAATAGCTACAGACCTCCAAACTTCGTGTGGCCTTCAGATTAGCTCAAGAAAAGTGCGTAGAGAGCTTCATGGAATGGGTTTCCATGGACGAGCAGCTGCATCCAAACCTTACATCACCAAGAGCAACGCAAAGCGTGGGATGCAGTGGTGTAAAGCACACCGCTACTGGACTCTAGAGCAGTGGAGACGTGTTCTCTGGAGTGACTGCGAGCCAGGCCTTCTCGTCCAACATCAGTGCCTGACCTCACAAATGTGCTTCCAGACGAATGGTCAAAAACTCCCATAAACACACTCCTAAACCTTGTGGAAAGCCTTCCCAGAAGAGTTGCTGTTATAGCTGCAAAGGGTGGGCCAACTCCATATTAAACCCTACAGATTAAGAATAGGATGTCATTAAAGTTCATGTGCATGTAAAGGCAGGCGTCCCAAAACTTTTGGCAATATAGTGTATATGATTATTTGTAAGTGTCAGCTTGTGAACTGCTCATTAATGCAAATATCTACTCAGCCAATTACATGGCAGCGACTCAATCCATTTAGGCATGTAGACATGGTCAAGACATAGGTGGTGGGGTAATGATGTGAGGGATATTTTCTTGGCACACTTTAGGCCTCTTTAGTACCAATTGAGCATTGTTTAATGCCACAGTCTACCTGAGTATTGTTGCTGAACATGTCCATCCCTCATGACCACAGTGTACCATCTTCTGATGGCTTCTTCCAGCAGGATAACAAAGCTCAAATCATCATGTCAATGAGTTCACTAAACTGAAACTGACTCCACAGTCACCAGATCTCAATCCAATACAGCAGCTTTGGGATGTGCTGGAACGGGATATTTGCAGCATTCATTCATCTGCAGGAAGATTTCAGTCATTCCCAACACAGCCTGGACCTGAAGCCCAATGAACAATTTTGGAGTGAATCAAAACAGTGAGCAATCCCTGCATCCTTTGATACACAATAGCAGAAGCCCTTTCCAGAAGACTAAATGCAAAAAAAAATACAAAAATGTCAATGGTTTTGTATTTAAATCCTTTTATTTTTAATATTTGGCATGTGTGTGTGCTGCTGCACGTCCCTGTGTGTGTAATAATCAGAGTGTATGCATGTTGTGCTCCCGCCTATAGGCGCATATTACCAACACCCTTGAAATAACAATAAATACTGAGCTATTGACTTTAGACCAGGTTTTTGTTGGTCAATGGCGCAGTCGTTTTCAGTTCCTCAAAATAGCAACGCGCCAACAATGCGCCTGAACACACCTGGTTTTCAGACCAGCACGCCCATGGGTGAACAGATGGGCGCGAGTGCATTTGCTATTTAAACAACGTGGAGCTGGACGTGAAAATGACAACTGCGTCGGGCTGAAACTAGCAAAAAACACTTGTTGTGCCTGGCGTCACATTAGGCCGGGTGTATGATAGCGCCCACTGACGTACTGGCTTATTGCCTCATGGGATAGTAAAGTGTCTATCATATGCACACTTCAGAACCTCGCCGGAAGTAGTAAGTCATCCTGGTACTTTTTGCCAACTCTTTTATGAGTACTGTTAATTCAGACATACTTCTTTAGTCACATACTGTTTTTCGACTACTATATAGTAGGGAAGTGTGTGATTTCGGATGCAGCATATGTGAATTAGGAAGCAGCAACTTCGCTAACATTGACTACAGACGCTTGTAGATTACCAGCTCCACCTTGTGGCGGCTCCACGCCTCCACACCCATCACAGACAGGCATTAATCATAACCAGAGGAGTGTAAAATTCAATTGCCTCCCTCTATCCATTTGGAGTGTAGAAGCCTGAAGGCCAGCCTTGTACTTCACCTGAGAGAGAAAGAGAGGAGAGAGAGAAAATAAATAAATAAAGAAGAAGAACCCTCTGCCTACACTTCATCAGAAGCCCCTACTTCATAATAAATGGAGTGTCTCTGCGGTGGAGTTGTGCCATCAGAAACTCGCCCTCTCTCTATCCATTTAATTCCAGCGGCGGAGGGAAGGGTCAGGGTAGGAGCATCGCGCCGCGCGCCGCCTACTTCCCTCAGTCATGCTGTAAACTACCTTTTAGGAATTGTTTCTCAATAAGAAATGATCAGTCCATTTATCTGCGGCAGACGGAACTGTCTCTTCGCCCAGACCTCCAATATTTTTCGTTTGACCTGATCAGGGCAATAAACTAGAGCGAGACACTTTCGATTTGTCACCAGCCCGAGAGCCGGGTGGCTGAACGACTGATTACATCCCTCTCTCCACGTGCGCACACACACACACACTCACTCACACACACATACTCTCTCACACACACACTCACACACACAAACACTCACACTCTCTCACACACACGCACAGCACACACTTACACACACTCTCTCACACACACACTCACTCACACACACACACATACACTCACACTCTCTCACACACACACTCACACTCTCTCACACACACACATACACTCACACTCTCTCACACACACATACACTCACACTCTTTCACACGCACACACACACGCCCACACTTACTTACACACACTCTCTCACACACACACTCACAAACACATACACTCACACTCTCTCTCACACGCACACACAGCACACACTTACTCACACACACACATTCACACACTCACACTCTCTCACACACGCACACACACACACGCCCAGACTTACTTACACACACTCTCTCACAAACACACACACGCACAGTACACACTTACTCACACACTCTCTCACACACATACACATACACACACACACTCTCTCTCTCTCTCACACACATACACTCACACACACACATACACTCACACTCTCTCACACACACACTCACACACACATACACTCACACGCGCGCACACACACACACGCCCAGACTTACACAAACTCTCTCACACACACACACTCACACACACATACACTCACACACGCACACACACACACGCCCAGACTTACTTACACACACTCTCTCACAAACACGCACAGTACACACTTACTCGCACACTCTCTCACACACATACACATACACACACACTCTCTCTCTCTCTCACACACATACACTCACACACACACATATACTCACACTCTCTCACACACACACTCACACACACATACACTCACACTCTCTCACACGCGCGCACACACACACACGCCCAGACTTACACAAACTCTCTCACACACACACTCACACACACATACACTCACAAACTCTCTCACACGCACACGCACACACTTACACACTCTCTCACAAACACACACACTCACACACTCACACTCTGACACACACATATACTCTCACACACATACACATTCACACACACTCACACTCACACACACACACACTCACACACACTCTCACACACACACTCACGCACTTACTCACATACACTCTCTCACACACACACTCACACACACATACATACACTCACACACTCTCTCACACGCACACACGCACAGCACGCACTTACTCACACACACTCTCTCACACACACACACTCACACACATACATACACTCACACACTCTCTCACACGCACACACACACTTACTTACACACAATCTCTTACAAACACACACTCACACTCTCTGACACACACACACACATACTCTCACACACACTCTCTCTCACACACATACACACACACATTCACACACACTCACACACACACACACGCACACTCACACACTCTCTCTCACACACATATACACACTCACACACACTCTCACACACAAACACACTCACACACACTCTCTCTCTCTCACACACACTCACACACACACTCTCTCTCTCACACGCACACTCACACACACACATACACACTCACACACTCTCTCTCTCACACACACACACACACATACACACTCACAAACACACACAATCTCACACACAAACACTCTCTCACACACTCTCTCTCATACACACACAAACAGAAACACACCCTCTCACACACACAAACAGATTAATTAATTCAACTACAATTCCTCCCATCCACACACCTCCAGCTTATGATTTACACTTAACATAATATTTCATAATAGAGGCTATTTGATACTGATTTACCACAAATTCCTACATGGCATCATTTTATAACTTTTATCTTGGCTATTTAGTCAGATGTTTTCTCTTGCATTACAAACCACAGCTACACTTTATTTTAAGGTGACATAGTTACACTTTACTTACTCAAATAAGTACTGAGTAATATTAATGACCTATGCACTTACAGTTAGGGTTTGGTTTAGGGTTAGTTGAAGTTATGCATAGGCTAATTAATGCATAATTAACTATTACTATAGTAGCCTACACGTAACGTGTAACTACGCCACCATAAAATAAAGTGTTACCCAAATATGGAGCCAACCACTAGTATTGAATAATGTTGTGTATCCATGAATAGCATTAGCACATTTAAATGTTTATTATCTTGCATATGGAAATGATGAGCTGGCATATGTAGAGTGCACATTATTGTTATTAGCTCTCACTGAGGTAAAATTATTTATAGAACAAAATTCAAACTCTGTGTGAAAACAAAAACTGCGTCACAACTGAAAAAGCTTATTAAGAGGTTTCATATAACCTGCGATCAAGGGTGTTTCTCTCGCTCGGAGGCAGGGCTTTACATCTGATCTAGACGAGGACATTAGGAATTGAAAATCTCTTGAAATTGTTGTTTAAAGGTTGTTTATTGTCATCGATGGTTCCATGAAGAGCCTTTAACATCCATGGAATCTTTCCGTTCCACAAAAGGCTCTTTATAGTGGAAAAGGGTTCTTTATGGATTGTAGAACGGTTCTTTTAAGAACTGATCACTGAAAAGTTCTTGAGGAACTTTAATTGCATTGCTACAAAAAATATATTTCATTAGCATTTCATTAGGATTCAGATGATCAACTTTGGGTTATTGTTAAGTACGTCTATTAAAATAATGTTATCATAACAACATGATCTTGATACAAGGAAATTGTGAAAACACCATTTACATGCAGTATAGCCTACATCAAAATGCTTTCACTACTTTTCATCACTACAAATACTGAGATTTTTATTAATAATGGATATGCAAATGTACATGTTTATATAGTTCATTAATAGTTACAACAATGCTATGACAGCTTGCATGGACATTCCAATAAAGAACCACAATTAAAGACTCAAAATGGTTTCGTTGTCCTCTAAATTAAAATTACAGGCTGTCATATTTTTCTATAGCTGTTATGTAACAAGTGAACGCACTACACGCAAGTTTGGGGTCAGTACGATATTCTTTTTAGACTGTGTTCAGCAAGGATGCATCAAAAGTGTCAGTAAATGTCATTTATAATGTTACAAAGATTTCTATTTTAAACTAGTTAACACACGCACACACACACGCCCACACTTACTTACACACACTCTCTCACACACACACTCACACACACATACACTCACACTCTCTCTCACACGCACACACAGCACACACTTACTCACACACACACATTCACACACTCACACTCTCTCACACACGCACACACACACACGCCCAGACTTACTTACACACACTCTCTCACAAACACACACACGCACAGTACACACTTACTCACACACTCTCTCACACACATACACATACACACACACTCTCTCTCTCTCTCACACACATACACACACACATACACTCACACTCTCTCACACACACACTCACACACACATACACTCACACGCGCGCGCACACACACACACACACGCCCAGACTTACACAAACTCTCTCACACACACACACACTCACACACACATACACTCACACACGCACACACACACACGCCCAGACTTACTTACACACACTCTCTCACAAACACACACACGCACAGTATGCAGTTATGTTTTTTAAACTTCCAATTTTTCAAAGACAGTTTCCACACAAATATGAAGCAGCACGACTGTTTTAACATAGATAATAATAATCATAGATGTTTCTTGAGCATCAAATCTTCAATCAGAAGGATTTCTGAAGGATCACGTGACACTGACGACTGGAGTAGTAGCCTACCTGATGATGACAGGTGTATTTGAAGGTATAATAGTATTTCACTGTATAACTGCTTTTAACAAAAATAATATAAATGCCGTCTTGATGAGCATAAAAGACTTCTTTCAGAAACATTCTTACCGACCGTAGTGTAGCCTACATTCAGATTCAAGGCGGTTATTTCATATATTAGCACATGCTAGAAAACAGAATGAGATTGACCTCCGGGTTTGTCTCAATCTCCTGACCAACACTGACACCTGCTGGTGAATCACACACTTGCTTTGATATCTGTAATTGTGTTTTCACTAGTTAATGTCACAATTGGCTGCCATTCAAATTCAATTGTTGATATCAAGAATTTATTTCTTACTAGTTGAAATACAATTCTCACTAGTAAAATTCAATTGTCACTGGTTGAAATGTTAATTCTTGATATCTGTAAATGTATTTCAACATGTAACATTTGGTATTTCTGATATCTGATATCTAAAATGGCTTTCTTACTAGTAACAATCATATTCATGATATCAGAAATTAACATTGGCACTAGTGACAAGCGAATTATTGATTATTGCTATCAAAAAATGAAAATGTTTACTAGTAGCAGTTCAATTGTTAATATCAAGAATAGATATTTCCACTAGTAAAAACTGTCATTCTTAATAATTGTGTTTTCATTAGTTAGGCCATCCAATTCATTAGTTTATAACAATTGATCTCCTACTACAGTTTCACATATCAGAAATACAATTATTACTAGTAAAAATCATAATTTTGATATCAATAATTACTTTGTCACTAGTAAAAATATAAATTCCTGATATCAAGAATTCAATTGTCACTAGTTTAAAATGCTAATTAATTCTTTTTAATTAAATAATTAATTAAATAATTCTTGATATCTGTAAATATTTGTATTTCAACATTTGGTATTTCTGCTTTAGTAACAATCACATTCAAGCCGTTTTCACTTTTATTCATCCACAGGATTTGAATATCAGTAATTGTATTTTCACTAGTGAAATGTCACCATAGGCTGCCATTCAAATTCAATTGTTGATATCAATATAATCTTTCTTGCTAGTAACAATCACCACACGCCTGTGAACATCGATTTGCAAGCAACTGCAAAATAGATTGACCGTGTAAAACCAACCTTTGTGTAAAAAAAAAAAAAATGTCTGTTGCAAATGTCTAAATGACTTCTTGTGTACGTAGGGCAAAAAAGTTCCCGAGAGAAACCGATTTTAGCTGGCACGAGTCTCTCACTCACTCAGCTCTGCAAGCGCGAGGAGGAAGGCGTGTCCACCTTCTTCTGGAGCCAATCAAATGAGCTGTTTGCTGACGACTCTCGATTTACTCTTATCTGATTGGTTTAATAAACACCCCAGACGCCAGAACACATCTTTATCTTCATTTGGCTCAGCATCGTTCTCGCTGCCGAAATTTTACTTTTAATGCACACATACACTCACCTAAAGGATTATTAGGAACACCTGTTCAATTTCTCATTAATGCAATTATCTAATCAACCAATCACATGGCAGTTGCTTCAATGCATTTAGGGGTGTGGTCCTGGTCAAGACAATCTCCTGAACTCCAAACTGAATGTCAGAATGGGAAAGAAAGGTGATTTAAGCAATTTTGAGCGTGGCATGGTTGTTGGTGCCAGACGGGCCGGTCTGAGTATTTCACAATCTGCTCAGTTACTGGGATTTTCACGCACAACCATTTCTAGAGTTTACAAAGAATGGTGTGAAAAGGGAAAAACATCCAGTATGCGGCAGTCCTGTGGGCGAAAATGCCTTGTTGATGCTAGAGGTCAGAGGAGAATGGGCCGACTGATTCAAGCTGATAGAAGAGCAACTTTGACTGAAATAACCACTCGTTACAACCGAGGTATGCAGCAAAGCATTTGTGAAGCCACAACACGCACAACCTTGAGGCGGATGGGCTACAACAGCAGAAGACCCCACCGGGTACCACTCATCTCCACTACAAATAGGAAAAAGAGGCTACAATTTGCACCAGCTCACCAAAATTGGACGGTTGAAGACTGGAAAAATGTTTCCTGGTCTGATGAGTCTCGATTTCTGTTGAGACATTCAGATGGTAGAGTCAGAATTTGGCGTAAACAGAATGAGAACATGGATCCATCATGCCTTGTTACCACTGTGCAGGCTGGTGGTGGTGGTGTAATGGTGTGGGGGATGTTTTCTTGGCACACTTTAGGCCCCTTAGTGCCAATTGGGCATCGTTTAAATGCCACGGCCTACCTGAGCATTGTTTCTGACCATGTCCATCCCTTTATGACCACCATGTACCCATCCTCTGATGGCTACTTCCAGCAGGATAATGCACCATGTCACAAAGCTCCAATCATTTCAAATTGGTTTCTTGAACATGACAATGAGTTCACTGTACTAAAATGGCCCCCACAGTCACCAGATCTCAACCCAATAGAGCATCTTTGGGATGTGGTGGAACGGGAGCTTCGTGCCCTGGATGTGCATCCCACAAATCTCCATCAACTGCAAGATGCTATCCTATCAATATGGGCCAACATTTCTAAAGAATGCTTTCAGCACCTTGTTGAATCAATGCCACGTAGAATTAAGGCAGTTCTGAAGGCGAAAGGGGGTCAAACACGGTATTAGTATGGTGTTCCTAATAATCCTTTAGGTGAGTGTACATGTTAATAAATAAATAAAGCACGATTGCTTAATAAGCTGTGCTCCATTAGACTTATGTTTTCATACTGAATTTCGAGCTGTTGGAAGTCAGAAGAATACAGATCATATTTATTTTGCGTTAGCATGAAGCTGCAGTTTCACAATACATGAATTACACTTACGAATAACAGTAAAATGCTGCAAATATTTTTTTCTTACACTTGAAAGACGATTTACACACTTGTGCATGCAAATTTAATTTACTCTTGCAATCTTATGTACACTTTCACAAATCTTACCCTGCGCATGCGATTCTTCATGGCATCAATTTACCTTCATACACACCACTTGTTTGAGGAGGAGAAGGGTGGTCATCGCATTCACATCCAAACATTCCTTGTTTAACCCACCAAATAAAAAAACAAGCCCACAAGTACAATATTAATTAAGACATTACCTTTGGATGAATTCCAGAGTGCAAGCAGCATGTTCAGCATACTTCAAGTTGAAGTTATAGTAGCTAGCAAAAATGGCAGCCAGACCAGTTGTGAAGTCAAGGTGAGGTCCCATGACCACTTGAGCCTCCAACGACAGCATCCATGCCCTCAGCTTCATTGTGTCACCTGAAACAAAACTAGATATACTCATCCAGTGGCGGAGCCAGAGGGGTGCCCAGGGTGACATCTGACTGGGTGCCACCTCAAAATTTAGATTGCTACTTCCAGTTCACCTCCTATTGAAAAAAGCATTTATTTTGAGGTGTGGCGGTGCGGCACATTGTTCACGTATTAACATTGAATATTAAGAGAATATTAACGTTAGTTGCCAAACAGACGATTAAGAATAAAGGGGGTCGCGCATAAGCGCAGAGTTGTTCAAAATCCTGTCGCGCCATTCACATTGCTTTCCATTAAACTACACAATTTGTCTCAAAACGTTGATATAATATACATTGCCCTTTTTGTTTCTGTTGTGCAGTTCTTACATTCTGGAAGTGAACTTTTTTGCCTGTGGTGATTAGATTCACCGTTTTGCATTGCCTCCTTGAACATGAGAGCGCGATGCGTCTGGTGCGCGGCATATGGCCCTTCATCAATAGCGCGAACACAATACGCATAAAGGTATGCCAAAAATAGCGAGGATCATAGTAAATACAGTTGACTATTGGATTCAATATTGTGCATTGTGTCCTAAAGTGACCGCAGCCTATAGCCTACCTCCTGCTGTCTGTCATTAAAGTTAATCAAAGAACAAAAATCAGCCACTGATCTTGACTGAATAACTAGCTAGTTTTAACATGCATTAATCTATATTTAATTTATACAGTGAAGATTATGCAATGTTATTTTACGTTTGATAGAAACCTGAATTAGCCTACTGTTAGACCTGGAATTTAATTCTTAGCACTGTTCTTACTTTATTGCTGACTGTTCACTTGTATTTTCAATTTATATTATTAGGCTTATATAGTAATTTTTGCTGTGGAATATCAGTTGGAATCGAGAAATGTGAAATTTCACTGGTATCTACAATTTTGGTAGCTTATTTATTAGAATACAATGTTACATCGGTCAAAACAATGAAAACAAATAAGTATTACACATAATATTCTTTCACGGTCTATGGACCCCCTAAAGAAGACTTGGCCAACCCCCGGCCACCCCATGTATAAAAGTGTAGTTCCGCCACTGTACTCATCATGTCCTACTGTTCAGAAAATGAATCAAGAATATTTTTTAAAGAAATTAGAGTGAAAAGAGTAGTGTTGAGGCATATATCTGGCATTTTAGTCACAAAATAAAAGTCTGCCAGACAGACACAGAGCTGGCCTTCTTGCTGTTGGACTAGTAAGTAATATAAGCTGGCTTGCTATGTCTTGTGTTGTTGCACTTGCTTAAAATTGCACCAAAAAAAAAGTACATTTAAAAAAAAGCAATGTCTCTTTCCAGAAATCATGAACCGGTTACTCAAGATATCCACAGACCTTACTGCGTGCAGTTTCATGTGGGAACTATCAGTGTAAAGAAACATGAAACTGCTAACAACAAATCTGTGGACGACTTGACACTTGAAAATACATTAAAAATGAGGATGACATCAAAATGATCTTGGACAGTCAAGCGAGGGGTGCTTGATAACGTCACAGTCCTTCAACGTCAGTGGCTGTGGCACAAGGCTGCAAAAAATAATATATCAATAGAATAAGAGTAAAATAAGACTCAACCATTAATATTCTGTACTTACGGTAGCACAGAGTCAAAATTTGCACACATATCATCCCTTGCCCCCATCGATTTATCTTAGATTAGGCTGTACACATTTGGTAAAGTTTATATTGTGATCATGATTTTGGATTATGTATAAAGTAACATTACTCAGTGTGTAATAAAATCAAATAAAATCTGTCAAATAAAATCTTCCCAAAGATGGTTTCTGTCATTTAGGTAGCTCTTATCGCACTAATGTATGTTCAAGTGTTCGTTTTTCTGATAAGTTTGGTTTTAATTAGTTATTTGATGCCATAAAAATGGGGTTTCACGTCATGATTGACAGCCGAACCCTGCAACAGCTACTGCGGCCTGTGCAGGCCAGTCAAGTTCCTCCACACCAAACTCGCTCATCCATGTCTTTATGGACCTTGCTTTGTGCACTGGTGCGCAGTCATGTTGGAACAGGAAGGGGCCATCCCCAAACTGTTCCCACAAAGTTGGGAGCATGAAATTGTCCAAAATGTCTTGGTATGCTGAAGCATTAAGAGTTCCTTTCACTGGAACTAAGGGGCCAAGCCCAACCCCTGATAAACAACCCCACACCATAATCCCCCCTCCACCAAACTTTACACTAGGCACAATGCAGTCAGGCAAGTACTGTTCTCCTGGCAACCGCCAAACCCAGACTCGTCCATCGGATTGCCAGACAGAGAAGCGTGATTGGTCACTCCAGAGAACACGTCTCCTCTAGAGTCCAGTGGCGGCGTGCTTTACACCACTGCATACCACGCTTTGCCTTGCACTTGGTAATGTAAGGTTTGGATGAGCTGCTCGGCCATGGAAACCCATTCCATGAAGCTCTCTACGCACTGTTCTTGAGCTGATCTGAAGGCCACATGAAGTTTGGAGGTCTGTAGCTATTGACTCTGCAGAAAGTTGGCGACTTCTGCGCACTGTGCACCTCAGCATGCGCTGACCCCGCTCTGTGATTTTACGTGGCCTACCACTTCGTGGCTGAGTTGCTGTTGTTCCCAATTGCTTCCACTTTGTTATAATACCACTAACAGTTGACCGTCGACTATTTAGTAGTGAGGACATTTCGTGAATTGACTTATTGCACAGGTGCCAACCTATCACGGTACCACGCTTGAATTCACTGAGCTCCTGAGAGCGACCCATTCTTTCACAAATGTTTGTAGAAGCGTCTGCATGCCTAGTGCTTGATTTATACACCTGTGGCCATGGAAGTGATTGAAACACCTGAATTCAATGATTCGGAGGGGTGTCCCAATACTTTTGGCAATATAGTGTTTATTGATGATGTGGATTTCTGGAAGACTCTGTTTCATTACTGGTTTGTTTTTTTTTAAAGAAAATTTCTCCAAGGCTGCGTTCCACTCCACTTTTAGACACGCACTTACGAACTTCCCTAAGCACTTCCCCTCGGGGGAATCCCTGCCGCCATTTTGAAATGCGTTCCACTTCGTGAAGTGGACGAAGGAAGTTTATATGGACAGACCCTCGCTCCCTCGATTTTGACAGAGGGAGCGAGTCTACTTCATATGTACACTTCAGGCAGCTTCATATACCACAATGCAACACGAATGTGACGTCACCGCAAACCTCATTTAAATTACCCCACCACAAACTCTATGATATTTTAATATTTTTAAAAAACATTTAAAACAATCCAAACACACCTATACATATAGAATGCTGCATTAAACAATTTCGTAAAGGAAAAAAAAATTATAAAATATAGCTGCAAGCAGCCATTATCGGGGCCAAGCGCAAAGAAGATAAGACATTCCAGCATGGCTGGAAGTGTTAGACCAACTGTAACAATGAGCCATTAAAGACCTATTAAGGTGATTTTAGCAAAATAGCTGTAAAATTATAAATACAGTCAATAATAATGATTTAATGGTTTATCACTTTCGACCAATAGGTGGCACAGTTACGGAATTGATGTGGTGGGGTCAGAATAAGGGAACAATGACACATGCAAAGTTTGGTGTCAATATGTCAAAGTAGGGTGTCAATATGGTATTGCAGAGATATAGCCTCAAGAGGCCTTATCATTATAAGTATGGACCACATGGTGGCACTGTCTCGAAAACCTTTTGAGTACCTTAAAGGCATGGTGCTGATGACACATACCAAGTTTTGTAATGATACACTAATGCATTGGTAAAATATAGCATTAGCATTTTATATCATAATACTGCATTGTAGTCAATGGGAATTATAACGCCACCAAGAGGCACAATCCCACCATTTTTTTTAAGTGTCCTCAGAATGAGCCCATACATGTGTATGTCGAGTTTGGTGACAATATTGCATTTTGTTTAGGAGTTATAGACATTTATATCAATAACAACATAAAAAATTACCCATGAGCAACTTTGTTTTGATTTATTTGCCACTTCCTATCAAAATTTTGACATTTGAGATAACAATAGTAGTTAATCAACTTGTATTCCGTGTTTCCTACGCTGGTTTCGTCTCGTTCGGAATAACGGTTTCAAAGATATTCGCAAATGTTTTTTAAGCGCTAAATCATTACGCTGCACAAACCATAAGGCGAAACCTGGCATGTTTGGTATCGTTGGACTCGGCAAGGATTCAGGAGATAAAAAAGTTAGTCCCGTGAAAATAAGTTGACCACACCCAAAGTTATAAGCATTTGGGGGAAAAAATTCTCCACTAGGTGGCGCTGTTTCCAAACTTGTCAGGCTCCTTCAGGGCATCGTGGTGATGACTCATACCGATAAGATTGGATATCCGTCGACTCGACATGATGTTCCGAATCTAACGAGACCACTTTGACCACCATGATTTTTGGACAAACAGTTCAGAAGTTATAAGCAAAAATAGCAATTTTTCGTATCTCCGGAACAGTAGGTGGTGCTGCGCCGAAACGCTGCATGTTGCCTCAGGTCATGCTTGTGATGACATGTACCAAGTTTGGTTTGAATACGATAAAGTGTTGGGGAGATATAGCCTTAAGTGTATTTTCGCAACCACTACATAAAATTTGTTCGTGCGTTTTTCAAAAACGGTTTGACGAATCAACTTGAATTGCACGTTTTTTTGTCAGCATGGTCTGAAGATGATCTGGTTCAATTTTCGTGCAAATCAGATTAACAGTCTAGGAGGAGTTCGTAAAAGTAGTTTTTCGGAAAATTCAAAATGGTGGGAAATTTTACATAACGGAAAATGACGTCATAGGGTGCAATCGAATGGAAGAATTTTGTTTCTAACCATTATGGTTCAAAAGTTATTAGCATAAATATGAGTGAAACTTTGGACAGGTGGTGGCGCTAGAGGGAATGAGTTAGAGACTCCAAATTTGGTGTGGAATAAAAACGCCAACGATTTCAATAGGTGCCTTCGCACCTTCGGTGCACCTTTGGCCCCTAATCAACTCCATAGTGGATTCCAAGTGATCAAGGGCTTAGGATGTTCCAGTTCATTCCATTGCAAAGGATCCTCCAGTAGTGGGCACTCATGCAACGCAAGCAATGACGCACATCCGAGTGAACGAGACGGAGGGAAGTTAGCGAGTGAAGGGCATAATAAAAACCAGCTGGAACGCAGCACAAGAGGAAAATTCTATTGGAGGTCCTCGGTAGAAGATATTAGTTGGAAAAGGGCCTGGTTTTTAAGGCCAATTAAATACTTTTCAAAATTTTACATCAAATATATCCTGTCAATTCTAACAATTATTTTTGTAAACACTGCACACCTGTTTTTTTTTTGTTGATTTCCAAACAATTTTGGTCCGACCTAGTTTCTCACATGTTTGATTCTGCCAATGTTACACACTCTTTTTAGTTTAAAAGACATTATTTTTTAATATAATGATAATAAAAATAGACCCCTGGAGTATATTGTTATTTTTTATTTGCTTCATTCATAAGCAAAAATTTGCAAACGGTATTCCATCCCATTCCCACTTTGAAATTAAATTAAACCCACTTCTTAAATCTAAATACAGGGAGTGCAGAATTATTAGGCAAGTTGTATTTTTGAGGATTAATTTTATTATTGAACAACAACCATGTTCTCAATGAACACAAAAAACTCATTAATATCAAAGCTGAATATTTTTGTATCAATATTTTAAGTAGTTTTTAGTTTTAGCTATTTTAGGGGGATATCTGTGTGTGCAGGTGACTATTACTGTGCATAATTATTAGGCAACTTAACAAAAAACAAATTTATACCCATTTCAATTATTTATTTTTACCAGTGAAACCAATATAACATCTCAACATTCACAAATATACATTTCTGACATTCAAAAACAAATCAGTGACCAATATAGCCACCTTTCTTTGCAAGGACACTCAAAAGCCTGCCATCCATGGATTCTGTCAGTGTTTTGATCTGTTCACCATCAACATTGCGTGCAGCAGCAACCACAGCCTCCCAGACACTGTTCAGAGAGGTGTACTGTTTTCCCTCCTTGTAAATCGCACATTTGATGATGGACCACAGGTTCTCAATGGGGTTCAGATCAGGTGAACAAGGAGGCCATATCATTAGATTTTCTTCTTTTATACCCTTTCTTGCCAGCCACGCTGTGGAGTACTTGGACGCGTGTGATGGAGCATTGTCCTGCATGAAAATCATGTTTTTCTTGAAGGATGCAGACTTCTTCCTGTACCACTGCCTGAAGAAGGTGTCTTCCAGAAACTGGCAGTAGGACTGGGAGTTGAGCTTGACTCCATCCTCAACCCGAAAAGGCCCCACAAGCTCATCTTTGATGATACCAGCCCAAACCAGTACTCCACCTCCACCTTGCTGGCGTCTGAGTCGGACTGGAGCTCTCTGCCCTTTACCAATCCAGCCACGGGCCCATCCATCTGGCCCATCAAGACTCACTCTCATTTCATCAGTCCATAAAACCTTAGAAAAATCAGTCTTGAGATATTTCTTGGCCCAGTCTTGACGTTTCAGCTTGTGTGTCTTGTTCAGTGGTGGTCGACTTTCTGCCTTTCTTACCTTGGCCATGTCTCTGAGTATTGCACACCTTGTGCTTTTGGGCACTCCAGTGATGTTGCAGCTCTGAAATATGGCCAAACTGGTGGCAAGTGGCATCTTGGCAGCTGCACGCTTGACTTTTCTCAGTTCACGGGCAGTTATTTTGCGCCTTGGTTTTTCCACACGCTTCTTGCGACCCTGTTGACTATTTTGAATGAAACGCTTGATTGTTCGATGATCACGCTTCAGAAGCTTGGCTATTTTAAGACTGCTGCATCCCTCTGCAATATATCTCACTATTTTTGACTTTTCTGAGCCTGTCAAGTCCTTCTTTTGACCCATTTTGCCAAAGGAAAGGAAGTTGCCTAATAATTATGCACACCTGATATAGGGTGTTGATGTCATTAGACCACACCCCTTCTCATTACAGAGATGCACATCACCTAATATGCTTAATTGGTAGTAGGCTTTCCAGCCTATACAGCTTGGAGTAAGACAACATGCATAACGAGGATGATGTGGTCAAAATACTCATTTGCCTAATAATTCTGCACTCCCTGTATTATGAAGAAATATTTAAAGAAAAAGAAAATCCATGTATTTACTGTATTGTCTGTGTCCTTCTCATGTTGTTTAGCAACTTGTGTTTTGGTTATAATTATTATAACTAATTAATTATAACTAGTATTTTTTTTATTAAATTGTAACTATTCTCAATTTGTTGTAAGGTGTGTGTCAATTATGTAGAAATCGTTTTATTTTGTATTTGTATGTATTGTATTCCCTTGTGTTAGTTGTTCGAGCATTTAAAAAAAACGACAAGCATCGCATTTTGTACAAATCAAAACCACAAACCTTTTCCCACAAATGCCGCCTTTATTCCATTTACAAACAGACCCCCAGTACGCACTCTGCACATTTATTCACTATGAACATAAGACTTTGACTTTATGCTGCACAGAGCGAAACAACATTTGGACAAAGTTGCACATGACGTCAGCTTATTTATGATTTCCTGTGAAATTACGTGAGATTTGTATCGTTTAAATTCATGCAAGAACGTTTAAACTGCTATCATATTCAGCTAATCTGACTTTGTCTCGGTCAAACCAACAGCTAAATCTACACTACTCACGGCTACTGAACTGACTACATATATAACCACAGATATTGTCCTGAAGACATTTGGCAAGAAGGTTACCTTGAAAGTAGATTTTATGTGGTAGATTTTGCTTTCAAAGTTTTTTTCGGACGTAATAAAGGAGTCGTGGGAAAAAGAAACCAATAAGTCACAGTAACATCAAATTGGGAAAAGAAAAATGCCCATTTGCCGATAGCCAAAATATTAGATTGTACAAAAGCTCCGCCTCCACTCACGTGATTGGCACCTCAGCCTTCCAATTAAATACCACGCCCAGAAATGTGGCGCCATACCCCAATTTGTTAGCATACATTTTGAATATTTTTACTTTAGTATGAAATAAGCTCCTCCCTGAGGCATCTCATTCACTGTGCTATTAACTCACCAAACAACTAGTCATGGCTGATCTTTCCTAAATGAGACCTTACACTATATGATTACGTGAATAATTACACCTATTAACACAGTTTTTTAGGCCAGAGGTGCTCAAGGCTACTTTTTAGGAACCTATATATACATATATAATATTAAAAAAATGGCACTTTTTTGTCACATGCTTACAGTGTAACTACAAGTATTTGCACATTCCATATACAACAGGAAATGTTCTATGGTTTTATAATATTTGGCACATAATGGTTAAAAGGCCACTACGTTGGAGCTACACAGTATTTCTCCGATGAGGGTTTGGGAAAAAAATCTGGGAAAAAAATAGCTTATAATAATATTCCGGTTATTATTGAGGGTAGGTGTTCGTGCGATGTTGTAAAGCTGTACATGTGTATCAACCCATCCGTCCAGTCATTCTCTCACTCGCAAACAGTAATCAATAAAATCACAGTCACGTTATTCCAATGGCTCTCCAACTTCAATAAAAAGCTATTAAATAATACAAAGATGACCATGACAGCATAAATATGTCATATACATTTGTATGTACAAAATAACACAGTGTTCCTTTCGCCTTACAGCTGCAATAAACACCCAAAGTCGGCATGTGTAGTTCCTTTAACTATGGCCTGTTCCTTTAACTGTTGATCAGGAATACGGAGTCCATCGGCTCCTAGAGACGTGAAGCAAGCAGACGCTCAGAAGACTTTGGCCCGTTTGCTGTTCAGAGACCCGTGCTGCAAGACAGATCAGAGTGACAGAGATGTGAAAAGAGATATTACAGGTCACCTGTAGTGTTGTGTGACCGAACGCATTACAAGTAACTTGAGTTACGTAATCAGATTACTTTTTTTTCAAGTAACGCATTACTTTTAAAATTAAAATAGTTGAGTGCGCTGGATCATCGAAGGATCATTTGTAAGGGCCTTTACATTTGCCAAAAAGATAACTTTTTTTTTAATTAAAGAAAACAAACAAGCAAGCCCAGCCCAGGGGAGAAAAAGTAACAGTTACTTTTTATGGAAAGTAATGTAAAGCAATTAGTTACTTTTTTAGGGAGTAATGCAATATTGTGACGCACAGTAGCGGCCTTTGCTATGTTACACTTGAAACGGGCCTCCGCTTGCACTCGAAAAAGAGCCCCGTCCCCCGCCGTCACGGGGCCTAGGGGCAAAAATGCCACCAAATATGAATAAAAATGATTCCAAAAACCAAGATATGGCTATTTTTTTTGTGTGTAAAATGGAAAAACTAAAATCAGACAACAAAATAACATGCAAACTAGAGGCGCTGACAAAATGGTCATTGCTTTAGTCTATTTAAAAGATATATTCATTTGAACTAATTAAAAAATCATTTGAATAGAGTCGATGTCTCATTCATCAGCGTTTGTGAATAAATCTTTAAAATGAATGATTCAATGACAAACGAGCGTGAAGCTCAACTTCCATAGGAATTACTTGAAAACACTCGATCTGCTCCTCCTGCTTCGCGCCAGTTTTCGGTTGTGATCGTAACAATAGTTCCGGTTAAAGAGATGGAGTATGTTTATAAATAGACTATTAAGAGCGAAATATGAGGTAATATTGCAAAGGCTGCACAATGAATCGCAATTAACACTAAATTGCGTTTAAACCTATTTGGCTTTGTGCGATTTTGAAATCGCAAAGGCTGCAATTATTTTTTATGCGCAGCTCGTCAGTGAAGTGTGTGATCAGTGATCACTCTGGAGTAAACGCTGCTCCATCTGAAACACTGCGAGTTTGAGTCGCTTATAACGTGCGTTTGAAAAAGCAACACTCGTCAAACATCTTTCCAAACATGAGAAGCATTTATGAACATCTTGTCCAACAACAGACGACTTTTAATAACATGTTTTTACTCCAAACTCACTTCACAACGACAGTTGAGCATCCTTCTGTGAGATGATGTGGCTTCTTACACAGAATAAGGCACACAACATATTATTTCATGTTATTCTATACAGTGATAAAGTCAAGTCAAGTCAAGTCAACTTTATTTATATAGTGCTTTTTACAATGCAGATTGTTTCAAAGCAGCTTAAGTGTTAAACAGGAAAATAATGAACAGAATTTGATCCGGCTGTACAGCCGCTCTGGAGAAAACGGTGATGTCATCAGCTCATTTCAATTATCATATATATTCAAGTAATGTAGTTCATATAATTTAGTTTAGTAATTAAATTTATTTGGATATAAAGGCTATGCTGATTAGCATTGAAGTATAAATATACTTTATTATCATGAAAATACCCAAGGCTTGAAGAACTCAGATAAACCATATATTGTCGTAGTCATGTGTTTATTAGTCATGTTTAATCAGTCAAAGCATTTTAATCTTGTGTTTATTCAGCTACAGTGATAGCATGATGCCATTAGGGATTTGCTGGATTTGACGTGCGCCATTGTACTTCTGCGGGGAACATTTGGAGTTTCAGAAGGAGCAGCATTTACTGCTGATCACAGAGCTGTGCCTGAATCCCACAGAATCGCAGCGTAATCGCGTGCAGTTTAATTTCGATGAATCGTGCAGCCCTAATTGTAAATATAACAGAGAATTGCAGGCGCAGGTGCAGGTCTCCGATTGTTTTTATTCAGTAATACCCGGTTTAAAATTTGAGCTTTTTTCCGGATTTTCTTCAAGGCAAAAAATGAAATTCTGGTCATTTCTACACTTCCATTCAAAAGAAATTAAGCATTAAATTGATTAAAAGTGACAGTAAGACATTTATAATGTTAAAAAAGATTTCATTTTCAAATAAATTCTATTCATCAAAGAATCCTGAAAAAAGTAGCCGTTTCCACAAACATATGAAGCTGTTTTCAACACTGATAATAATCAGAAATATCTCTTGAGCATCAAATCCTCATATTAGACTGATTTCTGAAGGATCATGTGACACTGAAGACTGGAGTAATGATGCTGAACATTCAGCTTTGATCACAGGAATACATTACATTTGACTATATATTCACATAGAAAACAGCTATTTTAAATTTAAATAATATTTCATGTTACTAAAAAATACATGCAGCCTTGGTGAGCAGAAGAGACAAAACATTAAATCTTACCATGCTCAAACTTCTGAACAGTAGTGTACATATTACAGCGGGCAAACTTCCGCTTTCAGTCCAGACAGCAGAGAACGGACTAAACGTGACTCTAGATCAACACATCTATCCACAAATCCTGTGCGTCTCACCTTGGCCTGTTTGTAAAAGTGAGGAGCCAACTCCACCAGCCAGGACGACTCGACCGCGGTCACGTCCCGCATGTAGTACTTGCTGGTCTGAACCACCTCATTGAAGACGACCCTGAGACATGTCCCAAAACAAAGAGTTTGGTTAATATCTGGTGAAAAAGAAACAAACTGCAGTATAGGCATGTGACGGTATAACATTTTCATCACGGTATACGGTATCATCACGATATTGAAATAAGTAAAAAGTGTTGTCATACTATAAGGTTTAATAACTTTTTCTTATGACAAAAAGAACCGAACATTTAAATACAATAAAGCAATACACAAAAATGTATAAAGTAAACAAATATTTCAAATAGATTAAAGTGCAAAAGAATTATAAAGAACAATAGGTAGGCTATCACTTTACAATAAGGTCTCATTAGTTAACGTTAGTTAATGCTTTAACATTAACAAAGAGCACATAGCTACAGTTATTATTCTTTGATAATGTATGTTAAAAAAAAACAACTGTTAATGTTAGCTCAGGTCCATTAAATAATACAGATACAACTTTTGATTTTAATAATGTGTTATTAAATGCTGAAATTTACATTGAACTAAGATCAATAAATGCTTTAGAAGTATGTTTCATTGTCAGTGTGTTAACTAATGAATTAACTAATGTTAAATAATAGAGCCTTATTGTAAAGTGTGTGACTGAGCAATAAAGAATCAGAACATATTCAAACAATATCTAGGGCATGTAGTCCAGATTAAAATATAAAAAAGTTTGAAAATAAATAGCCTTAAGTCTCTAAGTATTAAGTATTTGGCGATGTGATGAGCACTGTAGCGAATACAGAAATCTGAATGGCTGTTTGAAACATTTAAAAACTCTTTACTAGAGCGAGTCTGCTTTGTTTACGAGGTTTCCTGTGAAACGGCTGCTTTTCTGCTGTTCCATCAGCGCCATCTGCTGTCAGAGAGTGAATGCGCGTCTCCTTCGCTCGTTCATGCGCTGCGCATGCGCGTTGGGTTTGTTTACATCAGTGCGCGTGCCTCTTTGATGCAGCATACAGCGGTGTTGTTCATTTAAAACGGTTGATGGGTAAAGTATTCTTAAAATGCATTCTAAAAATCGGAATAATTCGTAATAAATAATTATTCACGGTATTTTGAAATGACCACGATAACAATATCGTGCATGCTCATTATCGTGATATATAGGGCTGCACGATTAATCGAAATTGAACCGCAATCGCGATTTGGCTTATGTGCGATGATGAAAGCGTAAAAGGCTGCGATTTTAATTAAATAAAAATATGCCCAGTGTGTCAGTGAAGAGCGGCTATGTGATCAGGAGTAAACGCTGCTTCGTCTGAAAGACTGCGAGTTTGAGTCGCTTATAACGTGCGTTTGAAAAAAGACATGTTTCAACTCACTTCATATCGTCAGTCGAGTGTTTGAAATGTCCTTTATGTGAGCTGATGTGGTTTCTTATTACAGTATCTTATATAGTTCTTTTTATTCAGTTACAACATTAGCTTTATTATAGCATTATATTACTTCTCTCTGAGGCATATGTGGCGCTTTTGCTCGAGGGCGCCCTCTGGCTTCCAGTATGAATGAAACATGAGTGTGTTTAGTACCAGCAGTGCTCGCTCCATCCTATTGTGGGTAAAAAAATAGGAAAAATAATATTTCTCTCTAAATAAATGTATATGACAATCAATATGTTTTTCTCCAGTGTACAGGAGTTTTTTCCCCACAGTGGATGCATAAGAGGTTCATATTTCATATTAAAGATGTAGACTTGTTCTTGATTTTGCATACCTCCTGAAAAATTAAGAAACTGATATCACAGATAGAAAGCACAGATTTTTATATTTTAATAATATAATATTTTATAATATATCCTTAGACCTTTCTAGTGATTTTTAGTCATAGGCTGCCTGCATGTGAACAGGTAACCCTGCAGTTTTTTGTAAAATAAGTTCTGCAAAATATAAATATTATTATTATTATTATTATTATATTGTTATATTTATTCTTAAATACTACTTTTATTTTTAATAATGAAAATGTTATTGTAATAGTAATATTTCTTTTTTAGATATATTTTTATTGTTTTATTTGTCCTGTTTTATTTTATATTTTTCAAAAAATCATAATAATTATTATTAGTCATATTAATATATGAGCACAAAATGTTATAAATGTATACACACACTTTTCATTTGTAAAAATAATAAATAAATCGCATATCGATTTTTTACCAGAATAAATCGCAATTAGAAATGTCTCTTCAAATTGTGCAGCCCTAGTGATATATCGTATTACCATATACCGGCACATGTCTACTGCAGTAAAGTACAATCTATCCCGTTAGGTTTATATGAGTACCATTTTGGGGGCTTTTCTCCATACAGCACTGAATCAGGGTGGATGTAGAGCTCTCTGTCGTCACGTAGAGTCCTGGATGATGTACAGCATTAAAAGAAGAACAGTGACATGCAAATATGGCTGGAAAAGTCAGGTGACTACCACTGGGGTTGAGGAAACACAAGTAAGGATGAACAAACCGACCTGTAGGAGCCGGAGTGATGCATACGGGCAGCATTCGCAAAAAACCCAGACACAATACATCTGAGAATCACATCCGGATCACCTTGAGAGCAGACAGAAGAGTGAGACATCTCTAAACTCACATGAAAATACAGTCAGACAGTATGGCAAACCAATGACAGCGTCTGAGTAAACAAACCAGTATGAAAACATTGGATTCATTGGCCACAGAAATGACAGCTCACCTTCACTGGACGTCCGAGGCACCTTAAACTTGTTGAGGAGGTGCCGCAGCTGTTCCCGTACGGCCACCGCGCGGAGGAGACCTTTATAGTTGAGGAAGTGATCCTGACACCACTGAGAACTCTTCTGATGCTGTGTGAACAAATGAGGCGCTTTACAGGCTGGCCTCGATATCAAAATACCAATACAAATCTCTATCCACGCATCACAAATCTGTGGTTCTCAACCAGGAGGCCTCCGCAAACTGCCACTGGGGCCTCAAGATGACTTAAAATTACGGCTGCGCAAGCAAGTGAAATAAAACCGAAATTACGATATGGCTTAGTGCGCTTGTAAAGTCGCAAAGGCTGCGAATTAATTAACAAAATATATGTGCTGCGTGTTTCATAGTGAAGCGCACCACCGTGTTCATTTACACACAAGCAGCTCATGATCGGTTTATGTTTTTTTCAGTGTCACATTGTGTCTCAAATCACAGTAAATGCTGCTCTACACAAACTTCATCTCTACAACTGCTTTTTACAACTGAGTTTGAGTCCCTTTAATATGCATTTGGGAACGAAACGTGCCAATCACCTTAACAAACTTATGAGAAGTGCTTATAAACCAAAAAATAACACGATCATCAACATTAAACAGCATATAAATCAAACCTGCCTAATGTTACTGAATGAAATGTCACAGTAACATTAAAGAATACAAGTTTTTTGTTGTTTAAAAGCAGAGGTACTGTTCTTTCCTTTGATATATTGCATGTTCAGATACAACAAAATATTCTGGGGGCCATGAAATTATCAAAAATGCTGGCGGTTGCTGGCAACTTTTAAAGAACGCTGACGGGGCAGTTTAGTTCATTTCATTTGTAGACATTTCATTTCTGTACATTTAAAACAAAATGTTGAATATTGTTGTGGACAACGTGGGGCATTGGAGTCGAAAAGCTTGAGAATCAATGCAAAAACTAGGGCTGTCAATAACGATTATTTTTGGAAACAGTCGATTATTTTGACGATTAATTTGTGGTAATATAACTAGACCCAAGTGAACAATAGCCTTTATAATGCCATAAAATACATATATAACAACAATGAGGCAATAATAATCGGTTTAAATAAAGTATCAAAAGCAAGTAACTGTTTAAATACATCATTTCATGAAAATCATAGTCAACTTATGTACATTATGTATTATAACAAATGCCTGGTGATTGCTGTTGTTACACTTTACAGCACATCAAATCCTTGTTTAATATTGACCAAGCAACATTTAATTCAAATGTTTACTTAAAGCTGCAGTCCGTAAGTATTGCCTCTTTGTAAACCTGCAATTGCAGTTATTTGCTGAATTATCATCTTTATGTGGATTGTGCATCGGCGCGGTTCCTCAGCGCGGATGAATCTAATGTTTTGAGGAGTGTGTGTGGCTATCATTCATTCCCCGCACCGGTGTGGATACTGTATGTGGATAATGTCTTGGAGTATGACCAAAATAAGAATTTTCACCGGAAAATGTCATTTGAACACGTGAGTAACATGTCTGCCACTTTTGTTATGACCAACTGAGAAATAAAGCATTACAATAAATCACGCTACAAACGGTGATTAAAACTAGCGATCGCTTAGCTCACATCACATTGTTTTCAAATTGTTAACAACATCAGCATTGCGTGACTGTGTATTTAGTGTGTATTAGCATTACCTGTAGATTTTAATTTCTGTACAGTCTAATCTTTTGCGTTTGACTACGGGTGAATCTCCAGTTGTCACTGATGACCATCGTTTGGTCCTTTCTGGATTACAATCCGCCATCAAAATGATCAGTTTAATTATTCCAGCTGCTGTGAGAAAAGGCTATAAATGATCCACCACCTGCAGCATCCTCACATGCGATCGCCTACTAGCCCGGACTCCTCTAAGTATACAGACGTGACGCAATGACGCAAAGACGAACGGCGGAAGCTCGAATTTCCACGGAAACCCACCAGTGCCACTCAAATTATAACACAGTATTATAAGCTTACTGTTGGGAGTTGGGCTAAGGTAAGGAGATAGTTTTGAACACTGGCTGGTTATGCATTTAATTTTTAACCAAAAAAGTTACGGACTGCAGCTTTTATCTTTAATATTTGCCAACTTCTTTACGATAGAAAAGCTTGACCAAGAACATGTGGACATCACAACATGCAAACTCAGAGCGAGGGTTTAAACTTTTATATATAACAATTAGCATATTTTGAAACATATTGATGTATTCTCATGTGATAGCACACGTTGCGTTCCCAGATGAACGTTATAAGCAACCAAAACACCCATGTAAATGATAACAGTGCAACACTTCTCTATGAAACATAAAACGCGTCGGACTTAAAACGCGTTCACAAATGCACGTTATTGGAAACCTGTGTGAGTTAATGTCACTAACCTTTGTGGATGCAAATAAAGCTTTTTTTTCCATTTACGATAGATAAGGATTAAAGACTTGAGTTGTTTTTAAAATTTCACGAGTCTTTTTTGTCGAGTCAAGTCTGAAGTCTCATTAAATGCGACTCGAGTCCGAGTCACTAACTTGAGTGCCCATCTCTGGTTTGAACCCACAAGAGTTCATGTGGAGCAGCATTTACTGTGAGTGGAACCACTCTGAGACACTGAAGAAACACATAACCTGCACGCATGTAAATAATTAAAGCCTTGCGCTTCACTCTGAAACCAGCAGCGCCTATTTATTTAACTGAATCACAGCCTTTGTGAACTCACAATAGCACTATGCTATAGTATGATTTTTCAATGTATATAATAGATCGTGCACCCTTAGGAAGTCCTTTAATGCAGTTCATGGATTCTCATCCGTGGAATGCGCCATTTCCGGTATTTTGCCGTTTAATCAAGGATTTTTAAAAATTGAGCACTCAAATTTAATCGAGGAATTGTGGCCCTAAGATAAACCATTTTTTTTAATGAGGTAAAAGTGAATTTGAGTGAGGTCTAGACCAACAGGACACTCAATTACCTTTATGAAAGCCTCATAAACATTCAGCATGGTGAGATGATCCCCCTCAGCCACAGCAAACTTCCTGTGCTCCCGCGCCTGACGTCACACGGACACATAGAAAAACACCTTTTACTGGTACAGATACATTAAAATGGTTCAAAAAAGCAGATAAAAACAACAGTAAAAAAAGACATACGGCTGCTTTCTTCTGATTGTGTGGCACCGTGAATAGGTTTTGAATTTGCATCATGGCAGCGATGGTTACAATCTCCTTGGAGCAGCCGAAGTTTCCTGATTCCAGCAGCATCTTGGCAAACATGGGGCTGAGCGGGAACTCAGCCATTCGCACACCCATCGGGTCAGTGAGACGCCCGTACTGATCCAGACCTGTCAGAAGCACATCTGATGAGATCACATACAGACAATCAAGCAGAAATCATGCAAAAAAGCTGCGTTCTTCTACCTCCAAGAGCGAAGAGCAGCTCCAGAGCTTGAACCATGGACTGAGCAGGAGGAGGCTGCGACACGAACACACTGATGCCATCAGAGTCAAAGTACACGTGAAGAACAACGACTGACAAATGTCTTGATATAACGGTAGGTGGCACTCACAGACAGGAAGCTGAATCGCAGCACATTGTCGATGCCCAGAGCTTTCAGCTGCAGAATGACTGGAGCCAGATTAGAGCGCTGCATCTCTGGGACTGTCGACGCGGGAAGCTTCTCAAAGTCCTCCTCTGATAGACACAGATGCACAGAAGAGTACAACACACTGTTATCATACAGTAGAGTTCAGTGGTGTGCAGTTCAGCACTGTATAACAGGCCTACAGTGTTGTGGGGCAGAATTGAATTAAATTATTTTAAATTCCATTCCTGAATTTAAAATAAGGTCGCAAATTGTAATTTGAATTCAGAATTCAAGCGGAATTCAAATGTTTAAAAATCATGCAACTGCTGTAAGGGTGGTTTTAAATTATACATATTCGATGCGTTTCATTTGTCAGTGAATTATATACAGCAAAGTATAATTGTACAGGAATTAGCTTTTCTTTTTCTAGATTTAGTGAAAGAATAATTGTGAAGAATATAGATTTAAAGATGACCTAATATGCCCTTTTTAAAAGTCTTCTTGTTTTTTGGCTCTACTAGAACAGGTTTTATGCTTGAATGTTGATTATTTTCCCCATATTCTCCATTGTTGCAGCTCGTCTCTTCCCAGTCTGTCAGTAACGCTCTGTTTAGTTCCTGTCTCTATGAAGTCCCTCCTTTTGAAAAGCACAATGTGCTCTGATTGGTCGTCTGGATCGGTGTGCTGTGATTGGTCAAGCACTACGAGTGTGTTTGGGAAATGTCCCGCCCCTTACCATAACCGCCAGTTTCAACACACTACTAACTACCTAACTCAACCAGGCCCCGCCCCTTTATTCTGCGTATGAATTATTTAAATGAGGAATATTGTCAAGTCAAGTCACCTTTATTTATATAGCGCTTTTTACAATGCAGATTGTTTCAAAGCAGCTTCACAGTGTTAAACAGGAAAATAATGAACAGAATTTGATTCGGCTGTACAGCCGCTCTGGAGAAAACGGTGATGTCATCAGCTCATTTCAGTTATCATATATATTCAAGTAATTTATTTGGATATTTATTTGAAAATTTTGTGTCCCCACTATTGTGACTTGTTCGTTCTCGGAAGAAAACTCAAGACTACAATGGAGGTGTTTCAGGGAGTTCAGAAACACTGACACTGATATAGAGAAGAACTCCAGCTGAAGGGACTTTGTGATTGGCTCTTGTGTGCCATATGAACTCTTGTTTTGGGTTGGTGCATAGATCGTCTCTTCTTCTGCTCTTTTTCCTGTTGTGGCAGTTAACACAAGGATTTCCTGTATTTGTTGTCTGACTGTATGCACAGAACCTTGGCATCTGTACCGTGATGTACCGTTACACCCCTATATATTATAGTATTATTAGTATTGTAGTAATTGTAGTATTGACAAAAGTTTTGGGACGCCTGCCTTTACATGCACATGAACTTTAATGACATCCCATTCTTAATCCATAAGGTCTAATATGGAGTTGGCACACCCTTTGCAGCTATAACAGCTTCAACTCTTCTGGGAAGGCTTTCCACAAGGTTTAGGAGTGTGTTTATGGACATTTTTGACCATTCTTCTAGAAGTGCAAGTAAAGTCAGGCACTGATGTTGGACGAGAAGGCCTGGCTCGCAGTCTCCGCTCTAATTCATCCCAAAGGTGTTCTATTGGGTTGAGGTCAAGTTCCTCCACACCAAACTCGCTCATCCATGTCTTTATGGACCTTGCTTTGTGCACTGGTGCGCAGTCATGTTGAACAGGAAGGGGCCATCCCCAAACTGTACCCACAAAGTTGGGAGCATGAAATTGTCCAAAATGTCTTGGTATGCTGAAGCATTAAGAGTTCCTTTCACTGGAGCTAAGGGGCCAAGCCCAACCCCTAAAAACAAACCCACACCATAATCCCCCCTCCACCAAACTTTACACTTGGCACAATGCAGTCAGGCAAGTACCGTTCTCCTGGCAACCGCCAAACCCAGATTCGTCCATTGGATTGCCAGACAGAGAAGCGTGATTGGTCACTCCAGAGAACGCTTTACACCACTGCATCCCACGCTTTGCATTGCTTTTGGTGATGTAAGGTTTGGATGAGCTGCTCGGCCATGGAAACCCATTCCATGAAGCTCTCTACACACTGTTCTTGAGCTAATCTGAAGGCCACACGAAGTTTGGAGGTCTGTAGCTATTGACTTCTGCATGCGCTGACCCCGCTCTGTGATTTTACGTGACCTACCACCTTGTGGCTGAGTCTCAATTGCTTCCACTTTGTTATAATAGCACTAGTTGACCGTGGAATATTTAGTAGTGAGGAAATTTCATGAATGGACTTATTGCACAGGTGGCAACCTATCACGGTACCACGCTTGAATTCACTTGATTTTATACACCTGTGGACGTGGAAGTGATTGAAACACCTGAATTCAGTGATTTGGAGGGGTGTCCCAATACTTTTGGCAAATTAGTGTATATGAAATACAATTCATATAATATATGTAAATGATGGCACAGTACCTGTGTAGAGACGGAAGCACTTCCCTGCGCGGTTTCGTCCAGCTCTTCCGGCTCTCTGACAGGCGGAGGCTTTAGAGATGGGCGTGACGATCAGTGACTCGATTGCGGTTAGTGGATTATACGCCCTCAGCTTGACAAACGCACAGTCAATCACGAACACTACGCCATTGATGGTGATGGATGTCTCGGCTATATTGGTTGCGACCACCACCTGAAAACATATCCCAGAAACAAACCGTCGTCAAGAAGATTCAGTGTAGATTCTTTGAATAGTACACTAAACGTCACTGATGACTATGGTTGAATCATCTGTGATCACGCTGCACCTTTCTGACAGTGGGGGGCATCCTCTCGAACACTCTCATCTGCTCGTTATAGGGCAGGCCCGCGTACATGGGCAGCACACACAGGTGCTTTTTCATCCCGTAGCGGGACAAAGTTCGGGCCTGTTCCTGGAGCAGAGACACCACCTTCTCCACCTCCTCCTGTTGACAGATTAAATGGCAATGTTTATCTTGTACTGAACACACTTTAAAGCAAGTACAGTTGAGCTGCCATTTACCATACTTGAGTGCTCTATGTGTGTTCACTAATCAGTGTTTTTTATGCAGGGTTGAGGAGTAACAGTGTTACGTAAATCAAGATACAAAAATCTGCTAACTGTAATTACAGTTGCAAAGTAATCAGATTACAGTTACATTTTGTAAAATATGGGAATACTATCAGGATTACAGCGTTTTCAATTAAAACTAAATAGGCCTAAATTAGTATTTTGACAGCGCTATATTGACAGTAGTGATGCACAGATCGCAGGTATATCCGTGGTGACTACAGATAATCCACAGGTCGGAAGGGGCCAAGTAATAAAAAAATAACATTTAAATTATTTGCGGGTGGGTCGCGGGTTGATGAGAAATAAATCATTAATGTGTTGATGCATCGAGCACCTCCTAGTGGTCATTATATAAAAACACAAAGGAAAAAAACTACATAATTGCTTAAAGGGGTCCTATTATGCCCCTTTTTACAATATGTAAAATAAATCTCTGATGTCCCCAGAGTGTGTATGTAAAGTTTTAGCTCAAAATATCCCACAGATCATTTTATAGCATGTAAAATTGTCACTTTTTGAGGGTGAGCAAAAACGTGCCGTTTTTGTGTGTGTCCCTTTAAATGCAAACGAGCTGCTGCTCCAGCCCCCTTTCTAGAAGAGGGCGGAGCTTCAAGAGCTCATGTTAGCAGCTCCGATGACCTCATGCAGACACGCATTGAAAACGTCCAAAACTGTTCAGCCTTTTATGTTCAAACCGGATTCGGACAATGATGGAGAGACTCCAGAAGAAGTGACAACATGTAGAATGAGACAGGACATTTCTGAATGATTAGTTGAGGTTATTAAGGATATGCAATTTAGCCAAAGAAGAACATTCACTTTAAATAGGTAAATGTTAACTTAAAAGCAGCCTGCTTCAGTGTAATAAGTTACCATATCAACACACTTAAAGGTGCAGTGTGTAAATTTTAACGACATCTAGGGGTGAGATTGCGAATTGCAACCGCCCACCGCTCACCCCTGCCTTTCGAAGCACATAGAGAAGCTACGGTGGCCGACACAGGACAAAGATGTCGTTGTCTGAGACAGCAGAGAGTAGCTAGCGCTCTGTAGAAAAGTTTGTCCTTTTAGGGCTACTGTAGAAACATGACGGCGCAAAATGGTGACTTCACTGTAAGGGGACCCGCGGTGTGTGTAGATAGAAATGGCTCATTCTAAGGTAATAAAAACACAACGATTCATTATGTAAGGTCTTTATACACCACTGGAAACATAGTTATGTATATTATATTGCATTTCTGTATCCTCAGTAATACTACACACTGCACCTTTAACACTGAATAAGAATAATTGTAATGTGACGATCAGGTACGGATATCTAAATCATAGGTTCGAGTGGGTGGCGGTGGATGATTTATATTGTCGCATCAGTTACGTTTTTTCCGTAAGTTGAATACAGAAGGCGATCTGGTGGAAGCTAGATAATTTACATTATAAAGTTTTAAATATGGATTTTTTCTTACACAAGCGCATTACTTCGCTTCAGAAGGCCTTTATTAACCCCCCCTTAATTTACTCTGTGTTCGTCTGAAAGAATAATGTCATATACACCTAGGATGGCTTGAGGGTGAGTAAATCATGAGGTAATTTTCAATCATTTTTGGGTGAACTATCCCTTTAATAAACACTAAGAGCAATAATAGTACATTATAATCAAAATCAATGGAGCTTTAAAGTTTTTAAAAATCACATTTTATGTTTTTAAGACCTAAACAAATAAAATAAATGCTGCATCCCAGCACAAAGCTACACAGATGTCAATATTTTCTCCCAGCTCACACACACCTGTCCTGTGAGAAACGCCAGCACATCTCCATCCTCCTCCGTCTCGTGGATCTTCAGCACGGTCTCCACCGTAGCCTTCACATAGTCTGGTACAGGACTAGACACAAAAACATTCTCCTCAGTTTCATCATTCACAGCACAGAGACTCATTCCTCACAGGACTGACCATATGTAAATGCAACATTATAAACATGCACCTGACAGTGTAGAAAATATCCACAGGGAAAGTTCGGCCCTCGACCGTCAGAATGCCACAGGTGTCTTTATTTGGGTCTCCAGTCTCATTTAGGTTGAAGAAATCTTGAAATTTCTGTGAGAGAAGCATTATTAGTAGATTAACACATGACTGCTACAGATCTGAGACTATAGGATACCACAGCCGCTGTTTTCTATGTGAATAAATGGTCAAATATTTTGTATTCCTGTGATCAAATTCAGCATCATTACTCCAGTCTTCAGTGTCACATGATCCTTCAGAAATCAGTCTAATATGAGGATTTGATGCTCAAGAAACATTTATGATTAATATCAGTGCTCAAAACAGTCATGCTGTTTCAGATTTCATGAGTAGAAAGTCCAAAAGAACAGCTTTTATTTGAAATAGAAATATGTTGTAAGATTATAAATGTCTTTACTTTCACTTCCTGAATAAAAGTATTCATTTCTTTCAAAAAAAAATTTTACTGACCCAAAAAAGCTCATGTTTTAACCTTTAATCTAAATTGCTCCAATTTAATCATTTGTATATATATACACTCACCTAAAGGATTATTAGGAACACCATACTAATACTGTGTTTGACCCCCTTTCGCCTTCAGAACTGCCTTAATTCTACGTGGCATTGATTCAACAAGGTGCTGAAAGCATTCTTTAGAAATGTTGGCCCATATTGATAGGATAGCATCTTGCAGTTGATGGAGATTTGTGGGATGCACATCCAGGGCACGAAGCTCCCGTTCCACCACATCCCAAAGATGCTCTATTGGGTTGAGATCTGGTGACTGTGGGGGCCATTTTAGTACAGTGAACTCATTGTCATGTTCAAGAAACCAATTTGAAATGATTCGAGCTTTGTGACATGGTGCATTATCCTGCTGGAAGTAGCCATCAGAGGATGGGTACATGGTGGTCATAAAGGGATGGACATGGTCAGAAACAATGCTCAGGTAGGCCGTGGCATTTAAACGATGCCCAATTGGCACTAAGGGGCCTAAAGTGTGCCAAGAAAACATCCCCCACACCATTACACCACCACCACCAGCCTGCACAGTGGTAACAAGGCATGATGGATCCATGTTCTCATTCTGTTTACGCCAAATTCTGACTCTACCATCTGAATGTCTCAACAGAAATCGAGACTCATCAGAACAGGCAACACCTGACCTCTAGCATCAACAAGGCATTTTCGCCCACAGGACTGCCGCATACTGGATGTTTTTCCCTTTTCACACCATTCTTTGTAAACTCTAGAAATGGTTGTGCGTGAAAATCCCAGTAACTGAGCAGATTGTGAAATACTCAGACCGGCCCGTCTGGCACCAACAACCATGCCACGCTCAAAATTGCTTAAATCACCTTTCTTTCCCATTCTGACATTCAGTTTGGAGTTCAGGAGATTGTCTTGACCAGGACCACACCCCTAAATGCATTGAAGCAACTGCCATGTGATTGGTTGATTAGATAATTGCATTAATGAGAAATTGAACAGGTGTTCCTAATAATCCTTTAGGTGAGTGTATATTTTATACCTGCAAACTAGTGGTGAAAAAGGTGACATGTTTCCGAATTAAATACTTTTAGGGGGATCTGGGGCACTGAAGCTTTCTGGGGCACTCTGACAAGAAAATAAAGGGGAAAGACAGCATTTGCTTCAAGTAAAAAAAAAAAAAAAAAATTTTACATTACATTACAATAACATTTACACTAGCACTGGGCATTGACAAATTTCACAATTTGATTTGATATTGATTAACTTGGGGCCTATCAGGTACAGTACACAGCAAATTGTATGTACTGTTCAATGTATGAGGGGATTCTTTGTGGTGTAAATATATTTATTCTCATCAGTGTTCTATCAGCTTTTACATACTTAAATCTGCATATCTGAGATATTTAAACTATGGGCATTGTTTACTTTTTATAAAGGCCTTTTTTTGAATGTGTGCATCATCTTTCATGTCAAATTCTTACATTTGATCAACAAATTCAGTTATAATAATAAGACACTATAGGGCTGTTACCAATCAAATTAAATAATTTGCACTGCAAAATTACAACTGCAATAAATAATGTTATGAGATTGATGTTTTAAATGTTTGAATATACAAATAAGAAAAAAATGCAATGATACGTTTAAAGGTGAAACTAAACCGCCAATAGGTGGCAGCAAGTGTCCGTCTTAATGAGTGAATCTTTTATTCAAACGATTCTTTCAAAACGCGGAATCATTCAGTAACAAAACACCGCGCTGAGTGTTGCTTTGCTTTGGAACTACTTTCGTCGGGGAAATAGAACAAAAAAAAGTCAATATTGTTTGTGTCTAATAAACAAGTACCCTAGTTAATATTAAGTTACTTCCATTTTAAACTAAATTCAATGTAACATTTGCGATTGTGATAATATTCAACAAAACAGCTCCCTTAGTCGTGTTATTAACAATAACATAAGTTACAGCTCTCTACGCACACCTTGGCAATAGAATCGCCGTTGGCTAGTACATTTTTTTGTACTGATATACTATTTTATTTACATTAGTGCTGTCAAATTTATTAATCGTGATTAACCGCATCCAAAATAGTTATATATATATATATATATATATTTGTGCTGAAAAGCAACTAGTTTGCAGGTATGATATAGATTATATTTACCATTTTCAAGAAAAGAATCAATTTAATGACCCAAGTAAAAAAAAGTAATGTTTTCCTCACACTTTGAACACATGTGAGTGCACACATCTTAAAATCAGCATGCATTTTATTATAATCATCATAATGTATTTTACATTAATGTAATAATTTTTTTAATTTTTTTATGTATAATAGTTTAAAAAGAAAAAGCTTTCTTAATAAAAGTCAGGAGTTCTAATGTTATTTTAGGAATTTATAATCTGACGATAAACATCTGTAAATTTACTAACTTAGCGACCATGCACATTTGCTGTAATTCTACATAATATTTACATTTTTCCCCAAATCATAAGTTTAATACGGTCTGTTACATGTATTTAATGGCCTGCTGTGCCAGTCTAATGACATGATTTATTATAACTAATGTCTTTGGTCTGAGCACTGTCATGATGTGTCAGCTTATATTACATTTTGTTGGTTTTGTGGCCAGTTGTCACGTTATTCTGCTGAAATGACAGACCGACTGTGTGATGATGCACTTATTTGTTATATATTAATAACTCTCACAGTCTCCTTTGTCCATAACATGATAGACTTCCACAGACAAGTGTTGTGAAGATCAGACTTTGATAGATCCCTGTTCTTTAAGTAAAACAGGGCACACACTGACCTTCAAATTAACTGCTAATCCTAGAGCTTCACATACTTTTGCCATTTACAGATATGTAATATTTGGTCATTTTCCTGAATAAATAAATGACCAAGTATAATATTTTGTCTCATTTGTTTGATTTGGTTCACTTGGTCTATTTTTAGGACTGTGGCAATCTGATGATGTTTTGAGTATATAGAAAGGATTATAGATATAGAAAGGGTTCACAAACTTCCA
This sequence comes from Rhinogobio ventralis, assembly GCA_039654625.1. Classification (NCBI taxonomy): domain Eukaryota; kingdom Metazoa; phylum Chordata; class Actinopteri; order Cypriniformes; family Gobionidae; genus Rhinogobio; species Rhinogobio ventralis. The sequence goes on along the minus strand of CM077203.1, from coordinate 31,287,199 downwards.
AGCACTTACAAGTCAGACTTGAACATACAATGTGCTGTAGATGGGGTCAGAGGTCAGACTTACCTTGGCATCCAGAGTGGCTGAGGCTACAATCAGACGCAGGTCTCTCCGCTTCTTCTGAATCTGTGAAGAGAGAAAAAGCGATGAACAGAGAAATCCCACAGAGATGCTCATCCGACAGAAGATCCAGAGCAAGGAAAGCGTCACCTTCTTAAGAAGGCCGATGGCGATGTCCGTGTACAGCGTTCTCTCGTGAGCTTCATCCAGTATTAGCACACTACAACCAAACAACACAAAGGTCTGAACGCACCAGGATATGAATCAGAAATCATCGCTGCCAGGTGTGTGGTGGCTTTACCTGTATTTCTTTAACAGCGGGTCAGACATCATTTCCCGAACTAACATCCCATCTGTCAGAAACTGAGAGAGAAGACAACAGTAAATACCCAAAGGCAACAGTAATAAACGTCTATGGGTGAGAATGAGCATCTCTACCTTTATACGAGTGGCGTGTGGGTCAGAGCAGTCATCAAACCTGATGGTGTAGCCCACCTCGTGCCCGAGAAACGCCCCTCTCTCCTCTGCAACACGACTGGCCACCTGTGTGCACACGTTCAGACTACAGCAGGCGTTCAGGATCAAACATGAGCTGAGGAGAAGGGCTTACGTACAGATGTGGCTGCCACCCGTCGAGGCTGAGTCACTCCAATCACCTTCCCTTCTGCCGCCCATCCCGCCTCCAGCAGATACTGCCAGACACATCGCACGTCACATGACCATATCACAACAAACTCTTTACAAGCAAACCTGATAACCATGACAACTGACGGAGTCTGACGGACAAACCTGAGGGATTTGTGTGCTTTTTCCAGATCCTGTTTCCCCAACAATCACCACAGTCTGGAAACTCTCCACCAGATAGAGGATGTTGTTTCTGTGCTGGATGCAACAAACAAACATCACTCATAAATACAGACACTGCACTGTAAAACTGTAAAGTGTTGGGGAAAGTTGCTTTTAAAAGTAATGCATTGCAATACTGTGCACAATTTTTTTTTTTTTATATTTTAAATTTGAGGGAAGAACAAACCACTAAACTTGGTTATGGCGTTTATCGGTCACAATTATTTGGCAAAAAAGGCAAACTACAGCTACAGGTTTTATTTTACTATGCCAAACAAAATGCATAGAAAAACACAAATCTCACAGGAAAAACAAACATTGCTAGTTTTAAAAGTAAAAAAAAAAAAATACATACAGATATATAAAACACTAACAGTGATAATAATAATCATTACCAAATACACTATTTTATACGCATGTTTTGCTACATTTGCCAAAACAGGCCAGTTTTTTTGTACTATATTTGACTTTGGGTGCCTCATATGGAGTACAAACAATATTACATGATTTGAAGTAAGAAAAAAGTGAATTAAGGCGCACACACCAGAGTTTTTATTGTTAAACTTTTTTTTTTTTTTTATAATAATAAAAAATATTTTTTGTTAATTGAAGTAAAGCTGAAACAAAATTAAATAAAACATTAGTGTTAGATGGAAAAACACAAATGTTGCCTTGACAAATAACTGAAATAGTTTAAGATGAAGTACTAAAATCTGAAATTGAAATAAAAATAGATTAAAGCTAAATAGAAATGTGTGTGTACTGTGTAAAATTATTATGTACACTCACCTAAAGGATTATTAGGAACACCATACTAATACTGTGTTTGAACCCCTTTCGCCTTCAGAACTGCCTTAATTCTACGTGGCATTGATTCAACAAGGTGCTGAAAGCATTCTTTAGAAATGTTGGCCCATATTGATAGGATAGCATCTTGCAGTTGATGGAGATTTGTGGGATGCACATCCAGGGCACGAAGCTCCCGTTCCACCACATCCCAAAGATGCTCTATTGGGTTGAGATGTGGTGACTGTGGGGGCCATTTTAGTACAGCGAACTCATTGTCATGTTCAAGAAACCAATTTGAAATGATTCGAGCTTTGTGACATGGTGCATTATCCTGCTGGAAGTAGCCATCAGAGGATGGGTACATGGTGGTCATAAAGGGATGGACATGGTCAGAAACAATGCTCAGGTAGGCCGTGGCATTTAAACGATGCCCAATTGGCACTAAGGGGCCTAAAGTGTGCCAAGAAAACATCCCCCACACCATTACACCACCACCACCAGCCTGCACAGTGGTAACAAGGCATGATGGATCCATGTTCTCATTCTGTTTACGCCAAATTCTGACTCTACCATCTGAATGTCTCAACAGAATTCGAGACTCATCAGACCAGGCAACATTTTTCCAGTCTTCAACTGTCCAATTTTGGTAAGCTCGTGCAAATTGTAGCCTCTTTTTCCTATTTGTAGTGGAGATGAGTGGTACCCGGTGGGGTCTTCTGCTGTTGTAGCCCATCCGCCTCAAGGTTGTGCGTGTTGTGGCTTCACAAATGCTTTGCTGCATACCTCGGTTGTAACGAGTGGTTATTTCAGTCAAAGTTGCTCTTCTATCAGCTTGAATCAGTCGGCCCATTCTCCTCTGACCTCTAGCATCAACAAGGCATTTTCGCCCACAGGACTGCCGCATACTGGATGTTTTTCCCTTTTCACACCATTCTTTGTAAACTCTAGAAATGGTTGTAACTGAGCAGATTGTGAAATACTCAGACCGGCCCGTCTGGCACCAACAACCATGCCACGCTTAAAATTGCTTAAATCACCTTTCTTTCCCATTCTGACATTCAGTTTGGAGTTCAGGAGATTGTCTTGACCAGGACCACACCCCTAAATGCATTGAAGCAACTGCCATGTGATTGGTTGATTAGATAATTGCATTAATGAGAAATTGAACAGGTGTTCCTAATAATCCTTTAGGTGAGTGTATATTTAAATACACACAGCTTCATTCATGTATATATTTAAGAAATATTTGCATGTATATATAATTATATAATTTATCTTATATATAAACATTTTGTATATAATAGGGGTGTAACAATATTCAAACCGAACCGAAAAACCGTGATACACCACCCATGGTACGAACCGTGATACTCTCATGTCGAACCGAACGTGCCCCGCCCCCTGCTGCATGTCACGTGACTTGGGTGATGATCGCTCAAGTTGCATGGTGGAAGGACAAAGAGAGCCAGTTTCAGGGGCGCCGCTAGCAATTTTGGGCCCTATGAAAGAATATGTGGTTGGGCCCCCTACCCATTCCACACCAAACATACAAGCCAAGCTAGCAATCCAAAATCTAATACTGACCTATTACGCGAGCTCGCTCTTTCCGCTCAGCGCTGCTCGCTCAGCCCAGAATGCCCTTTGTGATATGCTGGTTCGAAAATATGTAAAATAAGTAGGGCTGCCCCCAACTAAAGTTTTTTCTATACTCGACTAGTAGTTATTCATTTAAGCCATTTGTCGACTAAGCACTTTTATTAATTTAATTACATAAATAAATATATATATACAATGGAGAGAATTCTAAACCATAGCCTAATGAGCGCTTGCGTAATATATTACCCTATTGCGCACTCATAAAGCTTGCCACAAAGAACCGGCAAAAGTAATGATTATGGATGTGTCAAAAATAGCAAGGAGACATTTTAATTGTTTATTAATAAACTCTAGAGTTTTCTGTGTCAGTGTCGGCTGACGATGCTGACTCGCCATCTCCGCAGTATAGGACGCGCCAAGAGCCCTTGTTTTGAATTTTCGTTTAAAAGTAGACATTTCAAGCAACATATTTCTCATGTCTGTAAGACGCGCTCAAGTTCACGTGCAATGCAATTAATCGCGCCGGCGCTTCCATGTCTTGATTATATTGTCTGCTATATTTGCTTATTGTTTATTAAATCCAGGCAATTGGTTGATGAAACATTGATTACAATTAAGATACAATTTATACAAAACGAAATTCACTTTAAAAGAAAGGCTTTCTACAAACCATAACTTACTGAAGTGGTCAAAATCATTTCTGACCCGCTCCATGTCTTCCAACATATTGCGTATTTTATGATGTTTCCTTTCTTACTCATGCTGTTCACTTTTCATAATCAACAAAATGAAATAAAAAAATAACAAACATAAATATGAAACTAAATGCATTTTCTTAATGCTACAACAAGTATAGTAGCCTACAGTACAGAGAAATTTCATGTCGGAGCAGATTTGAGTGAACATAGTTTGACTGGTGAGCGGTTCATGATTGGAGCGTTTTGCCGGATTTTGCCGGAAATGCAGAAATAAGCCATAATTTAGTTTTATTTGTAACTCTTTGGTAGATTATAGATTTATAATTTTTATTACATTACTACTAGGCCTACTAATAAAACCGATCTCTGGGGGCCCCAAAAGTGTGTGGGCCCTTAGAATCGTCCCAACTTTCCCCCCCTTAGCGGCGCCCCTGGCCAGTTTCCCCATTTAGCCAGGTTAGCCAGCAACATCGTCATTTTACGAAATAATAAATCTCTGTCACCTCAGAAAACCGCGTTCCTGTCCTGTCAGCCGGTATACTGTGCTCGTAGCGCACACTCTTCAATTACACGCGCAAATGCGGCGCTGCGCGCTGTATATCACTTCATAAAGCACAAAAGAAACTATGAGCAACGTTACGTTGTCAATTCGTAAGTCATGAAATAAAAGTAAAGTAGCAATAAATCACGTAACTGGTTCGCCGTGTGTTAGCTGGGAAGGCATGCAGGTGTGAAGTTCATTCTGATCATCAGGAGCAGTTTTCATGTTTCATTAACAGTTCATGATGTATTGTGTATTCGCCATGGCAACATTAATTGTTGTTTCCATAACACTTACATTACACTTTATTTTCACTTTATGCTATTTTGTTTATTTTTAAATTAGTGTGGTGGCTACTTTATTGTATTAACAAAAACTGCTATTTAATAGCTTTAACTTACAGGCCTATTTATTCATCAGTATTAGTCATATTCATACAATTTATGTGTTTGTTAAGTAGGCTAAAGTGGGACATTACTTGTGTGTGTGTCATCAATTTTTATGAAATAAATGTGCTTTTTTTTTTTTTTTTACTATGCTAAATGGTAAAATGAGTAGATTATTTCTGACTAGTCTACAGTGGAGGCATTTCATTTTAGTTTACTCAGGTTTGCTAACTGCTCTAAAGAAAATGTGAAGCCAATGTATAAAGTTAATAAGGTAAATTATTGCTGCTGTTATTATTAAGTTAAAAGTGAATCTAGTGTTATTATTGCTGGTGCCCCGGCTCCAAAACCGTGATATGAACCGAACCGTGGCATTGGTGTATCGTTACACCCCTAATATATAAATATAACATATTTTTCTTAAATATATACATGAATGAAGCTGTGTGTATTTAAATATACACTCACCTAAAGGATTATTAGGAACACCTGTTCAATTTCTCATTAATGCAATTATCTAATCAACCAATCACATGGCAGTTGCTTCAATGCATTTAGGGGTGTGGTCCTGGTCAAGACAATCTCCTGAACTCCAAACTGAATGTCAGAATGGGAAAGAAAGGTGATTTAAGCAATTTTAAGCGTGGCATGGTTGTTGGTGCCAGACGGGCCGGTCTGAGTATTTCACAATCTGCTCAGTTACAACCATTTCTAGAGTTTACAAAGAATGGTGTGAAAAGGGAAAAACATCCAGTATGCGGCAGTCCTGTGGGCGAAAATGCCTTGTTGATGCTCGAGGTCAGAGGAGAATGGGCCGACTGATTCAAGCTGATAGAAGAGCAACTTTGACTGAAATAACCACTCGTTACAACCGAGGTATGCAGCAAAGCATTTGTGAAGCCACAACACGCACAACCTTGAGGCGGATGGGCTACAACAGCAGAAGACCCCACCGGGTACCACTCATCTCCACTACAAATAGGAAAAGAGGCTACAATTTGCACGAGCTCACCAAAATTGGACAGTTGAAGACTGGAAAAATGTTGCCTGGTCTGATGAGTCTCGATTTCTGTTGAGACATTCAGATGGTAGAGTCAGAATTTGGCGTAAACAGAATGAGAACATGGATCCATCATGCCTTGTTACCACTGTGCAGGCTGGTGGTGGTGGTGTAATGGTGTGGGGGATGTTTTCTTGGCACACTTTAGGCCCCTTAGTGCCAATTGGGCATCGTTTAAATGCCACGGCCTACCTGAGCATTGTTTCTGACCATGTCCATCCCTTTATGACCACCATGTACCCATCCTCTGATGGCTACTTCCAGCAGGATAATGCACCATGTCACAAAGCTCGAATCATTTCAAATTGGTTTCTTGAACATGACAATGAGTTCTCTGTACTAAAATGGCCCCCACAGTCACCAGATCTCAACCCAATAGAGCATCTTTGGGATGTGGTGGAACGGGAGCTTCGTGCCCTGGATGTGCATCCCACAAATCTCCATCAACTGCAAAATGCTATCCTATCAATATGGGCCAACATTTCTAAAGAATGCTTTCAGCACCTTGTTGAATCAATGCCACGTAGAATTAAGGCAGTTCTGAAGGCGAAAGGGGGTCAAACACAGCATTAGTATGGTGTTCCTAATAATCCTTTAGGTGAGTGTATGTACATGTTTTAATATTTAGACCACTATTATTGATTGCTATCAGGATGTGAAGAGAGTATCCAACCAGTATTGTCTACCCTAGCTTTGACAGCGATCCACACACACACACATCTGTACCTTGAAGACGGGCAGCCTCTGCCTCTGTTTCTCTATGGAGAGAGCTGTGTGCGGGTTGAAGATGATGGGCGAGCCGGTAGTCTCAGTGGACAGATCTCTCTCCTCACACACACCCGGAGCCTCTGAGCCTTTAAGAGAGACACACACACACACACATCAGCCATTCACATACACTGACAGACAGGAGCTCCATCTTCACTGTCATGCATCAGTGGATTCAGAGCATTCTGGACAAATGCAGCGCATGAACGAGAGAACAACGAGTCTGGATCAATCTAATGCATTATTATAGTGAGAGAACTTTAGTGCACTTTGTGTGTTGTGTTGCTGGGGTGCACGTGATCATGTTATGTAGTCATGCAGCACTGCAGTAACACTAATACATCAAATACACACTAACATTGCACATAAATCAACACACAGTTCAGCGCTGCTGCAGCAAACGTTTAATGTGTAGTAATATCACCAGACAAAATAAGTGTATGTATATATAGATATATATTAGTATAACGCGATACACGATATGAATTTTACCGGGTTTCCAGAATTTCATGGTGGTGTGGGGCGCCGCCATGATGCTACGTGCCTACGTCACTGACCTCGGTGGCGTCATGCGCGCGCGCGTGAACTCAACACTTGAGGGCGACAAAGACGATGCCAATAAATCCGTGTTTTTCAAGGAATTGGTTTAACAGGGATATTAATCACCTTATGAATATGTTTGATGATTGTGGAAATCTTGAAAAATGTCCAGAGTTTTCATGTTATTCGATTTTTCACAGGTGAAGACAAAGCAATTTGCTTTATACGTTTACAGCAAAATCAGAGTAGCAGGTTTTAGCTTAAAATTAAAAGACAAGCCAAAATAATATGAATATATATTAATGAACCATTTTGAAAATCAACTTTTTTGAAAAATATAATTTAAATATAAATATAATAAATATAGTTTCAGTTTAGCATTTCCTTTAAAAAATGTATTTATCCCATGCACATTTAATTATCTATATACACTCACCTAAAGGATTATTAGGAACACCTGTTCAATTTCTCATTAATGCAATTATCTAATCAACCAATCACATGGCAGTTGCTTCAATGCATTTAGGGGTGTGGTCCTGGTCAAGACAATCTCCTGAACTCCAAACTGAATGTCAGAATGGGAAAGAAAGGTGATTTAAGCAATTTTGAGCGTGGCATGGTTGTTGGTGCCAGACGGGCCAGTCTGAGTATTTCACAATCTGCTCAGTTACTGGGATTTTCACGCACAACCATTTCTAGAGTTTACAAAGAATGGTGTGAAAAGGGAAAAACATCCAGTATGCGGCAGTCCTGTGGCCGAAAATGCCTTGTAGATGCTAGAGGTCAGAGGAGAATGGGCCGACTGATTCAAGCTGATAGAAGAGCAACTTTGACTGAAATAACCACTCGTTACAACCGAGGTATGCAGCAAAGCATTTGTGAAGCCACAACACGCACAACCTTGAGGCGGATGGGTTACAACAGCAGAAGACCCCACCGGGTACCACTCATCTCCACTACAAATAGGAAAAAGAGGCTACAATTTGCACGAGCTCACCAAAATTGGACCGTTGAAGACTGGAAAAATGTTGCCTGGTCTGATGAGTCTCGATTTCTGTTGAGACATTCAGATGGTAGAGTCAGAATTTGGCGTAAACAGAATGAGAACATGGATCCATCATGCCTTGTTACCACTGTGCAGGCTGGTGGTGGTGGTGTAATGGTGTGGGGGATGTTTTCTTGGCACACTTTAGGCCCCTTAGTGCCAATTGGGCATCGTTTAAATGCCACGGCCTACCTGAGCATTGTTTCTGACCATGTCCATCCCTTTATGACCACCATGTACCCATCCTCTGATGGCTACTTCCAGCAGGATAATGCACCATGTCACAAAGCTCCAATCATTTCAAATTGGTTTCTTGAACATGACAATGAGTTCACTGTACTAAAATGGCCCCCACAGTCACCAGATCTCAACCCAGTAGAGCATCTTTGGGATGTGGTGGAACGGGAGCTTCGTGCCCTGGATGTGCATCCCACAAATCTCCATCAACTGCAAGATGCTATCCTATCAATATGGGCCAACATTTCTAAAGAATGCTTTCAGCACCTTGTTGAATCAATGCCACGTAGAATTAAGGCAGTTCTGAAGGCGAAAGGGGGTCAAGACAGTATTAGTATGGTGTTCCTAATAATCCTTTAGGTGAGTGTATTTATTTATGTCTATATATGGATTTATGTATTTATTTGCACATTTATTTATATATATATTTATGTCTAATTTTGTGGATTTATTATTTATTTATTTATTGTTTTTGCAGGTTTCGTCCTCCATTAATATGGTCAGTTTTGTCACACCGCATGCAACATATGCTAATATAGTTGTACTATGCAATATTTTATCATGCTTGGCTGATAAAGAAACACAAAGAACAGAGAAACACTGCACACTCCAAACATGATTTTAGACTTCAGTTGCTGGTTATGAATGTTCAGTGTGAACAAAGGTTTCGAGCATGTGCTTCTCAACTCCAGGACCTCCCAATGAACGCAAACATATTCCCCATGACTTATTTTAAACAATCTGAAGTCATCTGAGATGGGCTTTTCAAACTTTTAGATGTCACATCTTCTTGTGAGGGATCCCCATCCTGAAATTTACAAGACATCTGTCTTTTATAAACATCCAAATAATACACTAAAATATTACTATTATCTAACATTAATTTCTATTAGGTTACTTTATGTAGCTATCTTGTCTACTCACTATAATAATATACTGTTAAATGTATCATTTGTTTGTTTATTACAATCTAATTTAAGTGTGTGAAATAAATAAGTGATTAAATGTTAAATTAACATACAGTGTGTGTATATATATATATATATAGCATTTCTCAAACTTTTGCAACTTTAAGATAATTTACTTATTTTAATATTTTTATATTCATATTTTTAGTTTTACTCTGTTTTTTCCACATATTTATTTTAATCTAATTTATTTTTATTAAATTTTTATTATACGTTCATTTAACATTCAATCATTTATTTATTTAACATTTTAATTTTTGTATTTTTTTCTCTAGACTTTTAAGCAATTTAGAAGAAAAAAAAGGAATAAAATTAACTAAAAAAATGTATTGTATTATTTTTAAATTTATATTTTTATTTAATTTTTTTATAATTTATTTTTACATTTTATCATATGTTAATTTAACATTTAATAACTTATTTAAATTTAATCTTATTCATTTATTTACATTTTTCATGGTTGTTCTAGACTTTTCCACGGACACACTTTGCGATAACCAGTTTCCGGTTTCCAAATGAAACAGGAACAAATGCGGGGCGGGGCTTGATTTAATTTTTAAATTGATTGGATGGTTCTGCTTTGCTATTGGTCAATCTCATGTGAGTGACAGATTGTCCTGTCAGTAGGGAGGGGAATTACTTGGATTAAAAAAGGGCACATGAATTAAACAAAATAAAATCATTTATAATAAATACTGCAATATTTATAAAAAAAATAAGAACTGTTGCACCAGTAGTAGGGTTAGTTATTTTGATTTAAAAAAGGCACATGAAATAAAAAAATATATATAATACTGCAATATTCCATAAAAAATTAAGAAATGTACATTTTTATTTCATGGTGTCACATTTACCGTTGCTCAGCGGAAATTTGCGGGAGAAATCCAGCCATTTCAATAGGAATCCGGTGATCAGGAATTTCTTTGGAATATACACTCACCTAAAGGATTATTAGGAACACCTGTTTAATTTCTCATTAATGCAATTATCTAATCAACCAATCACATGGCAGTTGCTTCAATGCATTTAGGGGTGTGGTCCTGGTCAAGACAATCTCCTGAACTCCAAACTGAATGTCAGAATGGGAAAGAAAGGTGATTTAAGCAATTTTGAGCGTGGCATGGTTGTTGGTGCCAGACGGGCCGGTCTGAGTATTTCACAATCTGCTCAGTTACTGGGATTTTCACGCACAACCATTTCTAGAGTTTACAAAGAATGGTGTGAAAAGGGAAAAACATCCAGTATGCGGCAGTCCTGTGGGTGAAAATGCCTTGTTGATGCTAGAGGTCAGAGGAGAATGGGCCGACTGATTCAAGCTGATAGAAGAGCAACTTTGACTGAAATAACCACTCGTTACAACCGAGGTATGCAGCAAAGCATTTGTGAAGCCACAACACGCACAACCTTGAGGCGGATGGGCTACAACAGCAGAAGACCCCACCGGGTACCACTCATCTCCACTACAAATAGGAAAAAGAGGCTACAATTTGCACGAGCTCACTAAAATTGGACAGTTGAAGACTGGAAAAATGTTGCCTGGTCTGATGAGTCTCGATTTCTGTTGAGACATTCAGATGGTAGAGTCAGAATTTGGCGTAAACAGAATGAGAACATGGATCCATCATGCCTTGTTACCACTGTGCAGGCTGGTGGTGGTGGTGTAATGGTGTGGGGGATGTTTTCTTGGCACACTTTAGGCCCCTTAGTGCCAATTGGGCATCATTTAAATGCCACGGCCTACCTGAGCATTGTTTCTGACCATGTCCATCCCTTTATGACCACCATGTACCCATCCTCTGATGGCTACTTCCAGCAGGATAATGCACCATGTCACAAAGCTCGAATCATTTCAAATGGGTTTCTTGAACATGACAATGAGTTCACTGTACTAAAATGGCCCCCACAGTCACCAGATCTCAACCCAATAGAGCATCTTTGGGATGTGGTGGAACGGGAGCTTCGTGCCCTGGATGTGCATCCCACAAATCTCCATCAACTGCAAGATGCTATCCTATCAATATGGGCCAACATTTCTAAAGAATGCTTTCAGCACCTTGTTGAATCAATGCCACGTAGAATTAAGGCAGTTCTGAAGGCGAAAGGGGGTCAAACACAGTATTAGTATGGTGTTCCTAATAATCCTTTAGGTGAGTGTATTTCCCCACAGATTTCGCACCGGATTAGAGAAAAAAAATTCACGTATTGACCAACAGAGAATCAGTATTGCTGTCAGTCGTGTAACATCACACACACTCACACACACACGTCACGGTCAAACCGACCATCTTTCTGTCGACCAACACTGTAAATCCAGGACTTCTCTCAACAACAGTCATCAAACAAACAACTTTACTGGATTTATAAAGCTACAAAGACAAAGGATAAAACGCCCGTCAGAACGTGATCTGTTGAAAAGTGTGGGGCAGACAATGCCCAGGGTTTATTTTATTCTCCAAAACATTTCAGCCAGAAAATAGTCTCTACAGCCTCAGGTACATCTTATTAATCATAACAAGCATCCAGAACATTCGCATGAGTACACTATAAAATACTGAGAAGTATGTTACATCAACAAGACATAAGAAATTCTTTAATACATTATGGATTCAATAAAATGAATTGTACAGAATTTACACACTCCTATTGTATTTGACTGTTCATAACAGAGTAAGACAATCCGTGTTGGAAGCTAATCGTGAAAGAAAGAATAAAAACATAAAATTAAGTTCGAATACGGCGGCATTCGGATGAGAGAAAGCAGAGGACGAAGGGAAATAACAGTTATGAACCCATTAGCCGTGGCAGTGCACTGGACAATATTAGCTTAAAATTTCAATGACCCCTGGGTGCCAGAAGGTTTTCTGTACCCATGATGCACCTCTTCCTCAAGGCTCACACATATACGGACGCCTTGGAAAAGTAGCTCGATCCAGCACTTCCATTTGAAATGAAATAAAATGTCCGTCTTTGTCTCTCCAGGACTATGGGTTTCCTGCACGTCCTCAGTCGTAGTGCAGCGCTGTGTAGAATATGATCCAAACCACCTGCACACACACACACACACACACACACACACACACACACACATCAGACACTGTACACTGTGTTTGGAGAAGAGTTAGAGATCAGACAACACGCTGAACCAACAGGAATCACATCCCCATCACATTAATAATCCATTAAAACAATAATCAATGGGTGCATTATGATTGTATTTGTTGTGCTGAATTAATTTAATGTATGTTGATTAAATAAAAAAATGTTGATGACTTCATTACAGTAAAATAAAGAACATTTCATATAACGAGAATTTACTGTACATGTACATCGAATATACCATGATTATGAATATAAAAAGAAAGTCTAAAATAGGCTTAATTTATGCAAAATGTAATTTAATAATGTAAAGTTAATAAATAACTTTTTTTTACTTTGATTTTGGGATGAATTGTGTCATGGGTGTGTTTTGGGTGTAACGTGCAATAAACCAATCAGAGTCTCATCTCCCATTCCCTTTAAAAACCAGCGCTCGCACCATGGCGGATTGACTATTTAAATGACAGAAAGACTGAACGCTTCTCCAGAGAGGAATCCTTTTACTTTTAATATTTAAAATTGTGTGTGTGTGCTGCTGCGCGTCCCCGTGTGTGTAATAATCAGAGTGTATGTGCATTGTGCTCCCGCCTATAGGCGCATATTACTAACACACCCTTAAAATAACACAAAAATACTGAGCTATTGACTTTAGACCAGGTTTTTGTTGGTCAATGGCGCAGTCGTTTTCAGTTCCTCAAAATAGCAACGCACCAACAATGCTCCTGAACACACCTGGTTTTCAGACCAGCACGCCCATGGGTGAACAGATGGACGCGAGTGCATTTGCTATTTAAACAACGTGGAGCTGGACGTGAAAATGATAACTGCGTCGGGCTGAAACTAGCAAAAAACACTTGTTGTGCCTGGCGTCACATTAGGCTGGGTGTATGATAGCGCCCAGAGAGTGCTCTTGACTAAATAACTTTTGTAACTTAAATTGTAATATATATATATATATATATATATATATATATACACTAATTGAATTTCTAATCAAAGCATTGATCAATATTTATCCTCCTATTTTATTATAATGATTCTTTCCAGTTATGATATTACTTAATCAATAGAACCACTGATTGTTTATTGTTTGTTCATGTATGTTTTCTAAACGTTTTCTAAATGTTTTCTGAGGAGTGACTGAGGGTCTGGCCCATGCCAGGAGTGCAGTGACAGTGCTTACTCACTTAGCCCGGCTTCCAGAGATGAAATATGGATTTGTCTTTCATTTGAAATTTTATTCATTTTATGTTTTCTTTTACTGAAACACTAAAGAGTTATGGTGAATACTGTCTGTACCTCTTACTGAGAGAAAGCACATGTTATCAGTATGTTTTGGGAAACTTTCTGGTAAGAACTGGAGCTCAACCAACTCCAACCTCAGAGAAGCCTGTGTATCTGTGTATGTGCGCAGTATTCTGTGTTACAGATCAGTATTGAAGGTGCACAACGGGCATCCTAGGGAGAGTGACAGTATGTTGTTCTGGACAAGCTGGCGCCTGCTCCAGACCTGGAAGGTCACTACGTGCCTAATTCCGGAGTGAACACGTCAACAAGTGAATCTGATTAACTGACAATTTGAAATTTACTAGGACTGTATTTTCTCTTAGCCAATCAGAATTATTCAACCTGAAGTAATGACGTGGCTAGACCTTGAAAAGAGTATAACTGTTGTTGTTAAGCACGGCCTACGAACTCTTTGTGAGACTTGAAGCTGGCTTCTGCTGGTGAAACTGCAAACTATTCTTCAGTAAATTCTTTAATTAATTGCACTCCTGACTCTTGGTCTTCATTCTTCACAACTGGTCTTGGGTCCTAAACCGTTATCCCCTAACAGTGCTTTTTATTTTATTTGTGCTATTGTTTGTTTATTTGTTCTTATTTTATTACTGACTGTTTACTTGTCTTTTATTTTGTAAATGTAATTCAACTATTCAAATAAAGCCCCCCTGTGCTGAGTGTAAGCTATTACAACAAAATTATAAAAAAAATTTGATCTGTATGGCGGTATATATGGCAGTTTTCCCCATGGTATCGAAAATGGTATAAAATATCAATATTTTTTAAGGTATATCGAAGTTGGAAATTCCAGTATCATGACAGGATTCATTTTCACGCAGGCGCAGAAGTGTTCAAGCGCAACTTTTTTGCCCAGACGCAGCCAGCGCCACCAATGGCTTTCACTGTCGCCTGTTCTTTTGACGTCGGTTTAGGATGATTTCTGAAGGATCATGTGACACTGAAGACTGGAGTAATGATGCTGAACATTCAGCTTTGATCACAGGAATAAATTACACTTTACTATATATTTAGTTATTTCTAATTGCAATAATATTTCACAATATTACTGTTTTTAACAAAAAAATACATGCAGCCTTGGTGAACAAAAGAGACTTTCAAAAACAAAACAAAAAAAAAATAGTACTGGCCCCAAACTTCTAAATGAGTGTATAATGTTTTGATTATAAAATTGAAAGAGAACATAATTTTGCTGCTAATAGTGTAGATCATACCCAGCAAAGGACCTACAAAGTTTGCAGATATATTTCTTCAGCTGTTTTCCTTCTAATGTTTATGCTCTGGAGCCCAAAAAAATCTGTTCCGTGTCATTTTGGGTGACTCCATAAAGCATCAGCTCAAACACAGTATAACAGGTTTAGCAGGAGATAGATAGCCAAAATATATCTACCAGAAACAAAGCAAATGAAGTCATGAAGCCTTCCTTGGTGAGCTCCCATGTCCCTCCGTACTCCTCCTCGTCCACCTGCTGGAAACTACTGAAGTACACGTACAGAACACCTGCGTTGATGATACAGAATCTGGAGGACACAAACAGGCCATGAGGACTCGTGGATGACTGTATAATCTGATAAAGTGTTCAGGTTGAGGACTTCAGTACTCACATGGCAATACCCAGAAACCCTTTCAGAGGAGCCACACCCCATATTACGCCCAATATCACAGCGATGATTTGTCGGAACCAGTAGACCACATCTAAAAACTCATCCTGCAATTAAAAAAAACAAACAAGATGGAAAAGTAAGAAACGCATGTATGTTTTTTCTTTCCCGTTTTAACGCCATTCCAGCTTCTATGGCTATATTCATGGTGAGAGCCGGGTTTAGTTATTCAAAAATAAAACGTTTAAGATTAATTTTCTAAAACACTTAAGACTAAACTTAGATAAAAACCTTTTCAAAAGTATCAACAGAATAAAACACGTTGCCCAAAGGGGTTAGAAGTATTACAGTCCAGGAAACGTGTTTAATGGACAGTGGATTCTGACAGGATGAACACTTTGGGGAATTTATTTTCTCCTGAAAGTAAAAATGTAAGTGTGTGAGTGTGTGAGGCAAACTAGCAACTTCAAACGAAGAAATATCAGGGCCCATATTCTTAAAGCTTCTAAGAATCCTCTCAGAAAGCTCCTAATTTACCTTAAAGCTGCACTATGTAACATTTTTTCAGTAAAATATCCAAAAACCACTAGGCCAGTGTTATATATTTTGTTCAGTTGAGTACTTACACTATCCCAAATGTTTCCAACTATTTGTAAATTGTGAGAAAATTGCTATTTCAACCAAGGAACCAGGAGGTGTGAGGGAGTCGCCTGTCAATGGCGTCATATCTGCGTTACCCTCGGTTTCCGGTTTTATTCAGCAGAAACGCTTTACTCTTACTGCAGTGTGCAACAAGTGTCATAGCAGCCGCCGAGCGAGCGCACAGAGTAATGTCAGAACATCATTTTCAACACACTCAAGTGTATCTAATATGATAAACAGAGCTGTGTTACCTCATACTCATGACCGGAAAAGCGGAAGTTGCGCCGGTGACTGTGGCATAATAAAAGTCCCGCTGCTCGAGGCGTGTGTTGCGTTCATCTCATTAACAATCGCTCCAGCGGCCTTGCTCAGCTCCCACAGCTCGGGTCTGCTCATACTACAGTAACGTTAATAATCACATCCATGAACATGATTTCTGCCCGTGTCCTATCCCAATTCTTTCCCACCGGCTGTGAGGTGAAGACCACATGTCCCAAGATTCTGCTCTCAAACTACGCCTTTGTTTTGAATAGGCGACCTCTAGCGGACGGAAAAGTTACATAGTGCGACTTTAAAAACTTCTACATAGGAGTCTTAGCTTAAGAGTGATTCAGGACGGATCTGAGAGCAACTCTGAAGCCTGTGATTGGTTGGTTGTCCAAGAAGGAAGAAAAAAAAAAAAAAAAAAACGCTTAAACGCTTTTAAGTATAGGGTCTATATAAACCTTCACTTTGAAATACACTGTTTTACTGTACTCTCTCTCTCTCTCTCTGTCTCTCACATATACATACATATATATTGTTTCTTTTTTATTTACCATGCTGTTATTGTTGTACTTAATGTATTTGATAGAAAATGAACAGTGACACAATAAGGTTCTGTAATTGTGTGATCTCTCTGCTTACAGAAGGTTGTGACAGACCCAAATCATCACTGCTGCACAGTTGCATTTTTCCAGTTGCCAAATATGTTAATGTAGCGACTACTGTCGGAGATGTTAGCGTGTCTCTAATAGGATTGGTCACAAACATGATCCCTGCCCGGTCTAATGTGTAGTGTCTTATTAATTCACTCATGTATTGTGTGCAACACATTTCTTCTCCCTCTTCAAGTTTCGTCCATTTTCTCCTCTGCTAAAGAAACTCTTAAGCCTCTTGAAAGTCCTCGTCCGTACTCCTAACACTTTTGGACCTTAAGACCTCTTTTACAGGTTAAGATGCTTTCTGAATTACTTCAGATTTTTCTTTAATTTTAAAAGGAAACGCCCACCTTTCTAAGAATTTTGTCACTAGGAGCTACTCTTTGCAGTAAGATTTTTCGTGAATACGGGTCCAGATCTCAAGCTGGCAGGCAGAAATAAACCCTTACTTATCCCAAACCACACTGGAGCACGACAGATACATTATTATATCCGCCGCTGAATAAAAAATAAAAAAGGTAATTGCTACTTTTCATCCAGCAATTCTTTTTTTCTCAGAATTGAGAGTTATAAAGTCGCAATTACCTTTTTTATTTTTTATTCAGCGGCGGAAACAAGCTTCCATACATTATAGATACACATTGTAAACAGATTTTTATATATATAGGGGCACTGACATTGTTATTTTTGTTTTCTTTTTAAAACGGATGTTATGCATATTTTTGAGTCATGAACAATGCGTTTAAACAAGTTTCAGTTACTAATATAACAGTGTTTAAATTAATTTTTTTGGGCTGTTTTTATGTCAGGCAGTGTAACCAAATAGTTGTATGTATATAAACTGTAGTTGTACATGACATGGAAAGAGTACCAACCGACCCATAGCTGAAATGAGCAGTTTCTACCAGTATTTGAGAGAGATCTAACCCTTTCCACTCAGCACAAGGATTAGTTGGACTCCTCTGGATAATGCATTATCATCTTTACAGAAATGATACATTAGTATTTAGTTTTTTATTATTAAGACACCATTTTAAGTAGTTTTCTTAGTCGGATCATTTGTTCGGACAGTTGCACCATCTGCAGGGATGCAAACACATGTATGGTCGAAAAAGAGAGAGGTAATCGAAGCCCTTGCCCCGCGGCAAATATCCTGACACTTACATTGCCACCAACCCCTGACATCCCCGGCCCACCCCTACAGGCACAGAGTAAAATGAAATTCTGAAAATCAAAATATCTGTCCAACGGTTTACTGATCATTTGTGTCTTCACAGTTTTAAATTCCAGGTATTGTGCGTATGATGCTAATTAATAGTCACTGTGTTGTCACCCGCGAGTACAACATTATCTTGCTGGAGTTTATGCAAGTTTAAGTCATTTTATGCAAATACCCTCAGCCCTTTATCTACATATCAAGTATTATAATGGGAATATATCATCTTGGAGACAGTTTTACCGTGCTGCCTGTCGTAACCGAACGAGACACGTTGTTTGAATGCTGAACGGAGAATGCTTGACAGCTGCAGCGGAGGGAAGACGAGTTTCTGTGAACTTTAATTTAATGTAAATATTCTTCTGTCCCTCACATTCAGCTATGGAATAGCTTTAGATGATTTTGTACCAGCAAATCATAATATAAGAATGATTGCTGAAGAGGATCATGTAACGATATATATATTTCTGATTATTTAATTATCACGACAGGCCTAATCTCATGTGACTGCCTGTCTGAGTTTTGTCGACAGACGGAGAAGGTTAAGACAAAACATAAAATAATGTATTATTTAAATGTACAAAAAAATTATTTAAACTAAATAGGTTTTATAGAATAAAGTGATACGTGTAATGAATTTATACAATTATTTTAAAAGGAAATAATGCACTTAGACACAAAAATATACCCACAATAACCTGTTTAAAAAGGGATAGATAACATTATTATTTTTTCAGTTTAACGTGTTGAAAATATTTAACGCAATCCGTTTTTTTTTACCGTCATCCTTTGGCTAGCGTTACAATACATGATCATACTCTTATTCGTACAAAATGCTTTTAAACCATTCAAAAGACACAAGAGAGAATGTGGTGCGGTACTGGCACGCGTCTGTGAATCTCTTGTCTGTGTGACACACACACACTCAGCAGATAAAGCCGCTTCCGACAGCGCTTGAACGGACAAAAACACAACATTATGCCAAAATGGCCGTTTTGTTGAGTATCCTCGCAAGTACAGTCTTAAATTAGTTAAAAGAAAAAAGAGAAGATGAACTCACTGCTTTTGTCTAAATAACTTTTGTAGCTTTAATAAGGATTAATCTGTATTTAAAGGTGCAGTGTGTACATTTTTGCGGCATCTAGCAGTGAGGTTTGTGAATTGCAATCACCCACCGCTCACCTCTCCCTTTCGAAGCACATAGAGAAGCTACGGTGGCCGACACAGGACAAAGATGTCGTCGTCTGAGGCCGCAGAGAGTAGCTAGCTCTCTGTAGAGAAGTTTGTCCGTGTAGGGCTACCGTACAAACATGGCGGTGCAAAATGGTGACTTCACTGTAAGGGGACCTGCGGTGTGTGTAGATAGAAATGGCTCATTCTAAGGTAATAAAAACATTACGCTTCATTATGTAAGGTCTTTATACACCACTGAAAACATAGTTATGTATATTATATTGCATTTCTGTCAATAGATCCTCATAAATATTACACACTGCACCTTTAACTTTTTAATTTATGCAGTGAAGACTGAAGTGTTTGAAAACTTTATTCGATGTTTGTATATATCCTGCCCGTTAGACCTACGTGGGTTACATGGGTCAAAAACAATGAAAACAATAACTTTTTGTGCATTGAACCGGTCTGACTGGGCCAATAGAAAAAAATTGAGCTCTGATATATTGAAGGGCAGGTAAATGTGGTATTTATTATAATGGGTTTATGTGAAGACTGTTTTAAGTTCACTTAAATTAAAAGTTGTTATATTTTTAAAGCCTAATAAATGTTAAAGTTGCTTTCGTAGAGACATCTGTATTTTTAATAGTATTAATAGTTAACAGTATTGTTATCGATGATACTGACCTTCTAACATAAAAAGATGCCATTAAACAAATATAGGCTACTGTCTTTATGTTGTTTCTACATTAATTTGGAGATTAAATGTTAAATTATTACTCATACATATATATATATATATATATATATATATATATATATATATATATATATATATATATATGCTTTAATGTTAGGTGCGATCCGTAGTTAATTGTATCGATTAACAGCACTAATATGGGGAGCAGCACAGTAATCTCCTTAAAACAGTCCAATCCCTAGACATGACACCTAAACCCCTGAACCCTACTCAGTGAACACCACAGTTCACCATCATTTAAAGAGACACATATATAATAGATAGACACACATATATGATAGACACACAGTGCAGAGTGAGGTGCGAGTGTAAATCAGACCTTCTCGTCCCACACTGCTTTACAGCTGACGGCTTTGCTCCATGTGGACTGCTTTACTCCTCCATTAACCGCATGAACCTCCTCTTTCCGCTTTGAGCTGCTCGTCATGATGTTCCGTCTGCGCAAACACGATAAAACACGCGATCCGATGTTTAAAAGCCTTTATCCAGATTGTAAAATCTTCTGCAAGCGTTCAGATCTGCTGCTTTTCGCCCCACATTGACAGAGCTCAGGGAACCGATTCTGCGCATGCGCACCAAAGTCATGACCTTGCCTTGCCATCCAATGAGCGAATGCGACGTCTCAAGGTTCGGCCAATGAGAACGCAGAACTGGTCTCAGGCGCATGCGGGTGCAGCCACTGTGCGCCCTCTGCAGGTCAGCGGTGATACTGCCGTTTCTGAGAGCGTTAGGAAACCATCGAGTATGGCAAGCCATATTAAAGGTGTTTTTATTTTTTTATACTGTTGTCTGAGGTCAACTTACGACGTTCGTGTGGTTTTTACATTCAAAACATCATAATGAATAAGTAATAGGCTATTTTCTACTCTGGTTTTGAGGCTCTCTCCTGGAACGCTCAGTTTTTATGGGCGTGCTGCACTGAAGACTTGGAAGTAAACGCCCACGGCTAGGATTGGATAAGATTTGCATATTTAATGAGCTTCAGCTCCCCTGTCAGTACATGTGGGAATTGTTTTGAAAGCGTGTGGGGAAATGGCAACCGGAATGATTCGCCCACAGGGCTCGCAAAATGTCTTTATCAAACAAACACAATGATTTATCTCTCATCCACCCACGATTGATTGGAATGTTATTTTTTATTTCTTGGCCCGCCCGATCGGTGTATATAACCGCAAACCGTACACACACACACACACACGCACGCAAGCCAAGTACTTTGCAGACAGCATGATCAAAACTTCTGCGATTGTATTTTTTCTTCAAATAACAAGTCAAGAGAGTGAACAGCGCACATCAAGAAAGGAACGTTATTTCACTATTTAAGATAGCCCGTCGACTGGCCGGGCTTACGTTTTGGTAGCCCGTCTGGAAAACACACAGCCCCGGGACGTTGGGCTTTGCGAGCCCTGGCCCGTAACGTTACATGTCCAAGTCTGATAAAGGATCGCAGGACAATGAACCAACAACACCTCAAATAAAGGATTCTCCAGCCTTTGACAGTGTGCTAAGGTATGTTCAGTTAGACATGTACGCATAATCAATAGATATCAAACGATCTGTAACAATGCAATACTATCACATATAAAAAACATTTTTTACTCACTTAAGTGTGTTGTTTCATTCATTCATGTAATCTCATCCTGTCTGCAAATCCAGTCTCTTGTTTACAAACGGATCCGTGGTGAAAT
This sequence comes from Rhinogobio ventralis, assembly GCA_039654625.1. NCBI lineage: Eukaryota > Metazoa > Chordata > Actinopteri > Cypriniformes > Gobionidae > Rhinogobio > Rhinogobio ventralis. The sequence goes on along the minus strand of CM077203.1, from coordinate 31,265,273 downwards.
GAAGGAACAAATGTACAATGTCTTAATCCTATTTTTTCATGCTACTAGTACTTATTTTTTGGATACTAGTATCTATTCCATTAAGTACTAGTACTTATTCATTAGTACTAGTGCTTATTCTTTAGGTACTAGTGCATTTTTAAAAGATACTAGTAGTTATTTATTACTAGTAGTTATTTAGATAGATAATAGTACTTATTCATTAGATAATAGTACCTATTAAATAGATACTAGTACATATTAAATAGATACTACTTATTCATTAGCTACTAGTGCCTATTAAATTGGTACCCGTACTTATTCATTAGTTACTAGTACTTATTATTAGATACTAGTACCTATTAAATAGATACTAGTACTTATTTATTAGATACTAGTACCTATTAAATAGATACTAGTACTTAATCAATAGATACTACTTATTTATTAGATACTAGTGTCTTTTTTATTGTAACTCATAACATTTCTTGTCTTACTAGTCACAACGGCTTTTTTACTCATCTTATGTTATGACTAGTCAGAATGGCCACTGTACAGTTCAATTAAAAATCTTATTATTAAAATAAAAAATCTTACTAGTTACATTTGGAATAACTATTAGTATCTAAAAAATAGGTACTACTATCTATTGAATAAGTACTAGTATCTAATGAATAAGTACTAGTATATATTGAATTAGTACTAGTATCTAGTAATAGGTACTAGTATCTAGTAATAGGTACTAGTATCTAATGAATAAGTACTAGTATCTAATAATCTAATATCTAATAAATACATAGTAGTCACAATTGGAATACATACTAGTCAGAATGACAGATCCCCATAGAAGACAATGGCAAAAATGTGTTACTAGTAACAAAAGAATAGTTACTAGTCACTATCGAAATAAGTACTAGTATCTACTGAATAAGTACTTAGGATTTAATACGTTTTAAGGATTAAATGTTAAAACAGCTTGCCATAATCGTTTAGCTTCGAATTCATTAATTCCTGCATATATTTGTTGCTTTCATTGCAAAGTAAAAGAAGCATAGCAAAGCAAGAGGCAAAAATAATGTATATAAAAACGATAGCAAATAACTTCTAGAGAGACTCTTAAAGATAACAGAAATTGTGGCATGAATTAATAAGTTAATGAATCAATCAATTGTTACGTTCGCTGTCAGAGAAAACAGGAATCCAATAGCGAGTGAAACAGTGATTTATTACTCTCAAAACAGTGATGGCGGCAGGTGGAAGATAAGTCCTCACAGTGACGCAGGGAAGCAACGGGCAGACAGGATCAGCGGAATCCAGGAATCCGGAATGAAGAGAACTCCCACGAAGAACAACACCGAACAGACAGGAACCCACAGGACACACTGCAACGATCTGACAACAAGGCTGGGTAAGAGACACGTATATGTAGACCAGATAATGAGTGCAGCAGGTGGAGATGATCAGATGATCAGCAATCAGTAACCACGCCTCCAACACAACCATACAAACACAGAGAGAAAGAGACGATGAATTCATGAACCATGACAGTACCCCTCCCCCTAGGGGACCTACCTGTCGATTGTAATCATCAATGAGGGAGTGGTCCAGTATGTCCCTAGCAGGAACCCAACTTCTCTTCTCCGGACCGTAACCCTCCCAGTCCACCAAGCACTGGAATCCACGTCCCCTCCGTCTAGAGTCCAGAATACGATTGACGGTATAAGTTGGTTCCCCATCTATGAGATGCGGCGGGGGAGGAACCGGGCCCGGCGGATTAATATGGGAATGAAAAATGGGTTTTAATTTAGAGACATGGAATGCGGGGTGAATCCTCCCATACGCGGGAGGCAGTTTGAGGCGGATTGCCACCGGACTAATGATCTTGGTGACAGTGAACGGGCCAATGAATTTAGGAGCCAGTTTATTACTCACGGAACGCAGAGGAATGTTCTTGGACAAAAAAAAGACTGACACTGGTAACGAGTTATGTGCGTACTCAACCCAAGAAATTTGCTGACTCCAGGAGGAAGGATTCTTACTCCCTCAGGCACAAATAATCGACTCGGTGGCCCGCTGGGTGGAGGCATTACCCCTTCTAAGGCCGATTTGACCTTCGATTCGACCTCCAATGTGTAGAGATAATGAGTTTCTCTGGAAAAATGGTCGGAACGGTCAAAAATGCGAAATAAGCATTGGGTTTGATGTTCTTAGAACTCGGGCGATACGAAAGAGAAAAGTCAAAACGTCCGAAAAAAAGAGCCCACCGAGCCTGCCTCGAGTTGAGTCTTTTAGCAGATCTGATGTACTCCAGATTCTTATGATCGGTCCAAACTATAAAAGGAACCCCCGATCCCTCTAGCCAATGACGCCATTCCTCCAAATGCAAGCTTGACCGCCAACAACTCCCTGTTACCAATGTCGTAATTACGTTCGGCAGGCGACAAGAGATGGGAGAAAAACGCGCAGGGATGCATCTTGTCGTCCGAGGAAGAGCGCTGGGAAAGAACCACGCCTACCCCCACCTCTGACATGTCCACCTCCACCACGAACTGACGTGACGGATCAGGGCCGACAAGAATGGGAGCCGAAACGAAGCGGCTCTTTAGTTTGGAAAATGTAGCCTCGGCTACACCAGACCACCTGAACGTCGTACCAATTTCTCCGCCTTGACAAAAAGCCCATTCTCTAGCAACCTCTGGAGCACTAGTCTGACGTGCTAAACGTGTTCCTGGAGAGAAGGAAATATCAGTATGTCGTCCACGTCATTAACCAGTGCTTGGAAGACTGCCGGGGAGTTAGACAGCCCAAAAGGCATTACTAAATATTCAAAATGCCCCCTGGGGGTATTAAACGCAGTCTTCCATTCATCCCCCTCCCTTATGCGGACCAAATGATAAGCATTACGTAAATCCAGTTTTGTGAATACCGATGCTCCCTGCAACCTCTTGAAGGCTGAAGACATCAACGGCAAAGGATAAGTATTCTTTACCGTGATGTTGTTCAGTCCTCGGTAGTCAATACAAGGTCACAGAGAACCATCCTTCTTACCCACAAAAAAGAACCCCGCCCCCGCTGGAGAAGAGGAAGGGCGGATGAACCCGGAGGCTAGAGAATCAGAAATGTATTTCTCCATGGCCTCCCTTTCTGGATTAAAAAGTGAGTATAGCTTGCCCTTAGGCTGAGACAACCTGGCATAAGGTCTATAGCACATTCATAGGGACGATGAGGAGGAAGAGAAGCAGCCCGGGACTTACTGAACACTTCCTTCAAGTTCGAGGTACTCCTTGGGCACGTTAGACATATTCACCGTCTCCTCCTGAAACACAGAACTTGACAATGAGCAGACACAAGACAAGAGGCATAGCACTGATTACTCCAGGCAGAGACCGAACCGCGTCCCCAGTCAACCCTGGGGTTGTGCTTCACCAACCAGGGATGACCAAGGACGATGGGCATAAGAGGAGTGTCGGTGATGAGGATTTCTATGGTCTCAGTGTGGTTGCCTGATACAGTCAATGTGACAGAGTCAGTGGTGTGCGTGATAGTGGGTAGTGTCTGACCATTGAGGGCGTGTACAGAAATGGGGTTGCAAAGGGGAGTGATGGGGATCTGGAGGTGAGAGGCCAGGGAAAAATCCATAAAATTACCCTCCGCTCCGGAATCCACCAGCACCTGGTAGTTGTGCGACCCGCCTGCCCATTGCACTTTTACCGGAAGGAGAGTCGCGGAAGAGGATTTCCCCAACGATGCTCCACCCGACAGTAGCCTCCTCTCTACTGTCGGGCTTGATCTTTTGCTGGACACTGGTTGAGGAAATGCCCCGCCGCGCCACAATAGAGACAAAGTCCCCTAGCTCTTCGACGCTCCCTCTCCTCCCGGGAAAGCCGAGCTCGGCCCACCTGCATGGGCTCGGGTTCGCTAGGTGGGCTGACTGCATTCCTAACGAGGCACTCAAGGGGCTCAGGAGATCTTCTGGAACGGGAGCGCTGATCGTGCTGCTCCAATCTCGAGTCCACACATAGAGCCAGTTCCATAAGGTCATTCAGGCTGCGTAGATCTCCCGCTGGACACGGTCAGCCAGCCCATGCAGGAATCTATCCCACTGCGCCTCCTCGTTCCATTTGCACTCTGCGGCCAAAGTCCGGAACTGAATCATATAGTCCGAGACGGAGTGCTTGCCTTGATGTAAATCTGCGAGTCTACGAGCCGCCTCACCACCCGCCACCGCTCGATCAAACACACGCCTCATCTCCTCCGAGAGTGCCTGGACCGAGGAGCAACATGGATGGTCATTCTCCAAGACCGCTCCATTCTCCAAGACTGAATAGATCGGGCTCACCCGTATATCTCTCTGGTGTTGGTATCCGGGGCTCGTGCTGACTGGTGAAGTTGACTGAATTGTGGGAACGGACGCCGGGGTGGGCGCAGTGGGCGATCTCAGCTGTTGAATCTGGGTCGTGAGCTCGGACACCTGCGTTACTAGAGCCTGCACTGCCTGTGCAGTAGCAGACGCCTGTTCGTCCTGCCGATCCATCCGTTGATTACTGGACTTAAGATAATCCTGTAGTTTAGCCACTCTCGCTGGATCCATGATCTGGTCAGATCGTTCTGTTACGTTCGCTGTCAGAGAAAACAGGAAGATCCAATAGCGAGGGAAACAGTGATTTATTACTCTCAAAACACACAGTGGCAAAGCACAGAGAAAGTTCGAGGTTGCAGGCGAACAGGTTGGGTCCGTGAAGAGTGATGGTGGCAGGTGGAAGATAAGTCCTCACAGTGACGCAGGGAAGCAACGGGCAGACAGGATCAGCGGAATCCAGGAATCCGGAACAACATCGAACAGACAGGAACCCACAGGACACACTGCAACGATATGTAGACCAGATAATGAGTGCAGCAGGTGGAGACGATCAGATGATCAGCAATCAGTAACCACGCCTCCAACACAACCATACAAACACAGAGAGAAAGAGACGATGAATTCATGAACCATGACATCAATCGATCGATCAATAACCGTTTTTCAGATTTTTTTTATACGATTTTATTGTTCAAGCAGGCTAAGTTTCAGTGTTGGACAAAATAAGGGGATTTGTTTCCCAAGATTATATGGCACATGTTGTGTGCATTTTGTACATATTGTGTCTTTATTTATTAAGAATATATTGTAAAGAGGCAATGACAACATGCTTAAAATAATGTTAACCTCCTAAGATCTAGGAAAACAAAGTCTTTTGAATTTAGTGTTTTTCATGTCATTACATTGTTTAGAGGCTAAGAAACAAATTCATTTATTTACTTTTTTTTTTTTTTTTTTTGATAAATGATATTTGATTCATATGTTATGCTATGTCCTCGTAAATGGACACCGGGACAAAAAATAAAATGACAAAAACAATGGGATTTTTTTTTTTTTCATTCACCAATCAATTTTCAGGGTTTTTTTAACCAAACATTCTCAACTATGAAAGATATAACAGAATTAATTGATATTCCATTTTACTTTATGCAATATGTGGGTAAAATGGACATACATGGGTTTTCCCATTCAATGCAATGTATCTATACACTCTATCTAATTTGCATATTAATGTGTTATTGCAGCAACATGTAATGAAAAAATAAATGTAATAATGGGAGTAATAGTTGGCAACATTTTCATAATAATATCTAATATTTTGTATGAACATTGATATGTAATTTCTTTCCCTGTTCACTTGTTGTGTCTCCCAGAATGTCTGATAAACAAGATTTAAGTCCTGGTATGAAATGCCCTGTTTCTTAACAGAAAGTCATATTTTGATTAGAAACCCCATAACATTTTCCTGAGATGTTGATTTATAACAAACAATTTAAAAATCAGTCAGATTTAAATGATAATTACAAAATATTATCATATTTTCAGAAGCAGAAGTTTCAGAACAAATGGTATCTCTAAAAAGCTCTTTACAGGACATCCAGAACTTTGACATGTATGGTGTCAGAGAAATTCACTAAAATATAATGCCCTCGTATGTGGACAGTGGCACCCAGAAGGTTAATAAAAAATGAGTCTTTAATATTTTTATTATGTAAAGGTGGCAGTGATAAATTATGAATAGTAAATATACTCTGTTTCGCGTTATGCATAACAACACAGCATTATTTACAGTCCTCTGTGTCTCGCGCTTCATCGCTTAGATAGGCTATGACAGCGACATCTCCTGTAACCCCTATGAGCCTGTCCTGTCACCCCAGGGCCGAGTTCAGAGAAATGCATTTTACTTTGACTGCCTTTATTTTAGCGCTGCTCAAGTTACTGTGTTGACTTGAGATAATAATCAAATACGTTAAAGGCTAAATACATAAATACATGTCATTACATACCAGTGAGCTACCAGCTATCTGGAAGTATTGCTAAAGTATTTTAAATAAATAATTTTATAATCAGTTATCACATTATTTTGAAAATAATAATATTTTATCACCTCTTCAATCTGGATTTAGGCCTAATTATTCAACATGCTCTTCTGAAATCGACTGATGTAGGTTATTCTCAGCATTAGATCATTTTTATTGATCTTAAGAAGGCTTCTGATCTAGTTGATCATTACTTATTATTAGATAAGCTTTATGCAGTTGATTTTTTTTATTCTTTATTGTGGTTTAACTTTTATTTACTTAACAGAAAACAATGTGTTGTTATTCGCGGGAAACCGTCTGATGTGTTAGGCGTACCACAGGGCTCGATGTTGGGTCTTCTTCTTTTTTCTATATCCTCATTAATGATCTTCCCTTAGTTCTTTCACACTCTTCTGCTCATCTTTATGCAGACCATACTGTTATTTATACTTCAAAACCTCATTTGACTCGAACTCTAAATATACTGCAATCAGATTTGAATGCTCTGCAAAATAAATGATTAGTTAAATCTCATACCATGGTTTATTAATCAAAGCGTATGTTTAGATTAAAATCTAATAATCTAACAATAATGTGTAATGATGGCACGTACTTACATAGAGTAGATCAAATTAAATATTTGGGCTTATGGCTGGATCCTGAACTTACTTTTAAACCTCACATTGACTATATACTCCGTAAGATTAAATTTGGAACCAGTTTACTGTGTCGGTCTAAAAAAAAACTTGCTTTGCAATTTATATTAACATTTTTGGATTATGCGCATTTGTAATGAATCAGAATGCATCTAAAATCTTTTCTCTTTTTACTCGTTTAGTTAAGAACGTTTTTGGGAAGAAAACATTTAGGTATAAGGCTCCTGCAGATTGAAATAATTCAATTAAATTAATGATCTTTGACTTTTTTGAAGTTTTGAAACTTGCTGTACTTGCTTTAGATGATATAGCTATGTTTATATTTATTAATGCTGGGCAAACATTCATATATTATGTGTTAATTTTGTAGTGGTGTGTTTGTTGTGTTGAATGAGGTGATTGTTGTTGTTGTTTTGTCTTGTGTTATGTTATCTAACTTGTGTGTATTAGGACCCTCTTGAAAACGAGATGATGCAGCTCAAGGGGTTTTTATCATAAAGAATACAATTTATTACAAATAAATAAATAAATAAAACATGTACACTGTATTGCCAAATGTTTTGGGACATCTGCCTTTACATGCACATGAACTTTAATGACATCCCATTCATAATCCGTAGGGTTTAATATGGAGTTGGCGCACACTTTGCAGCTATAACAGCTTCAACTGTTCTGGGAAGGCTTTCCACAAGGTTTAGGAGTGTGTTTATGGGAATTTTTGACCATTCTTCTAGAAGCACATTTGTGAGGTCAGGCACTGATGTTGGACGAGAAGGCCTGGCTCACAGTCTCCGCTCTAATTCATCCCAAAGGTGTTCTATCGGGATGAGGTCAGGACTCAAGTTGGAGTCAAGTTCCTCCACACCAGACTCGCTCATCCATGTCTTTATGGACCTTGCTTTGTGCACTGGTGCGCAGTCATGTTGGAACAGGAAGGGGCCATCCCCAAACTGTTCCCACAAAGTTGGGAGCATGAAGTTGTCCAAAATTTCTTGGTATGCTGAAGCATTAAGAGTTCCTTTCACTGGAACTAAAGGGTCAAGCCCAACCCCTGAAAAACAGCTCCACACCATAATCCCCCCTTCACCAAACTTTACACTTGGCACAATGCAGTCAGGCAAGTACCGTTCTCCTGGCAACCGCCAAACCCAGACTCGTCCATGGGATTGCCAGACAGAGAAGCGTGATTGGTCACTCCAGAGAACACGTCTCACTGCTCTAGAGTCCAGTGGCGGTGTGCTTTACACCACTGCATCCCACGCTTTGCATTGCACTTGGTGATGTATGGATTAGATGAAGCTGCTCGGCCATGGAAACCCATTCCATGAAGCTCTCTACACACTGTTCTTGAGCTAATCTCAAGTTTGGAGGTCTGTAGCTAATGACTCTGCAGAAAGTTGGCGACTTCTGCGCACTGTGACCCTCAGCATGCGCTGACCCCGCTCTGTGATTTTACGTGGCCTACCACTTCGTGGCTCAGTTGCTGTTGTTCCCAATTGCTTCCACTTTGTTATAATACCACTAACAGTTGACCGTGGAATATTTAGTAGTGAGGAAATTTCATGATTGGACTTATTGCACAGGTGGCAACCTATCACGGTACCACGCTTGAATTCACTGAGCTCCTGAGAGTGACCCATTCTTTCACAATTGTTTGTAGAAGCGTCTGCATGCCTAGTGCTTGATTTATACACCTGTGGCCATGGAAGTGATTGAATTCAATGATTTTGAGGGGTGTCCCAATACTTTTGGCAATATAGTGTAGATAGGCTATTGACTGCCCTTGCTTTGGTTTAAAATTATATTATAGTTAAAAAGCATTATATACATTTGAATTGCAATCTTTTCTCTTTAGCTCATCATGTAGTGCGTAGAAAATTATAGCTGTCAACTTAATGCAAAGTTTTTTTTTTTTACTTTAAACTTTTTAAGTTGGATAAAAGTATCTGCAAAATTAGTAAATGTAAATATTTTTGACGGCTCAGATAGCACACATACGTCTCTAAGATGTCTGTTAACATCTCGTTCTTCGGATGAGTCCTGACTCTCTGTGGTCACTAAAAATCCCAGGATGTCCTAGTGTAGAGTAGGGGTGTAACCCCGGCATCCTGGCCAAATTTGCCCATTGGCCTCTGTCCATCATGGCCTCCTAATAATCCCCATATACTGATTGGCTTCATCACTCGGTCTCCTCTCCACCAATCAGCTGGTGTGTGGTGGGCGTTCTGGCGCAATATGGCCGCTGTTGCATCATCCAGGTGGTGCTGCACATTGGTGGTGTTTGAGGAGATTCCCCCCTTCCATGTAAAGCGCTTTGAGTACCCAGAAAAGGGCTATATAAATGTAACAAATTATTATTATTATTATATGTTAAAGAGCACTTAATCTGGTAAGCATCTGCTGTATACAAACATCTGATAAAACATCTTTAAAAAGTCAGTTTTATACATATTCTAAATCATAAACATCTTAAAGACAATGTCTACTTAACATCTGACAGGAAATGTCTTAGAGACATATCGCAGATAAGCAATACATCTTGCAGACATAAAAATCTCTGTGACGTTTATTACATAAAGCCAATAATTTAGACAACAACATGCATACTGTTGTTGATGCACAGTATACATGACATTACAGTGTCTTTATATTTAAGAGGGATGCACTCACACAGGATGATCATGCTTATAGGCATCAATATGTTTCAAAAGCCCTGCACATTTAAGTGTAGTATTTCTGCATTACCTCACTTGACCTTTGATGCAATTGCTTTAACCACAACACTAGATTGCTATTACTTCACTGTAACTCAAACTTCCCTCAAACTTTCAGGCGCATAAATAACTTTTCATTCATGACAATGAGTGACGCATTTCGTATCTCTGTGTATGCATGTTAATTACTCATTATCAGTTTATATTCATGAGCTGATCATCAGGGCTTCGGATGCCAGTGACGCATCCAGTCACATGACACTGCTGCTGGTGACGTACGGCGTGAGTTTCTTTCCCCGTCTGTTTAACACACTCTCTCTCTCACACACACACACACTCGACTGGACATAAACAAGAGTGAAGGGCCTTTGTGCTACACTCATCACTGTATCTATCCTCCAGCACAAGCTGACTTGAGTTGTGTTTATTATGTGTATGGCAGCTGAAGCTGCGCGTCTCTGACGGGATTTGGCTCGTGCCCGCGGGTGAGTTTGTGTTTGACTTTTATTGTTACACATCGACGTCCTAATCTATCATTAACAGCAGCTATGCTGCACTGATACATTTAAAGTGACTGACTGCTGCTCTGTGAGTGAGTGAGTGAGTGTGTGTAATGGCGACAGGAAGAAGGGGTGGAGATGTAGTTTGTGGTTATGGTTTTTTAATATGTGATCATATTTCATAATATTAGTATTCATATACATTGAAGTTGATCAGGATAACGGCACACGTGTGTGATCAGAGCATGCCATGCACAATAATGTATGTGAATTACTAGTGTTGAGGTCATGTTCATGTAATCTGCTTTAATAGTTTCATCTTAAAGTTGAATGTATCAAGTTTAATTATTATTTAAACATATTTCCAGGCTGTCATCTAGTTTCAATTTTTAATGAACTCTTATGTGATCAGAAGTGACAGACAGGTTTTAGTTATGTTTAGTGATAGACTGATATATGTCAGTAAGGCCGATACATGGGGCAATATTTGGTCATTTTGAGATTATCGGCCGATAACTACAGTATTGGGTATCGCTTAAATTTGACCATTTCCGATTCTGCTTATCGATTCCTAACTTCAATCCCTGTAAGGTAAATTCACGTTTATTCTAAGTCTTATTGCAAAACATTTCATTGTAGCTGAATAACATGAACAAAAATCAACAGGCTACAGAACATTTACACGAGGAGCTTTTGCTTATGGTTTAACAATACCATAAAAACAACTAGCCTAACTAATAGCATACATTTCAAGCGTTATTAAAGACAAATAAACAAGTAAATACAACTGAACAAAGATATGATTGAGATAAACTGTTTTAAGATTTTCAGGTACAGAAACTGTATTAAAATGTAAAATAACACTGCACTTTATGAATAAAATATACATTACAAATATAGCTACAAAAGTTATTCAGTCAAGAACAGCTTTGTCTTTTGATTAACGTTATTATAGCGGTGGCAGCAGGAATATTAGGCTGCTGTCACTTTAAGAGCTGCACGGATCTAATATACTGTTACACGCGATTTCTTTCTCAACTGTTTACGCTCACTTAAGACTCTTTACGAGGATATTTTTGTGTGTATTTGTCCGTTCAAGTGCAAAAAAACACGGAAGAGAGAGAACTCGGTATTGCGCACTATTTCGTATGAAAGGCGGCTTTCTGCGCGCATTCTTCGGACCGAAAACAAACGCAAGTCTTGAATGGTTTAAAATCACATTAAAATGCGCTCGCAGGAACCGATAAGCGGAGTCGAACTGCGCGTTTCTCATCGAATCACCGGTTCTTGGAAATTTGGAACCGGTTCTCGATACCCGACCCTACCAATAACAGCCAGATTGGCTGATAAACAGAACAAGTCTGCTCTCGTGTCAGATTTAAAATAAACCAGTTGTATGGTGCACATTGTCTGTTTTGAATTGTAAATGTAGCCTGTGGAAAATGCAAAATGAATGTTATTCTAAAACTTGACAAGTGTTTATCTAAATTTGCATAATTGCTATCATTAAATTGTTATTCATACATTTTTTCCCATTGTCCACCCTGCACTATAGCACCAGTATCAGTTATTTCAAGTACAGTCACTTACTTGCGTCACATTTATGAATGATCATCCACACTTAGATGTGACGGATTGTTTTCAGTCGGTGAAGTTTAGTGGTAAAGACTAAAATGTATAAACATCTTGTTACATCAAGCACATGAAGTCAGTTTCCTGTCCTGAAGCTCAAGGCTGTCTGAGGTGATCTTGCAGTTGAACAGTAGATCTGATGTCAGGCCTCTCCTCCTCAGCAAAAGGTCATGGTGAAAATGCTCTTTTACATCTCAATATGACGGTGACGTATTATTCAGAGCTATTACCTTTAAAGCAGATCTGTATGTTAGGAATGACAGTCATCTGAAAGTATCTCGGTTTTGTTTTCATGATGTATTAACACTGTTATAATTTTTCTACGACTGTAGGAAGAAACGAAAACCCTAAATCATCAGTACAGTGGCTCTATAAAACTGGGTTTAAGGTTCTGTCTTCCTTGTTTTACTTTCCTCTCCTTTTTCCCAGCGTCCAGGTGGGATTATTGCAAATCTGTCCCCTCACAAATCATGGAAGTGTTCCTTTGGCTCGGTCTGAATCAGGATGAGGGTTGCGGGTCCCTGCGCTGTGCCTTCTAGCGGCTCTGGTCTGGTCAGCAGGAGCTGGCATTGCACTGCCTCGCTGGTTAGGAGACTGTGATGTCAGCCATTTTAGGTTGGACAGCAGAGCGTGTGGTGTGCCGCCATTTTTTTCCCCCTCACTCTTCCATTTTTAACTGAGCCTTAACACCTTAGGTGCTGGCGACATCGAATCTGTGCCACTCTGCATTTAAAAAGCATTGGCACCTTATAATGATATTGATGTAGTTGCATTTGTAATAATAACCAAACTGAGCAAAACATACCAAAAAGCCAGGTAGAGGTAAAGCATATTGTCAATAGGAAAAAAAACAAATTGGACTAACTTTTGTGACTTCTTTACAATTTATTGCCTGTTACAATAGACTTTTATTAGCAATTTTAGTTTCAGTTGAAGTGTGACTGAGAGTCAACATGCGTTGAACGAGGGAACGCTATGCGATTGACAATGAGTGAGAACAACCACACCTATCCCACACAGTCTGAAATAAGATCAGGGCCTGCTGTCGCCTCTCGCAGCGTCCGGAAAAACAATCCAGGGACCGAACGCTGCCCATGGGTTGACCACTGTGTGTAGTAGAGCATTAATTCAGTGTGTATGTGAGGTGTGTGTGTGTGTGTGTGTGTGTGTGTGTGTGTGTGGGGGGGGGGGGGGGGGGGGTTGCCATGGGGATAGTAACACACCAGTGGTGCTGACGACCCGTCTCCCTGCAGACTGGGCTGAACTTGTTGAAGGAGAGAGAGAGGAGAGAGGAGAGAGAGAGAGAGAGAGAGAGAGAGAGAGAGAGCGCGAGGGAATGGGGGAGGGGAGTCGAGCAGGCAAACCGACGGTGGGGTACATGTGTTTTCGCCAAAGCAAACATAACAGATAGTGAATAGATTGTAACCCCAACTACACCAAGCCAATGTGTAACATCCGAACGGCTAAGAATTGGTCAGTTTAGGCACTGCTGTATCACACAGGACATGTGATATTGTTGATTTTAAGTGTCCTCTAGGCAGAGAGACAAAGATACTCTCTGTTTGTAGTGAAGCCACAGGACGATCTTAGTGTATAGGCCTCGAACATTTAAAGTTGGTATTCACACCTTTTAGTGTCAACAGACTTGTTTGTTCAAGGGTAAAGAAGATCAACACTCTTGCATACAGGTATGCATTACATTTAAGTATTGCCAAACAAGTACATGACCTTTTGTCTCAGTCAGACCCGAAATGCTACAGCATTTTTTTAGCATGTCAGAATAGATCTGGGCTGCGTTTCTGCAACCAATGGTCTCTACGATCCACTTAGCTCAACGATGCTTTTGGTAAACCTGTGGGTTTCAGTAACACATTTGTAAACTTTTACATTTGTCCACTCAACATTTTCTTACATTGTCGGGTTGAAGTGTAAGCTCATTTTTAGGCAGACACTCCATTAGTTTTGTAGACGTGGGTTGCTATAGTGCTTGTTCATGTATCCTCAGCTTTCGAGAGGCGCTCGACACAAACGGCAGCTTGGCTCCCAGGTTGACCACTCGCTAAATAGCTCATGGTGGAACATTCCAGAGTCTTTGGAGTGAGCCAGAGAGGAGGAGGAGGAGGAGGAGGAGGAGGAGGAGATTGGGGGGGGGGGGGGGTAACGGCTCTGTGATTGTTGGATGAGGGTGAAAAAAGGGTGTGTGTGATGGGGGTAGGGATGGGGAATTGGTATCAAGGCAAAAAAATTCCTTGGTGAAACACCTCAGTGCTTCCTGCGACAGTTAATGGCCCCTCCCCAACTTCCTAACACATGTGTACACACACGCTCGCACCTCGGCCCAAACTCTCTTGCCCTGCCCCCACACGTCTTCTCGTCCTCAGGGTCTGACCCACAAGATGGATGTCAGGCCCGCCTACTGCACAACCCCTTTGTGTTGGTTATCTGACCCAGCAGCGTTGGCAGGGCCGTGCCCCTCATGCAAACCTGAATGGCTACAACGAAGAGCATTTCCATCTGGGAAAAACAGGAGATGCGTGGCAGTATGTTCTGTTTGCATGGATGAACCCCCACTTACCCTCCGACAAACGCATGATCACCTAGAAGTACGCGATTTAGTACCTGCCATCTTTGCTTCTGGGCTCAGAACTTTTTGAGGCAATCACCATGTGACTAGTCACTCTGAAGCTGCAGGAATGGCAAACGGCTGATGCCACCACAAGAACGTGCACAGCTCAAGATTAGAGTTAAAAAAAAGTCAGTTTTGCATCTTTAAGAGCCCTCCAGGTTGGGCACTGGAAAAACATCATCTAATCTAAAACAAAATAATGATGAAGTGATTTATGTGACTTGAAAAAGGTTTTATGTAGACGATTGAATGGCCCTCAATGGAGAGTGATAGGTTTTGGGTCCAGATAGAGTAGTTACTGCATCTACCAGCAGGGGCTAACTAGACCATGTTAAAGGGATAGTTCACCCAAAAATGAAAATTAGCCCATGATTTACTCCCCCTCAAGCCATCCTAGGTGTATATGACATTCTTCTTTCAGACGAATACAATCAGAATTAAAAAAATGTCCTGGCTCTTCTAAGCATTATAATGGCAGCCCAAAATTTTAAGCCCAAAAAGTTTACGCCTCTCGCAGTTCAAAAAACTTGCACTATGTCCGACGTCATCGTCGCGCCAGTTATGCTTTTTACGTAAGTTAAATACGGACGGCGGTCCGCCGGAAGCTACATATTTTACTTTTTTTAAAGTTCAAATATGGATATTTTTCTTACACAAACCCATCGCTTCACTTCAGAAGGGCTTTATTAACAGTCATGTGGAGCACTTTTATAATGGATGGATGCACTTTTTTGGGCTTAATTTTGGGCTGCCATTATAAAGCTTGGAAGAGCCAGGACATTTTTTAATATAACTCTGGTTGTATTCGTCTGAAAGAAGAAAGTCATATACACCTAGGATGGCTTGAGGGTGAGTAAATCATGGGGTCATTTTCATTTTTGGGTGAACTATCCCTTTAACAGACTAAACCTGGGGTATTCAAGAGATCCAGTCTCTATATTTCCTTCCCAGCGAAAGGTCCAGACAATTTTTTTTTAACAGTTATACATTTCTATCTGGCCAGCAGTAGTACTTTGTAAAAGAAAAGAAAAAAACTGTCAAAATATTCATCAAAGATGAGAAAAACAGTGAATTTTTCAGAAACAAACAAACTAAAAAAAAAAAATCAGTTGAGCCCAACTAGATATGAAAGGTACATTTTATCAGGCTACATTTAGATACCCATGTATGGCAGAAGGCCATGTGACAAAGATACTGTGTGGGGGTTCAGGGTTTTCCTCTTGAACCATTGACCTCTGGACCATTTTTATATTTTGCTTAAAATAAGTATCTACCAAAAACAAACAATATATAATGATAAATACGCTTTCATCATGAGAAGAAAACAAAGTAATTTCAAAGTTTTAATTTTCTTTTCTTGCCATACACATAATTTTCCCAATTATAACATTGTTTATTATGAAATGCTCCTAAAGGGGGCATAACACAGTTTCTGCCAGTCTCATGTTAATCTTGAGTACCTATAGAGTAGTACTGCATCCTTCATATCTCTGAAGAGTCTTTCGTTTAATTAGATTTATAAAAGACAGATGCGCTGTACCGATTCTTTCTGAAAACAGCCGAACTGGAGGTGTGTCATGGGCGGAACTAAAGAATCTTGAGCACACACACACACACACAGACAAGGAGTGTCGATTGCCAACAAAACACACACATCTGATGCAGTTTCACTCACCGCCTGCGGTTTCCACTCATGACCGGGAACAAACAGACACACTTGCAGAACTCCGTTGCTGCTCTGGAAAAACAAACTGCATTCACTGTTTCCTTAACACTGGGTTATTTGGGAATTGTATCTTTCCCTCACAACCAGAAACACACTTCTTTAATGACATTGTTGATTTCATGGTCTAAAAACAGAATGACAGCGCTGCCGACGGCTTCCGTAACCCGAACGAAGCTCGTTGATGGACGCGCTCTTGCTCTCGCTCTGGTTGATGTGTGTGTGCGTGCGCTCACACTCATCCGGGAGAAGTGCCCATACAAGGAATTCTGCCCTTTATGACATCATACAGGACCATACTCGAAAAAAACTTTCTGAAACTTATTTGAATCCTGAAGGAGTGTATCTGGCACAGAAATTATCCATCATACGTCCAACTCATTTTCTTAAATTTTGGCCATGTTTAGCATGATAATCAACTCTTTAACAGTGTAAATAAGTCAGAAAGCATGAAATAGCATTAGACGTCACCTTTAACCTTTATAATGCTAAATGTAGATGAAAAACATCTTTTAATGGTTGGTATCATATATGTATGACAGATAAAAAAATAATTGTACTGTTCACGGTGTTTCTGCTACTGTTGTTAAAATAACGGCATCATCTGCAGCTCTTAATGTGGCGCTTTACGTCTTTAGCGGGAGAGAGAAGCAAACGCACACAGAACAGGAACACAGAACACGGGAGCATATTTGACTCTAGATAAAAATATTAGAGGATATAGCACCGAAAGATCATTTCCATAAACGACCCAACTCTGTTGTTTTGACACGCTGCTAACTTTAAACCGTAGAAATGGTAAAATGGTGCTACCGTTTTCATTATGTTGGAACCAAGCTAGGGTCTGGAACTGAACTGCGGACGGCTATTTGAGGCTTCCTGTGGCCAGTTGCATTAAACATAGCCGCTAAGTTAAGACCGTGTCTTAAGAACTAGTCTGACTAACTAGCAACTAGATAGGGCCTTACTTTTCGGATTTAAATTAGACCAGTCTACCTTTTTATACCATATTATGACCCGTCTTAAATTTAACAGTTAGATGACTAAGGCCTGTCCCAAATGGCACCCTAAACATTCGCGGTCTTCATATGAGTCTGCATATTCGTGACGTAACGCCACTTTGATTGTCGGGAAGAAGTCCGCTGCAGAGCTCGCATTATTGCGGGCTCTGCAAAAGTGTGCATTGCGGGTACATATCGACCGCAAAAGGGGATGCTCGCAAGCCCTTCTGAATCCCAAAATGACAAATGGGACACCCTACGGTCTCGTGGACTTAACGGACACGCGCACACGGCAGCCATTGTAAATCCACAATACTGAAAGTGCAAATGAAGTGTGTCATTTGGGACAGGGCCTAACTTGTAAGACTAGTCTAAGCAGTTTATGCAACCAGACACTGGACTAAACCTTTCCTTGTCTCTATGTGACATAGTAGAATTGGGTAAAGTTGTAGTACTCCCAGAAGACTTTTCAGCTTGGCTATCAGTCATAGATAGCTCTACAGTATTGGAAACATGTTCTCATTGGCATCGTTGTGGATCTCTCTTATTATGATGTATCTGTCTATTTGATGTATCCCCCCCCCCACAAACCACTTTCCTTTTGAGGGTTACACTTGGAGCTAAGAAACCGTGCTGCCCTGTTCTTGGGTATGTCTGCTTGCTGCAGTAAAAGATTAGTTGATTTGAGAGAAGTGGCCTATATTTCTAGCAGTTGCCATTAGAAGCAGAAATGAACTGCAGTGGCTTTTTTACTGTGTTTGTTTGGTGAATACGCTGATGAACTGATTTGTTTGGATGTGTATACATATTGAAATGAATGTTTTTCTGACATTTTTGGTATGGTCCGATCAATCAGGTTTGATTGATAGTATGCCATTCACTTAAACTCCAAAACTTTTCAGAGTGGGGATGGGTTGTGATTGGATTGCTCATGACGTTCTAAACTGGCATCAAGCCACCAGAAGTGTTCGAGCGGCCATCTTACTATTCCCTATGGACAGAGGGCATCATTGACCTACAGCCAAAACATTGACTTAAAAAACACACGATTCGCAGCGCCTCAGTCTCACAGGATTAGTTTTACGATATATGTATGTAAATTAATAGTTATTTCAGACTTACTTATCTGTAATGTTTATGGTCTTTTTGGAGAGGAAAAGTCATATATTGGAATCGCTTTTCTTACTTAGTATTCCTATAGTTTCCAGTTCAAATATCAAAAAATTCTTACATTTAAGAAGCATTTACTAGACAAGCAAAAGTTATTGTCTTGTTTTGGGAAAAAATAACTAGCAATTAAAGGTGCACTATGTAACTTTTCCGTCCGCTAGAGGTTGCCTATTCAAAACAAAGGCGTAGTTTGATGACGCCTAGTTTGAGAGCAGAATCTTGGGACATGTGGTCTTCACCTCACAGCCGGTGGAAAAGAATCGGGATAGGACTCAGGCAGAAATCATGTTCATGGATGCGATTATTAACGTTACTGTAGTATGAAGCAGAGCAGACCCGAGTGGTGTGCGAGCTGAGCAAGGTCGCTGGAGCAGCACACGCCTCGCGAGCAGCGAGACTTTTATTATGCCACAGTCGCCGGCGCCATTTCCGCTTTTCCGGTCATGAGTATGAGTTAACGCAGCTCTGTTTATCATATTAGATACACTTGAGTGTGTTGAAAATGATGTTATGACGTTACTCTGTGCGTTCACTCGGTGGCTGCTATGACACTTGTTGCACACTGCAGTAAGAGTAAAGCGTTTCTGCTGAATAAAACCGGAAACCGAGGGTAACGCAGATATGACGCCATTGACTCCCTCACACGTCCCGGTTCCTTGGATAAAATAGCAATTTTCTCACGATTTACAAATAGTTGGAAACATTTGGGATGTTGTAAATACTCAACTGAACAAAATATATAACACTGGCCTAGTGGTTTTTGGATATTTTACTGAAAAAATGTTACATAGTGCAGCTTTAAGTTTTTGCTTAAAATAAGCAAAATAATCTGCCAATGGGGTAAGCAAAATAATCATGTTTTCTGTTTGAATTTAGATTATTTTTCTTACCCCATTGGCAGATCATTTAGCTTATTTTTAGTTATTTTCCCCCAAAACAAGACAATATTTTTATCTAGTCTAGTAAATGTTTCTTGTTTGAATTTTCTTTTAGATATTTGGACTAGAAACAAGACAAAGTAAGAAGCATTTTTTGCAGTGTACTGCACACTGCCGACACAGGTAAAGTTAACTGATCTAACACAAAATACATTTCTTTATGCATGTAATTATGGAGGAAATATTAAACATTAACATATATCTGTGTTTAGCTGCAGAAACTGATTCGAATAGCTTATACAATAAATATTAACACAAGCCTCTATTACTATATTGCACTCTATTGTATTACAATTAAGTTTGCCATGCATCATCTCAGAAATAAAGCAGTCAGCGTTATCTGTCTGAATAAGTTATGAGATGTTTATTTTATTTCCTGATTGAGCAACATCTATGTCAGACTCTTAAAGTCTAAATTTATGGCGTTCACAGTTTCCATACGAGTAAAGTATTATGTATGTTATGTTGTTGAATTAATTATTAATTTAATCATAGTTTAAATAATTAACTGCTTCGAAATGCATGCTGTTAACAAAATCATAGTTAAAACATTTGCAGTTAGCCTACTGTATGAATAAAAACAATACTACAGGACAACATATATACATAAACACAACAGCACAAGGCGATTTCAGGTTACATGGCATAAATCTTCAAATTTCAAAATGTGCGCTTTGACATTTGTAATACATACGCTGAAGTGTCTCGTCCGCCCGCCGAGCTGATGTTCACTAATGTAATGAATATGAACGTAACTTTTTAATAAGCAGGGGGAATTCCTGACTTGTAACAAATAACCATTTGCATGCTTAGGACGTTTGTGTTGTAAGAATGTACAGGGAGACTTAAGATATAAAAACGGTGTCTTCTTAGGCAATGTTTTCTAAGTAAAATCATATCATTTCCTATTAATTCAATAAAACGCGTGAGCTCACTAGGGAATACCAATATGGCGGTGCGGTGGCTTCACTTTTATTCCGCCATGAGCAATCCAGTTCTCTATATAGATCAGTGGTCATTCAATAGGCAGTTTTTTTAGTATAATAACTAAATTGATCTTGAATTCTGTGATGGTTAAATGCAATTGTTTTTTTGTCTTTACAGATTGATGTTCTGATGCCTGATATACATTGCCACTAAGGACACAGAACACTTATAATGGACTGATGATCATGTCCATCACCGAGTTATCAGTGGATGTTCTATAAGAGCGGAGAACCATAAGTAATCAGGAATCTCATTGGAGACTAAGAAGACAGAACCATGGCTAGCAAGAGGAAGTCCACCGTTCCATGCATGATTCCTGTAAAAACCCTGCATCTGCAGGATGACTTTCAACGGGACAGACTGTCCCCTCCAACCAAGGACATTGGCTTTTCCTTCAGAGAGGGAGCAAGTGCAAAAGGTTGTGAAAGTTTGGGTGAGTTCTCTGGGCAAGATACAGGTGATATCCATAAAGATGGCGACGTTTACACTTGTAAGCCATGTAACTTTGAGACCCAGGACCTAAATCTTTTCCTTGATCATGTCTACAGTGGGCACCCAGATTTCCGCATTGACCCCTGTTTTCTTTGTGTGGATTGCGGGATAAGTGCTGCAAAATTCGAGGGCTTAGCTCTGCACAATGCCCGTGTCCATCCCAGTACAATAACCACCACACTTCAGCTCAAAAAGAAGGACAACAGGATCATGGTAGAGCAGAGTCTTTGCATGGAGCCTTGTGAAAGCACTAGCTCTAAAGAAACTGAGATATCCATCACCAAGACACCAATCATGAAAATGCTGAAGGGTAAATCAGAACCCAAAAGGATTGTTGTTTCTCACCCCGCCACTGATGACCCTCCGCCTTCTATTACTAAAGCGGTGGGCAAAAATGACTCTCCTGCAGTTACAGTCACCCATGTACCCACTATTGTTCACAGTGGCGCAGCCAGCAAAGTTGCTCTGCCATCAGCCATACAGATTGTTAATGGCTCTGGGGCTTTACCCTTGCTGAAGACGGCTGTTACACAAGTTGTATCTGTTATGCAGAACACAAGTCTCAATCAACACTCTGCTCCAGTCTCCTCATCCCACTCCACTTCAGCCTCATCGAGTACTAAGAATCTTCCAAAAGTGATGATCCCTCTCAGCAGCATTCCTACCTATAATGCATCAATGGACAATAGCAGTTTCTTAAAGACATCCTTTAGCAAGTTCCCCTATCCAACCAAGGCTGAGCTTTGCTACCTTACTGTAGTCACCCGGTATCCCGAGGAGCAGATCAAGATCTGGTTCACAGCACAGAGGCTAAAACAAGGAATCAGCTGGTCTCCTGAGGAAATAGAAGATGCCCGCAGAAAAATGTTCAATACAATCATACAGGCAGCACCTTCCAATGGCCAGCAGCAACGTCAGACCCACCACACTGCTACTCATCCAACGATCACAGTTCTGGGCACAACTGCCATCCCTCACATCTTACAAGGTAGCCTGGTGGGACAAGGAGGGGTGATTGTGACCCAACCAATGATGGCTAATGGAATTCAGGTCAGCAGTGCCCCTGTTGCACTAGCGGTCACACCCAAACCTCAGGCTGCTGCAAAGCCTATGATGCAGGCCAGACCCGCTGCAGCCCTGGTAGCTGATAAAGGAATCAGCATGGTTTTAGGCACCGTTGGTAGCAGTAGTAGTGGAAATTGCAGTAGTAGCAGCAGTGCTAGTGCTAGCAGCAGTTCAAGCAGTATTAGTAGTACTAGCAGCTTGTGTAGCCAGGCTAGTGTAATCAGTGTTGGTGGCAGTAGCACTGCAAAGTCAAATAGCAACAGCAATGCTAAGGTCAATGCACCAGGTACTAATGGCACTTGCGTTCAAAGCAATGGTAATATTGTGAAAAGTGAGGGTAAAGGCAACTCTGAGGCTAAAAGCAATATTAACAGCAAGAGCAATGTTTCATCTGCCAGTACCACTCCAACCACTACATTGGCATCTACAACTACAACAGATAGCACAATACCAAGTAAATCAGACTCCCCATGTCCCATTTCTATGAACTCTCGTGGTTTGTCCTCCACTAACTTCCTGGACCCCAGCTTTAACAAAACCAAAAAGTCCCAGGGACAGCTGGCAGCCCTGAAGGAGAGCTTCCTTGTTAGCCAATTTCCTAATCAAGAGGAAGTAGACAGACTTATAAGCCTGACTGGTCTGTCTGTGCGCGAAGTACGGAAATGGTTCAGTGATCGCCGCTATCACTTCCGAAATCTGAAGGGTTCAAGGTCAAGCGGCGGTGGTCAAACTGTTACAGCTAGTGGTAGCATTTCCCAACTCGATACACTTGCTGCTGTAGACCTGTCAGAAAACAGTACACCCCCAGAGAGACCCAAAACTCCCCAGCAGTCACCTCTCAGCCCCTCACAGACATCATCTCCACCAACTCCCACACGCCGTCCTCCACGACCCCCATCGCCAGATTTCACGGCTATACGGTACAAGGAGCGAGAGCCTCACCAGGTTCGTGCTTTGGAAGCCAGCTTTGCACAGGACCCAGATCCATCTAGTGAAGAAGTTGACCGGTTAAGAGCAGAAACAAAGATGACTCGCCGCGAGATCCATAGTTGGTTTGCTGAGCGGCGAAAGAGGGTAGCAGCAGAGAAGAAGAAAGAGGAAGCTGAGAAGGCGGAAAGGGAAGATGTTGATGCTGTGGGAGAGGAAGAGGTGGATGGAATACAAAAGGAAAAAACGAGCAATGAGCAGACGCTTGAAGCTGAAGATTCCTCCATGGAAACACAAGAAGTCAAAGAGGAGAAACCGAGGGATGAGAGCGGAACTGAGCCAAAAGTTAACCCTATCAAGATCAATCTCAAAATGCTGAAAGTTACTGAATCTAATGGAAAAGGTGAGCCTGAGGGAAGTCAACTGATTGAAGGTACCAAGATGCCACAATCTATCTCTCAGACTTCCCCATACCGAGGTAAAAAAACACCCGAACAGCTCCACCTGCTGAAGCAAGTCTTTGCACGCACCCACTGGCCCAGTAGTCCCCAGTACAATGAACTGATAGCTAAAACAGGCCTACCACGACCAGAGGTGGTACGTTGGTTTGGAGATTGCCGCTATGTCCTGAAGAACGGTCAGCTCAAGTGGCTCGAGAGTTACCAGACCATGGTAGACGAGGAAGACTTTCAGAAAGCTAGCATTAGTGTTCTAAAGGAGCACCTAGACACGCATGGTAAATTAGATGAGACTAAGTTGGAGGAGATTGCCAAGTCAAGTGGGTTAGGTGAAGAGTCGATCCGGCGGTGGTTTGCGAATAAGATGCCACTTTTATTGGAGGAAAGAAACTCTGAGAACACGGGAAGTGTGATGACTGGGTCGTCATCTGCAACCCCAACAGAAGCTGCTCTAACGCCACAGAATCCAGACCATGAAGATGTAAAAGTGGAGCAGTCAGGAAGCAGCCTAATCTCTAAGGATCAGACCGAAAAGTCAACAATTGAAATCTCAACAAATACTAAAGGTGATTCATTTTCTGCCAACTTACCCATCACACAGAGAAAAAAAGGTGTCAAAACTGTCCCTTTAGGGGTACAACAGCTTGTCGCTGGGGCAGTACCCATAAAGGACATCTTTGTACCTTTTTTACCACAAAAAGTTTCATAGTAGTACCTCCTTAAGGTACATATTTACAGTTGCAAGAAAAAGTATATGAAAATGTGAATAATTTTAACAAAATAAGAGGGATCATACAAAATGCATGTTTTTTTTTTTTTTTAGTACTGTCCTGAATACATATATATATATATTTTTTTACATATAGTCCACAAGACAAAAAAAAAGCTGAACTTTTGCTGAAAATTACCCTGTTCAAAAGTTCACATACCCTTGAATCTTAACACTGTGTGTCGTTCTCTGGATGATCCACGGCTGTGTGTGTGTTTTGTGATGGTTGTTCTTGAGTCTCTTGTTTGTCCTGAGCAGTTAAACTGACCAACGTTCAGAAAAATCCTTCAGTTTTCCAGCATCTTTTGCATATTTGAACCCTTTCCAGCAGTGACTGTATGTTTTTGAGATCCATCTTTTCACACTGAGGACGATTGAGGGACTCAAACCTTCACTGATGCTCCAGAAGGAAACACGACGCATTAAGATCCGGGGGTGAAAACTTTTGAACAGGATGAAGAGGTCCACATTTTTCATATTTTGTTTAAATATCAATTTTGTTCATTTAGTACTGCCCTTCAGAAGCAACAGAAGATATGTACATGTTTCCCAGAAGACAATTTAAGTACAATTTACCTTGATCTTCAAATTCAAAAAGTTTTCACCCCCGGCTCTTAATGCGTCGTGTTTCCTTCTGTCAAATGTGCAAAAGATGCTGGAAACCTGGCAGGACCTGGAGGATTTTTCTGAACGTTGGTCAGTTTAACTGCTCAGGACAAACAAGAGACTCAAGAACAACCATCACAAAACACACACACAGCCGTGGATCATCCAGGGATCGACACACAGGATTAAGAATCAAGGGTACTTGGAGTCAACTTTTAAACAAGGTCATTTTTATAAATTTAGCTATTGTTTTGTCTTGTGGACTATACATAAATACATCTTTATGTAAAATATCTTATTCAGGACAGTACTAAATAAAAATAACATTCATTTTGTATGATCCCTCTTATTTTGTTAATTATTCACATACTTTTTCTTGCAACTGTTAATATGTACCTTAAGAGGTACTACTATCAAACTTTTTGTGGTAAAAAAAAAGTCCTTTTAAGGGTACTGCCCCAGCAACAAGCTGTTGTACCCCTAAAGGTACAGTTGACACCTTTTTTCTCTGAGCGAGATCCGGGCCACATCTGGGCTGACATTGTAGCTCATTTGAGGATGGGTGAATTGTAGGGATAAAAAGGTATTGGTCATTCTTGTGTTTAATACTTGTGTGTTTGTTTTTTTGCAGAGTCTGACTGAAGAGGAGAGTGGATGAATGGATGTTAAGAGATATCAGCCTATGGGATTACAGCACATGTGACCTTTAATTGAATTCTTCTTTTTATAAATATCAGATGAAACTTTAACAGGAGCACTGGAGGACACCTCTGCAGAAAAAAAAAAAAAAAATCTCTTCTATAATGGACATTTTCTTTTTCACCCAAGAGTTACTAACTGTCCCACTGTTCAAGACGTGGTGTGGATTATTAAAGGTCAGGATACACCCCTTCACCAGCCAGCTGCTTTTTCTATTTGGATAGATAGAGGGGAAAACAGACCTCGGCTTCGTGAAGCGAGACACTCAAGTGTTTTTCTTGGATGGGTATTTCTTTCTTTTACTTCTTCTGGAGAGGAATTGCCAGTTTTAGGGAAATGACGGCGTACAAAGCGTAAACTGCACAGCTCTCGTTGAGCCCTTTTGTAATTCTTAAAATATGACTGATATTATTGCACCTCAGAGAGGTTAAGTCGTGTGCTGTAGGTGAGCATAAATACCACAGCACTTTTTTTTGAAAGTAAAAGAAAACATGCAAAATCATGACAAAACCGATTCACCAATGTGAACGCTTAGGCTTGTATGATTTTTACAAATATTATTTGCAGAATAAATTTAATAAAAAACATGGATTTTCAGGCTTGGAAAAAAGAAAATCACCTTTTCATTGTTGAATAAGTACTTTATTCTCAGGCTTGATTATGTTTCATATGAAAAGCAAAATTAAAATGTGTACTTCCTCCAATATAGCATAGGCACATTACAGAAAAGGCTTGGTTTGTAAATAAAAACATTGGTAACAAAACACTGATGCAAGAAAGCATAGAAAAAGGCATACATGTCCAACAGGGGACCTTTCGTTGATGTATATATGTATACATACACCAAGGCACATGAAAGATGATGCAAGGAATTAGCAGAAACTCATTTACAGACTGGAGAAGGGCTACAGAAGTTCAGGGAAAGGGATTCAACACTCAAAATTATTTGGGGGAATGTTGGGTAATTTTTGGGAATAAATGCAGGTAAATGAAGGGCTTTGGCCTGGTCTTTTCTTCTTCGAAGCTCAGGAAGTGATTATGGTCCCTGTGTCTTTCTGTAATATTTCTAGATTGAAAAACCACTGTACAATTATCACAGAGACAGACTAGGAAAAAAAAAGAGGAATGACAGAATTTATGCATGCATCCAAAGACGCAAGCCAGCTACACATCCCTCCAGGTTAAAATGCCCCTCTTCTCCAATTTTCAACATTTCTGCATATGCCCAAACAGGGGAACATACAACAATGTTACAATAGTACTTCTGGAGCATCTTTTAGACTTTGATGCGCAAAACCAAATAAATACTGTGACAAAAGTGCCATAACTTTTGCACAAAAAAAAAAAAAAAGAACGAAAGGGCACAAACAACCTCTGCATAGTCACCTTGCTCCATAAAAAATGCATCTGGACCCCATGGTCAAATGGAGAGCCAGTAAAGCATCAGTGATGGAAAAATAATGCATCACAATGGCTTCAGTATGTGGTTGCTGGAGAGTAAATGATTCTCAGAACTACATGTGTATGTGTGTGGATCAGTAACATCTCAACCTCTGCTGGCTAAACAAGAGAACTGCATGAAACAGCTACAATAAATATGGCCTTGTTTAACTGTACATCAACTGTAAATACTGAGGTTTAGCCTGTTTATCAATTAATGACAATCTGTGCTAGAGCAATACTATGGCATAATGCAAAACTAAATGACTGCTTGGCACAAGGTATACATCAAATGAAGGAATGACCAAAAATGCCCTTCTCTCTTATCCACACTAGGGGGGGGGGGACATTAATCAACACATCCCAATGTACGGAGACAAACTTATTTGGTCCCAATTTCTTGTATACACCACTTGTACAGTCTACCTTTGGCTTTCTTTAAAGACACCATGGCTAACACACTACTAAAAGGTACTAAATCATACATAACATTTCCTCCCTATTTGATCTGATAAGACAACACATAATAAAAAGCCTTCAAGAACAAGACATTTCAATTGCTGAAATGGAGGAAAAATAAATGATAAAATCACAGAAATGTTTTTAGAGGGATAAATGTTCTGAAATGAGATGGTCCAAGTTCTGTTCTGTAAACTAAATACACATTTCCAAAGCTCCCATAGCCTAAAAACCCCACCTGAGCTGTGTGTGAATTAAAGTCCACAGGTGCAGACTGGGAAAACAAAACAAAAAAACATAAGGAGAGTGATATTGCTCTCTGGTCACTTGATAACTTCATAACTTTATTTTAAAACAAAATAAAGGCTGTTCTTGAGTTAAACGTTGAATAATGTCTTCCTGAAGCGAGGACAGCAACTACTTCAATGAGATCTGCCCCCCTCCCTTCCCCCTAAAAAAGAATGTGCATCCTGGGACACATTCAACACTTTAGTCCGGACAGAGGGAAGAGAAAGCGCGAGAAACGCAATTAAAAAGGCCAAGCCCCTCATGTTAGAACATACTCGTATAGAAAAAAAACTAACATGGACGTTTAAAACGGACGTTTAAATAATAAAAATGATCAATCTGAAATAAAAATGTGGAGTGAGAGGCTCTTTGAGAGCAGATCAGCTGCAACGCTTTTCTAACTGACAGCAAAATGGGTCACACACACACACACATTTATATATTTATATATTAGCCAGAGACGGAGTAAAGAAAAGTATTATTACTCCATAAATGTTAACCTGGAATCGGTTTCAAAGTGATGAATGATACAGCCCCCACTCAATTCTGAAACACTGGCCCTGTCGTCCACCCAAATGCTGTCCTGGAGTCTGGCGCTGTATCAGAACACCCCTGTCCCTTCCGCCGCAGGTTCGGATTGTAGCGAAGCAGATATTTGTTCATTTCTGTCCGTGAGCGAAGGCTCCGTTCTGGCCCCGCAAGTCCCTCTGCCACTCACACGGCCCTGAGCAGGAGAGGGTCGCAGAGAGAGGGAGATCTGTCCAAAAACGCTGGCGATGACGATTTCCATAGAAACGGGTTTTTACGGCAGTCCTTGACATCATCAGCTCTGAAGGAACCTTGTCGCTGGCCTTGCGTCTGCTCTGTCCATCTGTCGTACGCTCAAGCCGGTGCTTTACGCGCGGTTGTCGGCGCTGACGCGAGCCCTGCGAAGCCTGCGAGGGGTAGAGAGATTCAAATTTAACCATTTAACCTGCCTTTTGATCATCAGCATTAATATTTGGGTCCACATTGAAGCTTAATTTTGCCAACTCAGACAGGAAGAGACAATCTTACTATTCAACCAGCCACAGTTGATTATGAAAATGGGTAGGTTTTGAATGATTGAATTATTTGAATGTGCTGGTCTATAGAGGTCTGCAGGGATGACGTTGACACCCAGGAATGAGTTGCATTTTAGCACATTCCGGGTTTTTTTAAAATGTTTTTTTGGTTAAATGCTTAAAATGCCCTCTTGTGATTTTTAACCCTCATCCCTCCCTCACACTTGTAACAAATCCTTCCCTCATAGGACAAAATGACCCGAAGCCCTTAAGTTATACTTTTTTTTTTTGTACATCCAGAAAGCTTATTTCATTTTGATAATAGTTTTTTTTTTTATAGTTTTTTTTATTTATTTACCTTAAAATTACTAGATTTAATCAATAAATAAAATAGTAATTTAAGCACATTCTTCCAACTTCAATTCAAAAAAATGTCATGCATAACCCTTACATAAATGCATAAAAATATCTCATATTGGATGTCTTTGCCGACCTCTCGTGGGAAAAATAATAATAATATAACATGATATTTCTTGACTCACTAGATGGCCCTATAGCTCTATATGGAGAACATGAGCTGTTCCGCTGGGTCCTAAAGTCAGTTTCTCTTCAGTGTGCATTCAGATACACATGCAGACATTATAAAATCATTTTTTGCTAGTTTTAGCATTTTTAGTTTGAATTGAGCATTTTTAGGTTTTTCTATGTGTACTGAAGCATTCCATTCATTCCTATGGGGGTCAAATTGACCTGCGAGGGCAGTCCCGGCACCATGGGCGAGCATTGGGGGGCTTGGCCCGCCCTGTGAGTCACTAGTGGCCGCCCTGGACGTCTCCCATCACTCCCAACTCACGTCACGTCCCACCAACCACCAGTCCTTGCTTGTTTGCACAATATTTTTATCTACGGTTATAAAAAGTTATCGTTTTGTCTATACATAACTCCTGAATTTAAAAAAAAAATGTGTTTGGTCTGATTTAAAAATAATAATTTTAAACTGATTTGATTGGTTTGTCGATAGTGAGCGTGGAAATGTTTGAGTGTTGCTGTGAGATGCGCTATGGTTCTGCTGTGATCTATGTTTGGATCTATTTTCGCTGCTAGAATAGAACAAAAACAGTCAATATTGTGTCTAAAATGTAAGTGACTTGATATTAATAACTTGTTTATTGAGCTGTCATAGAAATCAGTGTCACATTTTCAATCGTAATGGTATTCAGCACTCTTGCTCGTGTGATGTTGCTTAACTGTTTGTTATAAATATAAAAACTTCCTTGAGTTTCCTTGAGCTGCGCTCATTTGTTTCCATTTCTCATGAGGCTGCGCAAGCCTCAACCACGCAACCTTGTTACCATCAGTACATTATTATTCACTATCAATCACCACTTACACTCAATGAATGCAGAATCATTCTCACGTTTTTGGTGATTCCCGTTATTTTTTGTTATTGCCGTTTTAATCAGGTTAGGCTACTTGTCTGGTCCGGCAAGTAAAATTCTCTTTCACTTGCCACGGACAAGCGTTAATGTCGAGCCCTGCGTGTGTTTAGACTGCTTCAGTAGGATAGGTCCAATGCTTTACGGCTCCTCTGTTTTAACGTGTCAGTGGAGTGGCATGTTAATTCTTCCTTGTTTTTTTTGTCCATTTAATGCATAATTAATGTTATTATGCAATGAGGTTGATCTCATTTGTGCTCCCCTGAAAAAATGTAATGCCCGTCCGTGAATGTGTCTGGTGCCAGGTCTGCGCGAGGGAAGGATTTGTTACCTTTTTTAATCTCAACAAAACTCCTCGAATCCAGTAAAAAAAAAAAAAAGTATTCGTGGTTCAAGTGTGACAAAAGTCCTAAGGTCTTGGACCACTCCGATAAACATTTTTTAATAAAATGACCCGAGGAAAGGATGAGGGTTAAAGCTTTTTAAAGGCGTCTCTAAATGGGACTCCAGAGGTTGTCTGGGACGTTAACCATCATCACACCGAACAGGTAAACTCATCGACTCCCTAATCACTTTCACAGACTCGTGTTTATAATCGCGCTCTTGCAAACTATTATAACTCAAACTTTCAGGGAAAATGTTTTAAAGAATGAAAGAGTTGTTGGAAGCTTAGTGATGGTGACGTTGAAGTCATGTGATCATGGTGTATTTCGTTTATAACCTACATTTAGCTTTTGACTTCCGATTGTATGTAGGCTTAAAAAAAAAAAATCATAAATGTTGTGAAGATGTAAGAATCATAAGCTTTTGTAGACCTTATTTTCTGCAATAATCCAAAATATCCCATATCCCTGCACCACTCTATTACATATTATAATAACACTGACGTTTGATGCAGATAAATCTGAAATCAAACAGAAATAGCAATTCAGACCTGTTCCTGTGATGTGGGCGTTTTTGGCCACAATAAGCTGCAAAGTGGACCAGCTTATGAACTGCAAAATAATATTTACCACAGCCATATTATTCATCATCTTTAAGTCAGCATTAAATAAAAATTGCATGCTAAACTCATGTCATTCATCTTGAATAATGCATCCATGCAAGTTTCTTTTATTTTGCCTCAATTTATCAAAATTAGGGCTGTCAAGTGATTACATTTTTTTAGTACTTCACCGCTGGAAATGTGTATTTAAATTGGGTCATTTATGTAGTAGAAATTTGAAATTATTTTAGAAGTTGGTGCCTTCTAGACTGAGAAAAGCCAGAAAATGTATTTTTGGCTCATATGGATGAAAGACAACAACTCCCAGAATGCACTTGCTTCGCTTCCCTACGAGGCCACTCCCACCGATTACATCACTTGCCCACCGCGGCACCACCCCACCGTCGTTTTGATTTTTATAGTAATAAAATCATTTAGTTCAGTTAGAGAACAGACACTACAATTAAAAACGGAACGTGTCTGCTCAATACAGCGCGAGCCGAACGAGACCAGCACAGACCAGCAGCAGGAGTCGGATTTCATTCATCACGAGAGTGAGGAGCTGAATGACAAGATGATTGCGGAAGATTTGGTTTCAAAGCAAAATGCGCCTATTTAAGTGAGTTTGTCATTGTATTGTTTTGTTGTTGTGTTTTTCATTAAGAATAATAGGCTACAATTCAAGCAACCCGCCCCCGAATTGGCGCTAATTCAAAACCGAAACTAAAATGAGCACGGCCGCATTGTCAGTCATTCACGGTGTGTGTGAACTGGTTCATGCCTATGGAAGCTTAACTTTCATAGGAATGAATTGAGAACACCCGCTTTGCTCTGCACCGCTCCGTTATGAATGCCTGGGAGAGGCCGTGCTCATTTACATTCTGTGAGTGAGATCCCACCCCTGTGGGCGGGTTGAAAACATGCGGAACTAGCTCCTACTACTGGCTGTAGTCTCTAGCCTCTGACCAAAAAAGCCTCCGATGGCTTTTTTCCAGACATAAAATACATAAATCTCTCGTCTCAGGGGGATATGAGGGGGGAAAGCACGATCATTCAAATATACTACGGGGTTTCTACTGATACAAAGCTTAATGCTAATCGCTGAAGTAACCCTTTAAATACATGATGTGCAAATGAATCGCACATCCAATTTGGCTGAGAAATTACCCCCTAATTTAAAGCCATTGTGTAAAGCATCAAATAGACATTACAGAAAATAGGTTCAGAAATGGTTGAACTATACCTTTGTTTTATTAATATGGAAATATGAAATAATTTTTTAATGAAATGATACTCTAAATAAGAAACTAAAATTGCCAGTAGGTGGCGTTAAATGTCTTAAGTCATTCATTCATTCGATTCGTTCAAACGACTGATTCGTTCAGGATTGAAGTAAATGGCTCTCCTTATAAATGGTGAATCATTTAATCATTGGTTCACCGGATTCGTTCAAACGACTAATTCGTTCAGGATTCAAAGTAAATGGCTCTCTTTATAAATGGTAAATCATTTAATCATTTGTTCACCCGATTCGTTCAAACGACTGATTCGTTCAGGATTGAAGTAAATGACTCTCCTTATAAATGGTGAATCATTTAATCATTGGTTCACCCGATTCGTTCAAACGACTGATTCGTTCAGGATTCAAAGTAAATGGCTCTCCTTATAAATGGTAAATCATTTGTTCACCCGATTCATTCAAATGACTGATTCGTTCAGGATTGAAGTAAATGGCTCTCCTTATAAATGGTAAATCATTTAATCATTGGTTCACCCGATTCGTTCAAAACGCAGATTCAGAAATGAAATGCCGCTGTGTGTTGCTCGGACATGAACAGTTCTGCACTGGCTTTATATTTTCGTTGGCAAAACTGAGCAAAACACACAATATTGTGTCTAAAATAACATTATTATTAACATATTAACTTATTTATTGAACTGGACTATTCTGGACAGAAAAACAGACCTTGTGTGATATTGCACTCGTGACTCGTGTGATATAGCTTAACTATATCATATGATGTAAATATGAGACAAAAACTCTTTAATTTTAGGGACATTTTAACTGCATTCTATAGGCTCCATCACACAGCAAGTTGTTGCCCTGCATCATATTCATCATCAATCAACTCTATGAAATGTCCCATGACCTGTAGGTCTGGGGCGGGGCAAGTGCGTTAAATGCGTTAATTTTAACACGTTATTTTTACCGGAATTAATCAATCTAATTAACAAGTTAAATTGACAGTCCTAATCAAAATGTCTCAACTCGATCTTCCAGTGAAACGATGTATGCTGAATCATTTAGTCTCGCCCCTTTCTCGCAATTGACTGCAAGTTCGCATTCAGATCTGCCTCCATCCAATCAACAACTGATGGGCAGAACCAAGTCCCACCTAAATTTTTTTCATAGCTCTACGTCGCAATATAGAAGAAAAGACCTGTCGCAATGTGCGTTTCACATGCTCTGTATTGACAAATCAACCTAATTTTCAAAAGCAGGCTCTTTAAACCAAACACACCTCCTGTTCTCATGGTCCAACAGCGCCTCCTGTGACACTCTGAAGTCATCCAGAGGGGACTGGTACCGGGCCTCAAACGAACCCTCCCGACCGCGGTATCCCAGGGCCTGACCCGGAGACGAGGGCAGAGGTGACATGGAGGACGTGGAGGAAACTGAGCTCGAGTCCCCCATACGCTCCCGGCCCACCTGCATGGCGGCCACTCCAATCGCCCCCGCCGCCGAGAA
Organism: Rhinogobio ventralis; assembly: GCA_039654625.1. Taxonomy (NCBI): domain Eukaryota; kingdom Metazoa; phylum Chordata; class Actinopteri; order Cypriniformes; family Gobionidae; genus Rhinogobio; species Rhinogobio ventralis. The sequence continues at coordinate 31,231,550 of CM077203.1, read as the reverse complement.
CGGACTCAACATCTCCCCGTTCTCATGCTGCAGAGGAAAAGAGATTGCCATTACAAAACAGCATATTCACTTAGTCTAACAAATTATGTTACTGAGGTACGTTTCTACATACTATGATCTCATAGCCCACCCTTCCTCTGATGATGTCCATGTGCACCAGCAGGGACGCCAACTCTAGGTCCTCACTGTAGCTGTTCTTCAACGGGACGGACCGGTAGCCTACAGACGGACGGGAGTGGCATTAGTTTTTCCATTACTGCACTATTCATTTCAGGGGTGCTCAATTCTGCTCCAGACTTCAGCTTCAACCCAAACACATAAGTTTCTAGGGATCCTTAAGACCTTGATTCACTGATTCAGGTTTGCCCAGGATTGGTGCTAAACTCCATGAGCAGGACTGGGCACATCCCTGATTTATTTAGACCAGGGAAAAGTTCCCTTTGGACATTCATTTGGGAGCCGTACCTGTTTTGAGGCAGTTGATGGGGAACGTTGCCTGGGCAAGAAAGTTCTGGTCATTGAACATGTCGATTTCATAGACCACGAAGCGCAGAAATGCAAAAGAAGGATTGCACACGGTGAATCGGAAGGGTTTCCTGGGCCAGGTGGGGTTCAGACCGTTGTCCGCTGAGAGTAAAACAGGAAAATCGTTTTGTACAGATGAACTCCCAGGTGATCCCACATACCCCTGTAACGTTTGTTCACGTCCCCCTCACCTTCAGAGTCAGTCCTCTGTTTGGCGTTGTCGTATTCTGCTCCACAAACTTCAATCTCGATGAGAGGGCAAACGATACCTCGACCATGTTTGGGCAGGTGCCGTGCTCCCAAAACCTTAAAACACACAAATGTTCAGTTTCCTTCATTGGCAACTGATATTTGGTCACTTTAAACTTTTCGGCATTGGCTAATAACCCGTGCCCAATTGGTCCGAAGACAAAACATTTTGTCTTAGTACGTGCTTGGCTTCTGGTTGCTTTTAACATGTTGCCATTCTATAAATTTCCCTAGCCACATTTTCGAACCGAGCACAAGTAGACGAGGCAGACGCATTCCCGTTCACACCTGTTGTTTTAATCTGTCTCTTTTGTCTACTTTCAACCACTTCTGTCCTGATTTCTTCGAGGAGAGGGTCTATGGACGGGTAAATGTATGGGCTTTTTCACCCGGAGACGACGGAAAAACACATGGAGAGCATCAGCTTTAGTTTCTGCTCTGACAGACGCAAGACCAGCCGAACGCTGTGAGTGTGTGTTAGAAATCAGGAATGGGGAGAGAACATTGTGCTTGGGACGTTTTTAATCTTCAAACCAAACTCTGGTCTCCAGTCAAAGTCTAAATCCCGTCTGGCTAGTGCGCGTCCCATAATGTTTCCGCATTAGGTCAGTAGGCAGAGAGTAGACGGTCTTTTGTGTCTGTTTGAACACATTAGATCACATGAGCGTTTACACTACGAAAGCAATCCGGTCTAATGCGTTTCCGACTACCTCTGGAAGTGGTCGAAAGTGGACAAGCTCAAAACATTTTAGACTCCGTTTACACCTGTATTAAGTGTTGTGCACTTGTGATCCGATCGACCCAAACGCATCTTAATACCAGGTGTGAACAGGGCCTTAGTCTGTCCTAATGCGGCAGGGGTGTGGGATGCACTGATACCTCTATGCTCAGCGTGATCGGCTCCACTCCTCTCAGAGAGTGGCGGTCAAAAGGATCAAAGTTGTCGTCTCTCATGATTGGCGGCTGCAGCACATAACCGCTCCTGCCGTTCAACATGAAGAGAGCTTGATTCATCTGCATCGGCTTGTCTACAGAGAAACGATTACACCGTTAGATGACAGGACGGACACCAACGGACAGAACTGAGTTGTGGCCCTGTACTCACCTGCGGTCTGGAAGTTAAGGGCCACTAGCTGACTGCCACACAGCCACATGGGTAACGGGTCATAGTTGGACGAGTCCAGGCGCTGGCCGCGCGGGTATATACGAGACAGCTGTAGCCGATTATACTGCAGGAACTTCTTTCCTTTGATACGGTTCACATACTTCTCTGCTTTGGTCTCGGGAAACGAGGACATGTCCCGGAAACAGGCCCGCTCCGTCCCAATTTCTGCAAGAGAAGATGACAGGTTATACTAAACCTAACTTTGACTTTAGTAACTGACTTTTTTCCATGAATCAGTTCAAACTCAGACTCAATGATTTATTATGGAAGCCATTAACATGTATTAGTAAAATATATGCAAGTAAACGTAGCTGTTTATTGTAATATTTTGTGCATATTACAAATAATATTGTGTTAATTTAGTAAGAATGAATTAGTTAATTACGGTCAAATTTGCACTATTTTAACCTTATTGTACAATGTGTGTATTGGTCAGTCAGAATTATTAAAACTAATTATACTCCAAGTTATCATCGATAGGTGTTTTCTTCAAACTAGATTTAATAATTCTGACCAAACATCAATACGTTTGGATTTGAAAAGTGCTGGTCGTCTTACTGTCTTCATCAAAGGGAACCGGGCGGCAGTAGATGACAAGGTCCGACAGCTCTAAAGCAATCTTCTTTCTTCTTTCCATCATTTTACCCTCCTCGATCTGAAGGAGAACAAACAATCGTTACTCACATCAAACACTTTCACACAGTCCATGGGAAAAGCAAACCGATAACTCTTAGGAAATTGCATATATTTGAGATAAACTTGACCACATGATTGTCTAACATCTAAGATAGCAGAGAGATTTAGTAACAGCTGGTCACGGTCAGTTACTGTATTATTGGAGAGGAGGAGATAAGGCCTGACCTTAGCCTCAGAGGTCATGGTGACCTCGCGGATCTTCATCACCCAGTCCTTCAGCTCCTCCTGTGAACTAGCGGCGATGTCCAGCACTGGGCCGGTGCGGGGCGAAGCAACGGGGACCAATGAGAAGACGAACTGTCTACTGCCCTTCCCTTCTGGTCTCACCACTACAGGAGCCACAAGAGACAACGAGAAACAGCATTTTACTCCTGCAATCTACACATTCGGCGAGGGGGAAAAGGAATACTGCATCACTTTAATTCATCAGGAATTGGTGAATCAACTGAATTTATGGTCAAAAAGTCTCTATATGGGAAAGGATAAAAAAATTATAGGTTTTGGTGACGTCAGCTGAAAAGGAAGTGCAGTAAGTTAATTCGTTTTGATTAAAGATTACCAAGACAAACATTTTCTCTCTGGAATAACATGCACTGTTGATCCCTGCACAATGAGACCAGGAACGCGTTAAAGAGAAATACTGTCCATTGTGTCACATTGATTTCTAGAAGCTACATAAAGCACTCACAGCTCAACTAGTTACAGTTAATTAGTTAACAAAGCATAACAAGTATTATCTAACTCTTTTATTATTTATTATTTTAAACAATAATAATTATGTTAATTACAGTTCATTTGTTTGAACTGTTGCCATCTGGAAAACGCTATAGGTCTATCAAAACACGCACCACAAGATTCATGAACAGTTTTTATCCTAAAGCTGTCACTTTACTGAACTTTGAACTGAAAACGCACCCCCCAACTACAATACATTCTCGACATAAAAGAACCATGCATATGCAATAATGTTATGATCACTTTATTTAATTCCTGTGCAAAATGGCCTTCGTTTGAAATATACATAATTTTCTTTTCTTTTCTTTAACTGTATACGTTGGCAAGTACATCATTCTGTTGTATGTTAGTTTGTACAATGACAATAAAAGAACCTAATCTAAAAATCTTATGACAGTGAATGAAGAACTCACTATTTGTATGTAGCCTACTAATATATCAACAATGTAGAGACTACAATATGTTAACTATAAACCAATAGTTTCCAAATGATTTGTAAGGTCTTTATGTCTGTATACTTATTATAAAGGGTTACCAAAGCAACTGAATGCATTAAAGTCAACAATTCTTGACAATTTTATAAAATAATGCAGTTTTGTTATAAATTAAATAAATATATAAAATAAAAAAATGGTCCATTGATAAATTATCAGAATAACTTCCCCCACCCTCTTGCAGTGACATCATCTCTTCTCTTCTCTGATGATGAGGGCGGGTCCCCAAATTTGTTCTTGTTTGAGAAGCCGTTTCACTCGGATATACACTGATCAGACATAACATTATGACCTAATATTGTGTTGGTCCCCCTTTTGCTGCCAAAACAGCCCTGACCTGTCGATGCATGGACTCCACTAGAGTGCACTACTCCACTAGTTCATTCCTGAACCATTTTTGCTTTGTGGCAGGGCGCATTATCCTGCTGAAAGAGCCACAGCCACCAGGGAATACTGTTTCATCCTGGTGCCATGTGTTCCACAGGTAAGCGAGGCACACGCACCCGGCCATCCACGTGATGTAAAAGAAAACGTGATTCATCAGACCAGGCCACCTTCTTCCATTGCTCCGTGGTCCAGTTCTGATGCTCATTTGCCCACTGTTGGTGCTTTCGTCGGTGGACAGGGGTCAGCATGGGCACCCTGACTGGTCTGCGGCTATGCAGCCCCATGCGCAACAAACTGAGATGCACTGTGTATTCTGACACCTTTCTATCAGAACCAGCATTAACTTCTTGAGCAATTTGAGCTACAGTAACTCGTCTGTTTGATCGGACCACACGGGCCAGCCTTCGCTCCCCACGTGCATCAATGAGCCTTGGCCGTCCATGACCCTGTCGCCGGTTCACCACTGTTCCTTCCTTGGAGCACTTTTGATAGATACTGACCACTGCAGACCGGGAACACCCCACAGGAGCTGCAGTTTTGGAGATGCTCTGACCCAGTCGTCTAGCCATCACAATTTGGCCCTTGTCAAACTCACTCAAATCCTTACGCATGCCCATTTTTCCTGCTTCTAACACATCAACTTTGAGGACAAAAATGTTCACCTGCTGTCTAATATATCCTACCCACTAACAGGTGCCATGATGAAGAGATAATCAGTGTTATTCACTTCACCTGTCAGTGGTCATAATGTTATGCCTGATCTGTGTACGTCACAACAGGTCAGAAAAGACTATTACAACTTCCATTTCATACCGACTTTAAAATTACATGCACTAAATTTGGAAGAAAAGTATATATATTTTCACGTACGTGTGTGTATTATATTGTATTACATGGAGAAAAAAAATTAGAAAACTAAATAAATAAGAGAAAAATAAGCTGAAAATATAGCTAAAAAGCTAAACAACATTAAATGAATAATGACTGGTCTTTGTAAGGGCCTCAAACAGTGATCTGACGATGAGTGTGTATCAGGGAAGAGGAACAAACACACACTCACCGATCTGACAGGAAGACACGTCCACACTTCCTCTCAGGAGATCTCCCAGAGGACTGTTCTCTGTGGCCTGCTGGGAGAGAGAGAAAGGGTAAAGGTCGGAGAACAGAGCGTTGTGAGGAGCTCTGGCATAACAGAACAACAACAAACACAAACACACGCGTCTGGCTGGAGTACAAACACAAACGCGCTGAACTCACAGATCGGTCCGGCTCCACGGCCGTCGGGCTGATTTCCTCAACGTAATTCGCAGGGAACCACAATTGCTTCTTACCACCGCAGTCTCCCTTCCACCTGTGTGGAGAATACAAATAGACACGTTTATTTTCAGGTTTTCGTGTTGTTGTGAACTAAATCAACACTGAATGAGAGAAACGGCCCAGACAGGCTCCAAAAACAAACACACAAATCACCAAAAGCAGATAAAAATAGGCTCTGGCAAGTAAACCAGACTTTCTGGCTAGATAGATATTAATGTTTCAGAAATTCAAACAGAGCATGGCATAGATATCAATATAAAAATGAAAAAATAGCAATGTTTGACCCTTCAGGGCTCAACAATCAGTGTTGGGGTATTGCATTACAAGTAATGTGAGTTACGTAATCAGATTACTTTTTCAAGTAACAAAGTAATGCATTACTTTTTCAAATAAGTAACGCAAGACAGCTCTGCCATGTTGAGAGAAATCGGGAGTAAGAATAGCAGAACAGCTGAAAGGTTTGTGCACACCAAACGCAAATTGAATTATGAGTAGATTGCATACACGAATTTGCACCGGGTGACGCGAATGACGCAAAGTGGGAATTTTTCGCCTCAATCAACTTGAGCGGAAAATTTGCATGCCGCGTTGCTGCGCAAGCCAATCAATGAATAGCTTATTGACACGTCCGGTTTGACAGGTTATCAAACTGGGCATCCGTCATCCTCAAGTAGTGCTGGAAGCGGCTGTCATCCAGACGCAGTTTCTCCTCGAGAAGAGTTGTGTGCGCCTCTGGATGGTGCTGTGAACCCAGACACGTCGGCGTTTGGCTTTCCGGCATATTTGGGACTTCCACAACAGACACAGAGCAGCAATAGTTGTTATCTCCAACATGTTTGATGACGGAAAAAATGGCAGAAAGAAATGTTGGCGATGATGTGCATGAAAACACTCCTCAGATTGCGCGATGTTTTTATTCACAAGAGTAAACTAGAGCGAGTAAAACGATTGCTTTTGGTGTGCACACACCATAAGGCTTATACATTTCAGTTTTGGTGTGAAAGGGCTTTTACATTTGATTTTTTTTGTTGTTAAAATCAAACAAGCAAGCCCAGTCCAGATGCAATACTTTCTATTAAAAGTAACTAAGTAACAGTTTTAAAAGTAACTTTTCCCAACAACAGCCCTCTCACACCAAGAACCATAACTATATTATCTCCACACCAACAAATGATAAAGTTCTGTTCATTCTAAGCACGTCTGTCACTTTAAATGCTCAAGCTGGATTCTGATTGGCTGTCAACAAGAACCGGCTGTTTTTATCATTCATCAGCTGGAAAAAAACTTTCTGAAAGTGATTCCAACGATATTGTTCCTCTAGTTTGGACTTCACTATTCTCACAGATACAGAATGATTATTAAAACTTATCGGTATAATTTGTGATTGAATTGAGATAGTTAAGAGTGTAAAAGAGTCAAGGCACGTTCACACCAAGGACGATGACTATAATGATAACGATAAAGACACAGTTCTAAAAATCTTCCTCAATATTAAAGAATAGCAAAGTTCACACCACAACGACACAGAGCAACAATATTGTCGAAATCACTTTCAGAACGATTTTATTCCAGCTGATGAATGATAAAAACATTGACAGCCAATCAGAATCCACCCTGCTTTAAAGCTTGAGCATTTAAAGAGACAGATGACAAAACTGCAGCGCGCGATTATAGCTAATATAGTTACGTGAACGGGCCTTAATTCTCAGGTCTGCTCTCATCCGTTTTTAGACCTTATCTACCTCAGTTAGTGACATTATTTATCACAGTGAGAGAATCACTTCTGTATCTCTGGATCATTGTGGTCTTTCTGCCCCTTGAGTTTACCACTGTATAACCTGCTACCTGGTTCTTGTAAAGCCAAGCGCAAACTTAAAAACTCAAATTCCCAGAACATTGTCCTTCCTTCAGTCCAGGACAGTCTCACACTCACAGTAATGTCTTCTTATTCTTGACAACAGATTTACAATCTGCTGTAGCATCGGAGGCTAGTCCAAAGTATTATAGATCATTTTTAGTATATATTATTTTATTATTAGGTTTTCAATCTTTTAGATGCCACAATCCCGCAAATATGATCATCCTAAAATTGAAAAAGGCAGCTATATATTTTCAAGAATAAAGACCCAATCAATACTGTGGAAAATTAATATTATAAAATGGGTTTTTTTATTCTCTGTAGTACTTTACTGTTATATGCATTATTGAAATAAACATTTATTCATTTTTATACTTATATTTTACAAATGTTATTTTTTTAAATAAATGTTTTGTTCATTTAAATTAAAATGTATTTATTTAATCAATTTATTATTTTAATAAAATGTATTTGTTTATTTCGTTTAGTAAAAAAAAAATTTTTTTTACACTGCTTTTCTCTAAATTTCCCCCGGACCCCAGTTTGAAAACTACCGGTATTTAATTTTTTTTTCTTGAAGTTAAGAAACTTGATGTGTAGCTTCTGAACAAGCCAAAAAGACACCACACCAAAAAGAAAAGTGGTTGTAAATTGTTGGCAGCTGTGCTTAGATATAGTCTGGTACTCACCAGCCTCCTTCCTGTTTGTCCACATTTTGAATGATGGCGTTCTTATTGAAGGAAAGTTCATCATCTCGCTGGGCTTTGTATTCATACATGGCTCGTACTGTGCACTGCTCACACACACACAGAGGTGTCACACACTAAACCGAACATGACGGGAGACACTTTCTACATGCAGCCTGAGAGCAGAGGTACCTTAAACGTGGGCATCTGATTGGCTTCCACATAGAATCCAGGGTTACGGCCCTCGTACAGGGATCCATAATCAGGCTCCTGCACACAGACACACAGAGAAAGAGCCTTCACCTGCCATCCACACAAAAACAGCCTGAACAAGACGATCAATTCATTCCTGGACGGGATGTACAAATGCGCTCAAGGATACAGTAGCTCAAAATAAATTCCAGCACTCACTGCAAACAGCCGTTTTCTTCTTATTTAAGAACATAAAAAATATTTTTAGAAAAACTAAATATTCCTACAACAGTGCACACCACCTTGAGACAGGCTCATTTAAAACAGTTATTTAAAATAATGTACTTATTTAAACTCACTCCAAAAGCATGACACTAGCTATGTTTACATGGACATCTTTGTTTCAAATCATTCCGACTGAGGAATCCGAACAGTGTTTACATGAACGCTAAATAAAGTGATCGGGTTGATGTGCGCGTTTATATGTCACAAGCTTCTGATCGATTTTTTGACATGCGCTCACTGCACAAATATATAGAATAAAAAAAGCACAAGGACTGATGGGACAACGCTGTCCTGCAGCACTTCATTTTAGTGAATCCATTTTTGCCCCATCAAAGATTTTTGAAGACGCTCTCCCATGTGGATACATTTGAAAACAGTGTTGTAGTGTGGGCTGTGAAAACTGAGGTATCTGAAAACTGACACGTTTAGTCATGATGCATAGTGAACGGCTAGATATCTATATTTATAGCGGTATGTATTATTCATTTTCAGTGTTGCTAAAGATATGTGACTGTGCAAAATTACATTCCTACAAAGGACAGAAAATGTACCCTCAATTGCTGTCTTGCAGCAAAACATGCGATCGAGTGCAGAAGCAAGCAGTGAGATATTTCGGTGAGATATGTGATCGTGTATCATCTCAGTGAGCTTTTATTACATTTTATGAATGCGCAGTACGAGTCTTCCGACGTTTCAGTTCAAAACGCTTGGAAACGCTAGTGTGGATATAGAGCGTTTTTAAATGAAAATGCTTTCAAATGTATCCGGATTAGTGTAGACGCAGCCCACGACTACTGGAAGTTGCATAAAACCAGGCAATCCCATTAGAGCTGGGGATTTCAGCCACATCTTGGCATTTCTGTGTGCATCAGACTGTAGGTGTGCAACCTGAGACTTGCAGCAGGCCTACATTTTTTCCTCTAGATACTAATTATAGGCTAACCACTGGAGCTCTTTCAGGGGAACTTACATGCACCAGTCACACACAGCAGAAGGAAGTTAACTAGAAACCAGAAACACCAACGCTGAGCAAATGATAACGAGGTACATCAAGATTTCGGTATGTTTGCTGTCAGATCGGAAGTTCATTATCAAGTGCATCCGTAAAGGGATAGTTCACCAAAAATGTCCCTCATGTCTACGACTATCTGTCTTCTGTGGAACATAAAAGATATTTTGAGAAATGTCTCTGTGTTTGTTTATTTGTCCATACAAATGGAAGTCAATGGGTACCAAAACAGTATGGTTACAAAATATCTTCTTTTGTGTTGCACAGAAGTAACTCATACAGGTTTGGAAGGACATTCAGGTAAACTATCCTTTTAAGCACGGATTGGATGAGCCGAGATGGATGTTAATCCAGACTCACAGCAGTGCCGATCTTCTCCAGTGTTTCCTCGTTGATGGGGTAGCGTAGCTTCATCTTGCGGTACAGTGGATGTTTCTCGTAGTAACTGATTAAATCTACTAAACTGTCAAACTCAGAGGTGCCCAAAACCACCGTCTGTCCCTCCTGCTGCACACGGCAGTGCTTTATCTTGCCCTCCGCCCTGAGAGAGCAAACAAGGGGGGGAAAAAGACAGTGAGGAAAAACTACAGAATCAAGCACACAATAAAAACATGAAAGCGGGAGTCTGGATTTTACCGGAAGGAAATGGCGAAAGAGTTGTATTCTGTTCTCTTCCTAACGAGGAAAGCCCCGTCACGTGGGACTCTCATCAACATGTTTTCAGCCTGACTGCGGGACAGACACGCGTGGTACCACCTGCACGGAAAACACACGCTCAAATTAGACCGGGAAAACACAAGGAAGACAGGAAAAGGCACACAAACCCCTGCTCCACATCCACTGCTATTATTCCCTGCGACATGTGCACTACTGATCACAAGTTTGGAGGCAGGAAGACTTTTGGGTTACACTTTATTTTAAGGTGTCCTTGTTACAGCGTAATTATTCATTCAATTACTGACAATATTAATGAACTACATGCACTTACTATAGGATTAGGGTTTGGTTTAGGGTAAACTACATGTAATGTGGGACAAGGACACAAAAAAAAAAAGTGTTACAGATTTGAAAGAAATTAATATTTTTAAGCAAGGATGCATTAAATTGATCAAAAATAAATGTTTCTTGAGCATCAAATCCTCATATTAGACTGATTTCTGAAGGATCATGTGACACTGAAGACTGGAGTAATGATGCTGAACATTCAGCTTTAATCACAGGAATACATTACATTTGACTATATATTCACATAGAAAACAGCTATTTTAAATTGTTTTTACTTTGTTTGATCAAATAAATGCAGCCTTGGAGGGCAGAAAAGAAAATCTTATCAAACCATATCAATATTTGCTGAAAAAAGCCCCCAAATAAATGATAAAGGCATGACAAATACCTTTCACTCAATTAAGTTCAATATTTATTTTTACACCATTTAACTGGTCATTGTAATGTAGTTGGGCTTAAAACATGAATAATTACCTATTAATAACATTATTGTTTCTGCCCATATTTGAAGCAGATATCACATTTTTCTTCTTAATCTTTGATAAGTTCTCTTATTTCAAAATGTTTAGTCCTAAATAGAGTAAACTGTTAAACGATTTCTGAGAAGCACAGCTATTAGTTGCTGATTGGCTCACTCTCTCTCCTTCCCCATAATGAGGGGACACGCCCCTACTGCTGATTGGCTCACTCTCTCTACCCCCATAATGAGTGGACACGCCACTACTGCTGATTGGCTCTCTCTTTACCCCCATAATGAGTGGACACGCCCCTACTGCTGATTGGCTCACTCTCTTTACCCCCATAATGAGTGGACACGCCCCTACTGCTGATTGGCTCACTCTCTCTACCCCCATAATGAGTGGACACGCCACTACTGCTGATTGGCTCTCTCTCTACCCCCATAATGAGTGGACACGCCCCTACTGCTGATTGGCTCACTCGCTCTACCTCCATAATGAGTGGACACACCCCCTACTGCTGATTGGCTCACTCTCTCTACCTCCATAATGAGTGGACACGACCCCTACTCCTGATTGGCTCACTCTCTCTACCTCCATAATGAGTGGACACGCCCCCTACTGCTGATTGTAGGTGTGTTTTTCGACTTGAAGCGGCGCTGCACGAACCGTATGACATCAAAGTACCGCGAGAGAGCGATTAGAGAGCAAATGGCTCAGTCTGTATGCTTTTGAATCGCTCTCATGGTTCTTTGATGTCATACACTGATCGGTTTGTGCAGCGCCGCTTCAAGTCGAACAAGCCTTGTCTCCTCACCCATCATGATTGGACACACCCCCTACTGCTGTTTGGCTAACTCTCTCTCCTCCCACATCATGACTGGACACGCCCCCTACTGCTGACTGTCTCACTCTCCTCCCCCATAATGAGTGGACACACCCCCTACTGCTGTTTGGCTCACTCTCTCTCCTCCCACATAATGACTGGTCACGCCCCCTACTGCTGACTGTCTCACTCTCCTCCCCCATAATGAGTGGACACACCCCCTACTGCTGATTGGCTCACTCTCTCTCCTCCCCCATCAGGAGTGGATACGCCCTCTACTGCTACAAGTGTGCTGTGCTGCTTGGTCCGATCCACTTTCAGCAGCGTTTCTCAGAAATCACTCACTGCCCCTTTAAGAGCTTTTACTCATCAGCTGCTGTGAGGTGGGTGTGAGACTCACTCTTTGCTCTCGTGAGCGTTGGTTTGTGGCACTGGTTCAGTCAGCTTCATCTCAAACTCGTTGCAGCGCAGAGGCACCTGCTGGTAATGCGTGATGAGCGCAAACAGAGTGTCAAACACCAGGTTATCCGTCAGGTAGAACTTCGGGCTGCCAGCTTCCTGCCGAGAGTGAATCCTGCAGTGCTGGACGCGACCAGATCGCCTGAGGAGGGGGGGGGGGGACAGAAACCTTTTTGTTTTACAGCCATTTTCTGTTTCCAAGTAAACAATCGTTCAATTGCTACTCTGTGACTATGACGAGGTAATGTTGTTGTTACCAGAAGGAGAGCGTGTAATCGCCCACAAAGGTCTCGCTCTCCCGCACGAGAAAGGAGCCATCGGGCGCCCCGGTCTCTAGGCAGTACTCCGACAGCAGCCGCTCTGCGATCTGACGCCCATCACGTCCCGCACCCAACTTACCATGAAACCACTTCTCCGTTACATGCTGGTCCATGCCGTTACAGATCTAAAGAACACAAGAGTCTGGATGTTCAATCATACTAATGCATTCCCAGAGCTACCACTGGCTGAATTACCAATGGTTTTCTTTTACCGTGAATTAAGTGAGGGCAATATAGGATTAGCCGGTAGAAATTTGTCAACCGGTAGAGATTTTGGAGTATCGTCTCTAAAAACCAAGTGATTTTAAACCGTTAAAGCGCAATAAGCATCTAAACAGAACTAATTTCGCTATATGCGTGCACTGATGGTTTCTGAGTGGCGCGCGACATGAAGCCGCTGCTCATAGAGCGTGAGAATTAAACTGTGCTTTTTGCCGCTTAATTGGGTTTGAACAGTTTAATACACACACTTATGTCTCTGCAAGTATCCTCGTAAACACAGACATTTATGACTTCAGTGGACGTAAACCGCTGAGAAAGAAAACGCATGTGTATCAGTATATTGTGTCCGTACATTCACTCTTAAAGTGACAGCAGCCTAATAAACCTGCTGCCATCTGTGTCCATGTTAATCACACAATAAAAGACAGAGAAACTCACTCACTGCTCTTGACTGAATCACTTTTGTAATTTTAATAAGGAATAATGTATATTTAATTAAAAACAGTGTAGTTTTTCTTATTGCTAGTGCTTGAAGTTTTTCAGGTAGGTCTTTTTTCTTTTGTAGTTTGTTTTCCTGTACGATTGTAATTAGTTTCTTTGTTCTTATTTTATCAGAGTTTTTTCTACTCATGTTAGTCAGGCTAGTATTCGTTTTTTTGTGATATTGAATTACGAAATTTCAATGGTATCAAACAATAAAAACCTTATTTAAAGCAAAAATAACTATATTGTGATATATATCGTTATCGTGAAATAAAATGACTCATATCGTGATATGATTTTGGACATCTTGTCCTTTGGTCATCCACCCCTAAAGTGAATTGTGTGAAAGCGAGCGTGTAATTCTGTATCTAAGCTAACCACTAGTTGAGCAAACTAGGAACGAATCGGAAACAAAATATTCATCAGCATTGAGGAAGTTACTTTAAAGTATTTTGTGCATATGCTGGCGCAAAAAATAACTGAATCGAAAGCAGCACAGGAACTTCTGGGGAAACGGTAATAAAAAGTCCCAGGCAGAAACCTGGGGATTTTTGGGACTGAGCTGATAGTGCTACACTTTTAATGATGGCTCAAAGCATTATCAAGCTGAGTTTCAAATGTGCAATGTAGCAAAAAACGGTCACACTGACTTTCCTACTTGTTGGGGGGGGAAAGGGTTACTTTATATTAAGCGTCTTTCACTATTTACTTACATTTAAAAAAAGATTAATGGTTAGATACAATGTACTTATTGTGTTGCTGTATTGCAAAACACTTGTGCTGCTATTGAGGTTGATATGGGTAAGGTTAGAGACCGGTTTAGTGGTATGGGTCGGTTTAATAATTTACTGTTATTACTATGGTAAGTACATGTAACATATGTAACAAGGACACTAAAATAAAGTGTTACCTGTTATTCTATAAATTATACACTTAATATTAAGTGGGGAAGCTGTTAGTGCTCCATTTTTACCATAATGCTGTTTAAAGAGTAGACAAAGTACAATACAGTTTTCAGTGATAAACAATAGCGGTTCTGTTAATAACCCTCCTCTGATCCGACGGTCCGTGAGTCAAAAGTGACGCGATTTGCGTCACCTGGCGGACTTTTGCTGACAAATACACGTAAAATTCTCGGTCCAGGTAACTCGGTCTTAACCCTAACTCGAACCCTCATCGTTCATTTACATATACTAACGACATTGTCATTTTCAGCCCGCTTTGTATTTTTACACTTTAAGACATTTATGACTAGAGGTGTAACGATACGATACTATTGCAATACTGAACTCACGATACGATATTTATCGCGATATTTTAAGACAAAATAAAGATTTTTTATTTATTCATATTAACAACACAAAACTCTTGTAAAAAAAAAAACGTGCGCACACACACTCTCCTAATGCACTATACATGCAAGAATAAACTATATAAAACGCTTTGAATAATCATACTACTAAAACTAAATGTGATCTGGTGATTTAAATGATGTTTGCGCTTTCACTATATTTTCACTTTGAGGAGTGTCATTCCGGCAGCACGTCCGCTTCAGATGATCAATGCAATCAGTCACAGCTCTAATCGCAAGAGAGAGAAAATGACTATTCCCAAACTGTAAATGGTTAGTTCTGAATTTACTCACTCTCGTGTTGTTTCTGCGCGTCACGGAAGCATTTGAACGTCCGTGTTTACTATAGAAGACTTGGATTTGGATTAGACCGTTCAATTGATTATTTTTACGATGCCTTTATGACGTTTTTTGGATCTTTTACGTTTGAGAGGAATGGACTTTAAATGGAGGTACAGAAATGTTTCTCTGGTTTCTTGAAAAATATCTTCATTTGTGTTACAAGTTAAATAAAAATCTTACGAGGGTGAGTACATGACAGTTTACATTTTTGGGTGAATTACACCTTATAAATACAGTAAGCTTAGCCTTGGATAAAACTAACTCCATATCGGGAATCATATCGTTTACATCAACGATACATATCGTCGCATTTTTATATCGCGATATCTCAATATGCAATGTATCGTTACATCCCTATTTATGACTTTATGTACTCACAGGGCCCCCCCCCGTTTTGAAACCAGCTGAACAACTGTTACACTGTGTTTTCCTCACCTCTCTGTGCTCCTCCTCATCCTCGTTCCCTTGATTACTCGACGTCTCCTCAGAATAATAGATCTTATTGCTGGTCAGAACAAAGAAGTGAGGGTACCACTCCTGTGAGGACGACACCAGCGAACATTCATCATGAGTCTGCCAACAGATTCAACTCTCCTGTAAGAGCAGATGAAGAGGATCTCACGTGGTTGATGGGGTCCTCCAGGTATAGGATGCCGTTCTTGATGGAGTTGCTGATGTCGTTCTCCGAGTAGGGCGTTGAAGACGAGACCTCCTCATACGCACTTCCCTCAGCTAGTTTCTTGTGCTGAACAGATCAATTCAACAATAAAAGATGGCTTGTTGAGAAACTGGCTAAAAATCCCGTTTCCTGCCACGTAACCAATGGGCTCTCACCTTGATGAGGATCTTCCTCTTGAGCTGATTGGGTGAGGGGAGGCCGTCCGCCGAGATGTCCACCGCTTTGGTCAGGAGCATCTCTCCAAACACTTTCTTAAAGTAGGTGGCCATGTTTCTCTGCTGGACAATACTGCAGTGGTCCTCAATGGAGAGGATGATGGGATAGCTGCATGCAAACACATGTAACATAATCGGATTATCGCATGACGCACATTCTTGAAAAGAAGACCATATCATAACATCACATCACACAAACACAGAATGTGCAGACGTCATGTGCTGTGCATGGGCTGACCAGAGACACTCACTCAGACGTGACGAAGGCATGTTCTTTGATGGTTTGAAGCACATCATTGAACTTGATCTTGGTGGTGAGGGTGTGACCGTGGTAGATGACAGGCATCCCATCAGGACCATCCCAGCAGTCCACTGCAAAAAACACACACACACACACACACATTAAAACCGCCTGCCAGAAACACAACATGCCACAAATCATAAAACAACAGATCTAGCTATAGTTGTTAAGCCGCCTTTATTTATAGAGCACTTTATAACAATAGATTGTTTCAAAGCAGCTTTACAGTGATAAACAGGAAAATAATGACTCAATGCAACAGAGTTCAACTCTGCTGTAAAGAAGCTCTAAAAGACAACAGTGAACAGTCATTATTCAGCTGAAATAATGACTAGAGTCTAATAAAGTCTAGTCTTATAGTTGCAGTTATGATAAATAAATTGTTCTTGTATATAAAAACAATATTCACTCCCAAAAAATATTTTTATTGTACGCATTTGTAAAAATTTGGAAAATAAAGAACTGGAATAAAAAATAAACAAACCAACCAAAACGAACAAAAAAAATATTTTAATTTAAATAGTGAAAACAAATAAAACAATAAAATAAAACAAATAAATGTATCCCAGAGCACAGGACGCTAAAACTGCAAGATAATTATTTCTTTTATTATGCCACAAATCATAAAACAACAGATCTTGCTATGTCTAGTCCTGCAGTTCTAGTTCTAAAATAAATAATAGTTCTAATCTATGAAAACTAATTTTCACTAATTTCCTAAAGTAAATAAATCAATAAACAAAAATAAATAAAAGCATCATTTTATTGATATACATTTCTGTGCTTTTTGTTTGTTTATTTTTATTGTTTGTGTCCGGTAAATTTAGAAAATTTATTAAAAATAAATCAGAACAAGCAAATCAGAAAAACTAAAAAGTAATTTATTTAAAAGAATCTAATTTATTTATTTCCAATTTAACTATATAAATACATGCATTGTGTCATACTGTTGTAGTCTGCTAGTTTTACTACTGGGGGGAAGTATTGTATGATATATTGTTCAATGCAATAATTGCACAACTGTATTATCAGCACGTTAGTCCCCATGTTAAAATGGTAATATTTTAGAATATTTCTGTATATGAAACATTGATCATTACTAATGATTGGCTGAGTATTGTGTTGCGACTTACACTCAATGCATCTGCAGCCCATCCGCAGACAGCGGGCGTACGCCTCCAGAGATGACTCGCTGGAAAACTGGTCTCCCGTCAGATAGCTAAAAATACCAGCACACATGTCAGGCCTGTCTGCATTACTTCATACACACCACACCTCACACTCCACCATCAATAACCCGTTCACCTTTATCACAGCTAACAAACACTGCACACGGAAGCCACGCAAATGTTCTGTACAAACACGCTCAAGAATTCTTTCCATTCTGTCAGTCTTTACCCAGGTCCCTTTGAACTACCTAATAGCTTTATAATCTAGTTATACCGGTTAAACACAAAAATCTATCTTAGTTGTTCTGAAGTCATGAGAGAAACAATATGCAAGAAGCAAGGGGGGGGCACTTCATTCTAAATGGAGGCAGGTGGAGTTGTGAGGTTTGACTGACAGATTGAGGAGCCAATGGATTTAAGAGGTTTAGTCACAGCCTCTTTTAAATGCTTTTAACCAACCAACCAACCAACTAACTAACTAAACAACAAACTAACTAAACAACCAACTAACCAACCAACCAAAAAACCAACCAACCAACTAAACAACTAACTAAACAACTAAACAACTAAACAACTAAACAACTAAACAACTAAACAACTAAACAACTAAACAACTAAACAACCAACCAACTCTTTCCACATCAAACATTTTGGTTATTTTTAGAGTGATTAAAAGTGTATACTCTAACCAACCAACCAAAACTAACAAACAAACAAAAAACAAACTAACCAACCAACTAACCATCTAACCAAATAACGAACCAACCAACAAATTATGCCACTGACTGACTGACTAACTAACTAACTAACTCTGTCCCCATATAACACTTTGGTTATTTTGAGGGTAATTGTATACTAAAGAATTTATACTAACCAACTAAAACTAACAAACTAACTAACTAACCAACCAACCCTCTAACCATCTAACCAACTAATTCTGTCCCCATCTAACACTTTGGTTATTTTGAATGTGATTTTATACTGATGAATTTATACTAACTAACTTATTTATACTAATACTGATTAATTTATACTAACCAACTAAAACTAACAAACAATCTAACTAACCAACCAACCAACTAATTTATACTCTAACTAACCAACTATAAAACAAACAAACAAACAAACAACTATATATAATAACTAACTAACTAAACCTTCCTTTCTCAATCATCTAACATTTTGGTTCTTTGAGGGAGAATCATTTTATATACCCCAACCTTCCTCCATCATCTAGCACAGGGTGTGCAGTCCTGCTACTACAGAGTCACAGGACGCTGGCCCTCCAGGAGCAGGTCTGGACACCACTGATCAAACCTTCTTTTTTTTGAGGGGGTGCTGATTTTATACACTTACTAACCAACTATCTATCCCAACCTTCCCCATCACAGTGTGTGCAATAGTGGCCAACAGGACACCGGCCCTCCAGGAGCATGTTTGGACACCTCTGATCTAACAGGGTGTTTTGGTTCATTGACGGGGGGATTCATTTTATGCACCAACTAAACAACCAACCCTTTTCCCCTCATCTAACATTTTAGTTCTTTGAGGGATGAATGTTATTTAGAGACCACATGTTACTATCCGTTGTCAACGTATCTGGACTAGTTACCTTATAGAGAAGAGAACTTTAATAGACATACAGCCTCTTAAAATCACTGTACTGGCCTCTTGAAAGTGTCAGATTAATCAGCACTGTATAATTGCAAACTGAAAATTCAGTGCATCAGTGAGCAGCATACAGGGATCACCGATCACGCCTCTACTCACGTGTTGTGTGACGAGGAGATCCAGTAGTGGGACAGGGGGTTGTTCATGTCCTCTGGCCGCACCTGATCGAGCTGTGAGTCCCAGATAGTGTTCTCTTTAGAGAACAGATACGTGAGGAACTGAGAACCACAAAACATGTTATGTTAAAAAACAGCATGCTGAAACTGAAGACAGTAAGCATGAGTTAGTACTCAGAACTGCTGATGTAGACCGTTTGAACACTAAAACACACCACTGAACCGGCTCAGTGCTAAACTCCAATTCCCATGAAAGGGTACAAAATATGACAAGAGAGTTGTTTTATCAGTAAAAAGAACATGAAGCAGGAAATGTCCTTCCCTTTTTTCGAAAAAATAATAAGCAAAAGAAACTTTGTAGTAACCTTTATGATGAATAGCTACTTCAATATGAGGAACATAAACAGTTTTATAAACAGGGACTCAATATTAACTATATGCAATGCATATGATCACATTACAAAATAATTCAAAGTTTAAACAAGATTTTAGTTTAATACAAATAACTAATTGAAATAGTTCTTGCAAATAATAGATCAGGATATTTAAAAGAAACTAATTAAAGAGAGAAATGGCAGATTAACATATCAAACAAAAAAATCTGAGGTCACAATACTGCAGTGAAGCAGGAAGTGGTGATGTGGGTAAAGCATGGGGCTTGCAAAACAGCTGATATGGGTTTGATTACCTGAGAGCAAACGTACTGAGTAAACGTATGTCTAGAACTAGTCACTTTGCCATTTATGCATATGGCAAACACATTTATGCAATGTAAATGTCACCTCATCTTGATGATAGTACGGCTGCTCGATTTCTCGTAGAGGATCCTTCAGGTAGTGGAACATGAACTCCTGCACCTTGTTATTGTCTGTGGCCCAAAGCTCCTGAGGACACACACACGCACATATATACACACATATACATACATATACATACATATACATACATATAGGTTACCAACATCTGAAGTACAGATTCTCTTCCCTCATCAACACACTCTACTGTACAAATGTATGCATCCAATTAATGTGTAAATACAGTGACGGCTGGTTTGGTTTGAGCAATAAAGTGAAAAACACATATCTAACCTTCTGATGTTCAATTAGGAAGTTCTGGAAATCCTCCAGTGAGATCTTCTGTTCTGGTCTCTCAATAAACCTGTCAGAAACACAGATCAGTGTTACAGCATGTCTGAAAACCCAAGAGATGTTCTAGGATGTGTGATAATTAAATACAATAAATGACCATTTACTAATAGGTCTTTTTATGAACAATTCAACTAACTAAACAAGCAATCCTTTCCTCATCTTACATTTCGGCTCTTCGAGATTAAATTTACACTCCAACCAACCATCCAACTAACTCTTTTCACATCTTACATTTTGGCTCTTTGAGGGTGAAACTAACTAACTAACTAACTAACTAACTAACTAACTAACTAACAACCAACCAGCAAACAAAAACTAACTAACCAACTAACCATCCAACCAACCAACTAACCAACTCTTTCCCCATCTATCCATCTATCTATCCATCGATCCATCTATCCATCTATCCATCTATCCATCTATCCATCTAAAACTAAACTAACTAACTAACTAACTAACTAACTAACTAACTAACTAACTAACTAACTAACTAACTAACTAACTAACTAACTAACTAACTAACTAACTAACTAACTAACTAACTAACTAACTAACTAACTAACTAACTCTTTCCCTATCTTACATACAACCAACTAACCAACCAACCAACTATTTCCCCATCTTACTAACTAACCAACCAACCAACAAAAACTAACTAACCAACCAACCAACTAAATATTTCCCCATCTATAATGTTGGCTCTTCATATTTATACTCTAACTAACCTACTAACTCTTTCCCCATCTTACATACAACCAACCAACCAACTAACTAACTCTTTCCCCATCTTACTAACTAACTAACTAACTAACTAACCAACTAACTAACTAACCAACTAACTAACCAACTAACTAACTAACTAACCAACTAACTAACCAACTCTTTTCCCATCTTACATTTTGGCTCTTTGAGGGTGAATAAATGTATACTGTAACCAATCAACTAACCAACTAACTCTTTTCCCCATCTAAAATGTTGGCTCTTTAGATGGTAATCATATTTATACTCTAACTAACCTACTAACCAACTAACCATTTCCCCATCTTACATCTAACTAACTAACTAACTAACTAACTAACTAACTAACTAACTAACTAACTAACTAACTAACTAACTAACTAACTAACTAACTAACTCCCCATATAACATTTTGGCTACTTAATGGGTGATAAAATTTATATTCGAACCAACCAACTAATTAACTAACCAAACCCTTCCCAATCATCAACTAACCATCCAACCTTCCTCCATCATCTAGCACAGGGTGTGCAGTCCTGCTACTACAGAGTCACAGGACGCTGGCCCTCCAGGAGCAGGTCTGGACACCACTGATCAAACCTTCTTTTTTTTTTTTTTTTTTTGAGGGGGGCCTGATTTTATACACTTACTAACCAACCAACCAAATCTTTCCTAATAATCTTACATTTTGGCTCTTTGAGGGAGAATCCATTTAAACAATTTTTTAACCAAATAAATAATCAACCAACCAAATTGTCTGATTTTCTGCTCACACAGACAATACTGTGTGGGTGTATAAAACTAATATGATCAAAAAAATAAATAATAATAATAATAATAATAATAATAATAACAACAATAATAACAACAACAGTAATAATATAAATGGCAATAGCCCAACACTTAAATAGTTCAATCAAATCCCCAAAAATGTGTTGTAAATGATCATATGTCATTCATAAATTCTTTAGCTTGAAAAAGAGAAAGAGTGAATACCTTTGCAGCAATGAAATCTCCATCTATAAAGAAACAGAAAGAAATGCTGATTATGTGAGTAATACAATTAATACCCGATCTTGTAACTGTAGCCATTTCAGCTTCACTACAGTAAAACACCTGGTTAACATCTGCAGCTCTAAAGCCCATCCATATGCAGACCCATCAGACGCTAATCAACTGATAGAGAGATATCAAACACCCACACAAGTGATTCAATCTACACACACAGCCCTTTGAGTGCAGAGGTCATCAGTGCTCTGTGTGTGTGTGTGTGTGTCTGTCTGTGTGGCCTAATGGCTTTTAGCCGATAGATCTTGCGGCTTTTTAAAAGGGCGAGTATTGACGTGATGGCCATTTGAGAAGCGGCGCAAACTGATGGGGTTTAAGTGGCTCTGAGGAGGGGTTCACCTCTCGCCCTGCTCCACCAACATTTATAAATAACAACACACACAAATAAGTGTGTAACTCACTGATTTCTGTGCATCAAACATCAGGCTGCGGTACAACTGGGCGAAATGACTATACGACACATCTCCATTCCTCAGCTCTCCATCCTAACCAAGACACCGCATAAAAAACACAAACAATATTAATAATAATAATAATAATAATAAAACAGAAATATGCTATATTTGTCCTGTAATTACAAATGTATTAACACAGAGTGAACCGTATCCAGTTAACAGCATAACAATCAACACACAGTATAATAAATAAGCATTATACAATAAAAAAAATAAAAAATAAAAAATAAATAAAAATAAAAATCACCCAAACGATTAATTCTACACTTGAGAAAACATGACAAAAATAATTTTGTGTGTGCAGAAGTGAGTGTGCTACCGGAAGTTTCTCCCGTAAGAACCTCATATTGGGAACCCTGTAGTTGACTTGACACAGCATACTCTTCAGATCCTTACAGGAAATCCTGCGAAACAACACAGAATGTTTGGGAATGTGGTTATGAAATGGCTTCATGCGGTCACGTCAGCGGCAGGTTTAGGAGGGCGCTCAGTATTGTTCGTTTTTAGCAGCGTTTTCATCAATAGAATTAGAATAATTTCTATAGGATCATGAATGACACTGAAGACAGCTTTGATCATAGGAATAAATGATGTTTATTAAACAGCTATTTTAAATTGCAATAATAGTTCACAATATTACTGTATTTTTGATCAAATAAATGCAGCCTTGGTGAGCAGAAGAGGCGTCTCAAATCATAATTATTACTTTATATTCAAGTGTATATATGGAAACGGTTAGTATGTATACGTGAAGAGGCAGCTTTCCATTGTGAGTGGAAAAGATTATTAATTTCTACAGTGTACGTCACTTATTTGATTTAGTCACATACGTTGACAAGCTGAAAATGTCATGTTTCTCATCTCCACACGACCACCATTTCATCTGAATACAACACCCCACACAGCTTGTGTGTCTTTCACCCGCTCTCTGTGTATTTACCTTCACACACACTCATGTTCTGAGCTTTGTTTCCTGTTGCAGGATGTGCCGTCTCTGAGCTCTATTTACCCAACAGGAGTGAGTGTGTGAGTGTGAGTGTGAGTGTGAGTGTGTGTGTGTGTGTGTGTGTGTGTGTGTGTGTGTGTGTGTGTGTGTGTGGGGCCCGGTACCTCTGAGTCAGCCATTTTTCCCCTAAAGCATATATCATAACACCGATATATCGAAAGAAAGATGAGATTAAAAGAATCGCTATGCACATTATCTATCCATTTACGCAAGTGTCGCTCAACATGAGCGGTATCTCTACAGAGAGCTGGTGCGCTCCATTACACAAACATGTAACATACCTGTCTTCCCTGTTGCGATCCACTGCGTAAAACTGTTTTCTCAGCCACCTGAGTTCAACAAAAGAAAAATGGAAAAAAATATATATAACATACAACACTTTAATGTTTATTTTGGCTTTTCACTTTTTAACATCCGCGATTATTCAGACTTTTTAGTCACATGACTATCATCGAAACCTGGAGGGCAAAACATCCACAGAACTGCAGCACAGACCTGTCGATTTTCAATTTCAAAGGCAGAAAAACTAAAATATATGTGAACAAAATGCAAGTTTTGGGCACTTGTGATCTATATACAGCACCTGCTGCAGTATTTCAATAACTAAAAACAGCAGGACTTTATTAGAACGCTTAACGTGAAAAACTGCCTTAATGTACTGAAACATTTATATTAAAAGATCAAATTCAGCATACAGCTTGATGATGCATACGATACAGTAGAGCTGCACGATTCTGGATAAATTGAAACATTTTAAACAAATGTTAATTGCTGCAGTGTAATTACAAATATTTAATTAATTTCAATGAATATATATATTTTTTTAAATCGGTTTGAATGAATGATTCAATGACTAAATACTTCAGTTGTTTCATTACTGGATGAATCAGCGTTTTTGAATGAATCTCTTGAATGAATGATTCAATTACTCACTCATAAAGACTTCACTTGTATCATTACTGGATGAATCAGCGGTTTTTTAAATGAATCACTTGAACGAATGATTCAATGACTCACTCATAAAGACTACACTTGTTTCATTACTGGATGAATCAGCGTTTTTGAACGAATCTCTTGAATGAATGATTCAATGACTCATTCATAAAGACTTCACTTGTTTCATTACTGGATGAATCAGCGTTTCTGAAGAATCACTTGAATGAATGATTCAATGACTCACTCATAAAGACTTCACTTGTTTCATTACTGGATGAATCAGCGTTTTTGAATGAATCTCTTGAATGAATGATTCAATTACTCACTCATAAAGACTTCACTTGTATCATTACTGGATGAATCAGCGTTTTTTTAAATGAATCACTTGAACGAATGATTCAATGACTCACTCATAAAGACTACACTTGTTTCATTACTGGATGAATCAGCGTTTTTGAACGAATCTCTTGAATGAATGATTCAATGACTCACTCATAAAGACTACACTTGTTTCATTACTGGATGAATCAGCGTTTTTCAACGAATCTCTTGAATTAATGATTCAATGACTCACTCATAAAGACTTCACTTGTTTCATTACTGGATGAATCAGCGTTTTTGAAGAATCACTTGAATGAATGATTCAATGACTCATTCATAAAGACTACACTTGTTTCATTACTGGATGAATCAGTGTTTTTGAACGAATCTCTTGAATGATAGCCTGCCAAGCGAGACGCACATCAAGATGTTGGGTCTGGGAACACACCATTGGCAGGGCTCAATCCGAGGGGCGGGATAAACGGTTGTCTTTCAAATTCCCTCTGCATGCAATAGGATAGCGCTACAATCAACCAGAGCAACGAAGAAGGTGAAGCGGAGCTAGTTGATAGAATAAACTTTTGCCGTATATGGTCGGCAAAACTCCGAACACATCTTCCTTTTTAAAGAATTACTTCAGTGCCGTTCTTTGTTCTTTTCTCAAAAAGCTTAACTCCAAGTCTTCCAGAGTCGCGGCCAAAGCCGATTCAAAGACCGATGTTCGCCAGCTTCTTTGTTTTTTTAAGTAGCACGCGGAACCGTCGCAATTCTGCCGTCATTATGTTAAGCCCGCCCACCGACTCTATACGCGATGTGATTGGCCAGACTAGAGTTTGTTTTTTCAAGCTTGCAAGCCAACAGAGTTACTAGACGACCCTGGCTGCAAAACATTTGCCGCCGCTAGGGTGCGTCTAGATTTCTAGGCTACTTGAATGAATGATTCAATGACAAACACATTTTTTAACAGTCTCAATATTTATTTGAAGCGCCAAAAGGTGATTTACTTTATTTTGATTACTACCGTAGACATCCGTGTTTATATGCGAACTATAAACTTTTATCCCAGTACTTCTGTGATTATTTGAATTACTTATTTGAAGTACACTGCACACACACTGTAAAATAAACCGGAAAGCCTTGTTTTGTCCTCCAGGTTGGTGTTCCTATATGGGTGTGATGTCACGTGAAAGCTATGAATACAGGCCGACCTGATTTTAGGCACTTTTACACTTAATGGTCACCATCAGTCAATATCTAGAGGGAGAGGAGCACATAAAGGTCAAAAGGTCACCTTTCTATCTGCAGGGGTGTGGGGGAGCGTAACGTATCTGACACCAGCCAGGTCAAACCCTTCACCCACATGACCATCTCCTCATCTGAGGTTGCTGCGGGACAGACAGAGGACAGAGCATGAGTGTGTGTGTGTGTGTGTGTGTGTACTGCACTCTAATATTTCTGCCAGCAGATTTATCTGGATGGTTACCTGCCAGGCTGAGTGCTTTGAGCCGAAACTCCGTCCCGTAGAGGATGACGAAGCAGTGGGCCTGGTCCGACCGCGCAGCCGAGTCCTCCACATACCGCTCAAAGTCCCGGGACTTCTGCCCCGTCCGGATCTCCTTAATTTCCCGAATATCAACTGAAAGGGACACAAGAGACAGCCTTCAGTCAATCAAACGTCTTTTCTGATGTCTTTTACACATTCACCACAAGTGTTAAAATGCACTGACATATAATCAGATGTGTTCGTCTTTCACCGGAAAGAAACCAAACCATTTTTATCAATTTATCTTTTACTACGGGTGTGAATCTTTGGGTTGGCAAGAGTTCAGTACATACACTACCATTCAAATTTTGGGGTCTGTAGCATTTTTTGTTCTTGTTGTTTGCTTCTAAAATAAGTCTCTTCTGCTCACCAAAGCTGCATTTATTTGATCAAAAATAAGGTACAAATTACACTAATATTGTGAAATATTTTTTAGAAGTTAAAACAGCTGTTTTCTATGGAAATATACAGTAAAATATAATGTATTCCTGTGATTAAAGCTGAATGTTCAGCATCATTACTCCAGTCTTCAGTGTCACATGATCCTTCAGAAATCAGTCTAATATGAGGATTTGATGCTCAAGAAACATTTATGATTATTATCAGTGTTGAAAACGATCAACAATTTTACAACAATTAGATTCAGTATTTCTTTATTGGATAAGGTTCTTTAAATACTTTCCCCAGGGCTCCGAACCGCTTTAAGGAACCTGGAAACGAACGAACATAAAAACGAAATCAAGTTTAAACGTCCTGAACATAAACACTTATTTGAAATTACCATTAACCGATTAATAACGTTATTTTATCATTCCGTTTAAGATTTTAATTTGGCAGTCAACCAATTATGAATTCAAATAGTACAGCATATGCAAATGTGACGTTAACATGCACGTGCTCACCTATGCAAGTCTCAAGGCAATAGAGTGGTGCAGGTATGACATCACATTTACCCCTTTTCCACCAAGGCAGTGCTGGTTCGGAGCCAGAGCCTAGTTTTAAATCGGTTCTTTGTCTTTCCACACCCAGAGCACCAGCTCCGAACCAGGAAAAGTGGTTCTTAAGTGGCACCTAATCATTGCTGGTCTAGAAGTAAGAACCGCTTGCATCAGCGGCTAGGGGCGGGGTTACCATGACCAACAAGACGAACAGAAACTTGTGACCGCCATTTTTGAATTAGCAGCTAATTGAGCTAATAGCTGCTTGATTGTAATCTCCGTCTATACAAATTACGGCGAGTTGGATTTGCTGTTTTGATGCCGATGTAGGATCGTAAAGCCATGTGCATCAATAGTAACGCAACGTTCGCCATTGTTGATGGAAGGCTTGTTCCAGATGCATCGGTGCTGCACTCAAAAAAAATATTCTAGCTGTTTGCTCAGTTTATTTAAATAAAATAAACTGAAACAACACAAATCTTTAGTTTTTTACTTAATTGCCATTTTACTCAATTTTATTACGTTAAATGAAATAACATTTGTAAAATGTTAAGTTAACCTAAACCATTTGTGTTGGGACTACATGAAGCATTTCTGTTGCGCTGACTGAACTGGGCAGTGTATTTCTAGTTCCCAGCATGCTTTGCATAGGGATGGATCAGGAGAGTAAATGTTGAAATTAAGTGCCGTTTAATGTGTTTTATAGTAAAGGGAAAGACCTGTTAAAGTTTGATGTTAAATTTGACAGTTATATTTGACATTTAAAAGTTGAGTTGTTGTAACGATTTTACCATTATCGTGAAGTGTAGACCTTGTGGTTAGGCTGTGCTGTTCTCCATGAGCTGTAACTGTGCTAATGCCAGTGGTGAGAAATGTTTTACTTGATCATTACTTGCATGCTACAAATGTTACAATTAGCATGTGAACAAGTGTTGTGTTGACTATTAGTTTTTATAGAAATAAAGAAAATAAATTCATTTGGCACACAGTCTAAATATGGTCATCAGTTCTACCCCTCTTTATCCTACTTTATCTAGTTGGAATGACATGATTTTTTTTAGTAGTCTTGACTAAATGAATTTAAGTTCATACAACAAGATTACAACAAATCATTAAGCAATTAGATTTTGTTGGAAAAAGTAACTCAATTTTGTGGAAAAGTTTTCCTTAATTTAATTAAGTTGGTTCAACAGCTTGTTTTTTTGAGTGTGTGCAGGCCGATCGCCGTATAACATCAAAGTACAGCAAGAGCATACGACTCCTTATGCTTTTGAATCGGTACTTTGATGATATACGCTGATCGGTCTGCGCAGCGCCGATGCATCTCAAACAAGCCTGGTCTGTTTGTGTTTCCCGCTGCCGTGCTAGAGTTGCTGAGAAAGATGAGACGTATACAGTGACGTAAGACTTGGCTCTGTGGTGGCTCTCTAGCCCGTGGAAAGGCAAACCGGTTCTTAGAAGGCTCGTCAGTCGAACCAACTCCAAACTGGCACTAGCACTGTCTCTGAACTAGCACCCGATTCATTCTGGTGGAAAAGGGGTATGTGTAGGCCAAAACGGGTTCTATCGTCCTGAAGTCAATGGGTTTTTTTAATGGGATTTTGATTAAATGGCTGAAATAAGGTCTGTGGTGAACACAAGCTCAAGACACTTTCACGTTTTAATCTACAACATAAAATACATCATTATTACCCCACTCGTGATTTTCTGAAGCTGTTACGGTCTTGAAAAAGGCGGTTGCTAACAAGGGTCTAAATGTGACTACAGAGGCTGTCGAGGAGATTAAACGCCATCACGTCGAACAGTTTTGAGATAAAACTGAAAGAGTTTAGGCTTCAAAATAAATAAAAGTTGTGCTCATCTGTGATAATTATCTTGAAGGACAAAACGTGTACGTTTGATAAAGTTTTTGTTGATCACAGTGCTTTTTTTTTAGCGATAATCCAAAAGCCTATGGGAAAATCCTATGATGTGAACTGGCGGTTGGCCTACAAAGTGACAGCAGGTTATATGCAGCGTGGCGTCTGGCGTGTTTTGAAACCAGCGGAAATTGAACTGCTACTATTCATGAAATTTTCAAATATATATATACATTTTTTTTTTTTTTTTTTTTTTTAATGATTGAAAAAATGATTAAAAGTATTGTTGCTTTTTGTTGGTCAGACACTACATTTTTTTCCAAAATCAAGCTCAAATGGAGTTACAGGGTTTTTCACCAGTGAATGCCGGAGATTTATGTTTTGTCCGTCATTAGAACGGTCGCATCTGACGTAGTACGTTTTCAACTTACAGGTTACAAAGGTTATTGTAGCTATGTTGGCGTTCAGTTTTTACTGTCTTTTAATATATTTGGCAAAAAGCTTCTGTCATAAAAGACGCAGTGCTGACACACAGGCTGTGTTGGCTATGACGGCAAATACCAGACTTCTCGGCTCCTCAAATACATAAAACATTAGCCTTTACACACATCGTGTTTTGAATAAAGAAACTCTGTTCTTATTCAAAGAAGCAGTTTATTTACCCTTGCTTGGAGTGAACCAATTTAATTTTTTTCTTTTCGTTTTAAACTCTGACTTTTCCTAATGTCCCTAATGCAAAAAGAGAAAATCTATTTCAGGCCACTTGCTGCAAAAAAAAGGAACCACATAACCTACACAAACATGCAGGCTATTTGAAATACAGCAAAAAGTGTTTAGATTACATGTGTAACCAGAAGAGTGTGTGACTTCAGAAAGCAACTCTAGTTTTATAATACTACAAATGTAATCAGTAACCCAAGCAAGATACCACAACATGAAAACAATGCAACTCATTTCACATTTATATATTTTACGCATTTGGCAGACACTTTTATCCAAAGCAACTTGCATGGCATTTAAGGTATTTACATTTTATCAGTTCATGCATTCCCTGGGAATCAACCCCATGAAACCCGTGGGAATCAACCTTGCCGCTGCTAGTGCTATGCTCCTCTGTTTGAGCTACAGGAATGCTACTTTTATTTTACTTCAAGACCACAAATGTATAAAAAAAAGGAGGTTGCCAACTTAAGACGAAAGTATACACTGGTTTTTACGTGTACGCAAGGGTCAGTGCACAGTGCGTGTGACTTTGTATGTGCAGGGTGCACATGCGCATTGAATTTGATTTGCAGTAATCAGTTGTTCCACAAGGTGGCAGCACTGGCCCCGGCCGTTGTTTCACAAAATGAAAGTAAAGAGACGAACAACAGCAACAAAATGTTTGAAAGAGTACAAAGACATTTTTATCGGTCATAACTTCTGGAGAAAACTAGGGCAGACACTGGACAAAGATGAAACTTTCTAGAGCGCATGTGTTCGCGCACACGCCATCAAACGGAGTATACTCTGAATGGCTACTGTACGCATATGCTAGTGTACGTGTAAAAAAAAACTAAGTATGCTTAGGGCTTTAGAAAATGGTGCCATGGTTTTTAGTGCTGTCACTTTTCTCTTATAGAAAATATTGGATAGTTTTGATTATATATGATTTCATTATATTCCACATAATGAGTTGGCAACTACTAAATTACACTAAAGGGGTGGCTGATTATGATTTCACTTTTTTAACTTTAGTTAGTGTGTAATGTTGCCGTTTGAGCATAAACAACATCTGCAAAGTTACGACACTCAAAGTTCAAAGCAAAGGGAGATATTTTCTTTTTACAGAAATCACTTTTTAAGGACTACAACAAACGGCTGGTAGGGAATACACAAGCTTCTGCGCGGGTTGGAGACAAGACTAACCCTAAAAATTTACACAAACCCCACCCCCAGGAACACGGAACAAAGGCCATTTTTCAGTGCGTGTCTGTGTGAGGTAATCGGAGCTGCTAACATGAGCTCTTGAAGCTCCGCCCTCTTCTTGATAGGGGGCTGGGAGCAGCAGCTCATTTGCATTAAAAGGGACACCTTTTTTGCTCACCCTCAAAAAAAATGACAATTTTACATGCTATAAAAAAAATCTGTGGGGTTTTTTGAGCTAAAACTTCACATACACACTCTGGGGACATCAGAGACTTATTTATATCTATTATTTATAGGACCCCTTTAAACAATTTCCATCCATTACTGCAAATTAGAACCGTAATAAATCATTTTTGGGCCATCGCAGGTATTTGGACATGTGCCATGGTAATAATCCCTTATTAAAGCACCTTAGAGTACCATGTAAATAATATGATTATTCAGTTCCTCAGTATTACATCTGATACCATCTGTAATACCATCACTGTACCATGATCCCACCACAGGACAGGAAAGCAGCAGTAAAAATAAAAGCCTCTGATGCTGGATTTGAACTTGCATCGCCCACATGAGCACCACAGCTCAACATGTCAAGAAGAGGATTCGACCACAACTGCAGATTAAGAAAGGATCTGAAAAGCTTTTATGTTTTAAATCACAATATTTCTCAAGGACTCCAGGAAATGTATCAATGTTTATGACGTGTCTGCCTATAACGTAAACAATGAATGACAAATAAAAGGTTATACTTTCAGGGTTATTATTGGGTCAAAAATGGTCCTGGGTGGTGGCGGACAAACACGGTCATCCACATGATCCACAGCCCAGCCCAGTACTGACAATACATGACTTATCCCATTTATTCATGAAATAAAAATATAAATCACTCAGGACAGATCATAAAACAGAAAAAAAAGTGCTTAGAACTATTTTATATTTTAAAATTTGTATATTTATAACGTAAAAAGTCACTGAGTGACTGTTTTAATGTGCAACACATTACACATTACAAAGAAAGAGTGGCAGGTCTATGCATTTACACGTAATGCACAGATCATTTGACATATACAGTATCAGATTGTTTTGTTCTGTCCATTGCCATGGTTATCAGATTCAATCGTGGTTGTCAATCCAGAAACTTTAAAGATCGCTGCCATTACAAATCACTGAAGCGGTCACATACTTCAGTTCAACGCGAGGTACACAAAGCTGCTAGCCTGGATCCCGCCGAACTTAGCCCCGCCCACAACATTTGAGGACAGGAAGTTCGGTCTGGACTTGATCCGTTGTGGAGTAACTATGCACGAACAGGAGCTGTTCGGACCAATCAAATTGTCAGGGCGGGCTTTATACGATGATTGACAGACGATCAACAGTAACGTAATCAGCCACGTCATCAGAGAGCGCTTGGGTTGAATTCGTTCTAATCCTAAACGTTTGTATATGCATTCACCTTTACTATTTCTCTCAAAAATGATAATCGTGTTGGTAAGTACTCCGTGTATCCTTAAATTCTTTTTACATCTTCTCATCTTCTTCTTCTACTTCTTCCTCCAGAGTGCGTGCAGTTGAGTTCTGTTGACAACTATGTGTTAGTGATGTGTCGTTCATGAACGATTCGTTCTTTTTGAACTAATCTTAAATATGACTCGGGAACAACGAGTTGTCTCATCTTCATTTTGTGTTGACAGCGCATCGGTTCTGTACAGGATCTTCTGCATTCAGCCTATGAGTTGGTGAACGAATGACTCGAACCCAAAGATAGGAGAGGTGTACTAATCTTTCCAGGGAACAGACGTGATAAACGTGAAGTGACAGAAGAAAGAACGACTGTGATTCAGAAGTGAGGTTAACTAACAGACTGCATAGCCTGAAGTCCCAGCTAAGCAATGAATGAATCATTTCTTTCTTAAAGTTTGGCCTTGGCTGCATTAGCTTATAATTTATTTTTTATTCCAAATGTGATCAATGTTTGCATAAGAACTAGAGTGTTGGGGAATTTAACATGTGACATTTTAATTATATTCTGCTGAAATTAACGAAATGACTTGAAAAAAAGATTCAAAGAGCAGAGTCCGTAAAATGATCCGAACTTCCCACTACTACTATGCGTCGCTCAACATACGTCACTTACTCCGTTGCTCTGATTGCTTGTAGGTCTATCCAATTGAGTGCAGAGGCATTTTCTTTCCTGGTTCGGTTGAAACACACCCCATAATCACAGCCCAACGGAGCAGTATCAGACTCATATTCTGACTAGAACGGAGTATGACGACGTCAGGCTACAAAGCTGTGCTCTTGTGAAAACTCTCGTTATAATCAATGAAGCTGTGTGATGAATCTCTTATTGACATCGTCTTTATACTTTCAATCAATCAATCAATGTTTATTTATAGAGCCAATTTAAACACAACCATGGTTGACCAAAGTGCTTTACAAAGTATATAAAAAAAAGAATAAAACAGAAAAGAAGTACAAACAAATAATCAAATAAACAAATCAACAGTATACAAGGAAAACCCAGGATAACATACTAAGGGGTGTTAAAAGCCAGGGAAAATAAATATGTCTTCAGATAAGATTTAAAAGTAGTGAGAGATGAGGCTTGCATAATATGGGGAGGAAGGCTTATTCCAAAGTTTAGGTCCAGCAGTGGCGAATGCGTGATCACCATTTACATTTATGCATTTGGCAGACGCTTTTATCCAAAGCGACTTACATTGCATTCAAGGTACACATTTCACATTTTGTCAGTTATTGCTTTCCCTTGGAATCGAACCCATGACCTTGGCGTTGCTAGCACCATGCTCTATTGTTTGAGCTACAGGAAAGCTTAGCCACAATTTTTAAGTTTTACTCTGGGTACTGTCAGTAGGCCAAGGTTGCGAGATCTCAAATTTCTAGAAGGGGTATATGGAAGCAATAGATCAGTTAGATATCGAGGTGCCAGGTCATTGAGGGCTTTAAAGACAAATAAGATTTTAAAATTAATCCTAGCCAGGGAGCCAGTGCAAAGATATTTTCGTTTCCCATCAAGCAGTCTAGCGGCTGCGTTTTGGACCAGCTGCAGACGAGAGATAAAGGCCTGAGAGATACTATAATACAGTGAGTTACAGTAGTCAAGCCGAGATGTTACAAAGGCATGGATTGCGATTTCAAAATTGCTCCTGAATAAAAAAGGGCTTCACTTTACTGAGAAGGCGAAGTTGGTAAAAGCATGGTTTGACAACAGCAGTGATCTGTTTGACGAATTTTAAACTGGAGTCAAATAGGATGCCCAGATTCCTGGCACACTGTGTATGTATTATACGGGGAGAGAAAACGAGATCAGAAACACTGTTTTCCTTAGGGCCAAACATAATCATTTCTGATTTATTTACATTTAAGAGTAAAAAATAGCTTGAAAGCCATGACTTAAGTTCATTTAGGCAATCAAACAGAGGCTAAAGAGAATATTTGTTATTGCGCTGTAAGGGAAGGTAGATTTGGGTATCATCGGCATATAGATGAAAAAAGACACCATATTTTTCAGAAATAGAGGCCAGGGGAAGCAAATACAGGGAAAACAACAGGTCCAAGAATAGATCCCTGCGGGACACCGCAACCAAGAGGTAACCGACTTTGTTGGTTATATTAAAAAGGATTGGCAAACGTGCAAAACACAAACTCGTTTTGAGTAGATTATGACTAACTTAAACACCACTGATTGGCCACTGCGTTCACTCGCTCAACAGATGTGTCTGTGATTGGCTACACTGCCACTTACACGCCAAGTAAGCAAAGTATGTAAGCCAAGTCTAAAATTAACAGCAAAATGTGCTTTTATAGGCTTTGGTGAGTTATATTATGGGGCTGTTGAATGCTTGAATCTGATTGGTTGGCGAACGTTTTAAGGTGTACAATTATTTTCAGGAAAACTAACAGCTAAAGTAGTTCCAGCAGGTCTCGACCGCATTGCAGTTCCAGATCACTTCACCTAATGATTTCAGTTATTTCAAATGTCCTTACAGCCGACAACAGCAACAGAACCAAAACGCACAGTGACACTGAACAGGCAAAGAAATATAGTAAACAATAGGATAACAACGACAAATTATTTCCATGTTTTTTGCCACAAAATGATGTTTTATTAGGCTATGTACAGTTTCTCCTGCTTTGTCTCCCACTCAAAAGCACACACACACATACACAAGCACACACTACGGACACACACTCGCACAGAAACGTGTTGTCAGCGCTGCTCTGATCATTTTATCAGTAAAACAGTTTATCAACTTAAAAGCTACATGACATTTCTCACTAGCGAGGTAATAAAGGTGCTGTTCTTGAGTAGATTAACTTACAGTTTCGCTAATAGTTGAGATGCTGCTGCTGAAAACTGTTGAGAGGTTATTCACAGTAGCGCCTTCTCTCTCTCTCTAATAACTTTATTAATAACTGCATTATTAACTGCACTAGTCTGCTATCAGTGGCTCAAGCCTTTGTTACTACTAGCTCTAAAATGACGTTTTGTAATTATTAGAAATAAGTCCTGCACACAAAACCTGACAAATGTCTTGAAATACATCATCTGAACAATGTCTTGAGGTGTGGCAACCGTAGTATAAGTGGAATATTTGACTCTTGGTCATTGAATTATTGAAAAATAACGCACACCCGAGGTGTAACGGCCGTGGCGCGAATTCAGCGGCCCGTCAGAAATGATTCCTTACTTCATTAACTCGCTGGACCGGAAATTCATTAGAAACTACGACATGTTTAAGCCAAATTACAATTTTTACAACCCCTATCATGCCATTTTAAAGGTTGCTAATAAAATATACATTGCAGCATCACCTTGTGATTGTGTTGTGATTGGTCAAGCACTGCGGTTCAAAATCAATCCTTTATTAAACTTTGCAGACCTTTTACATTCACAAACAGCTATATTACAAACTGCATGGAAGGTAATATTAAAAAAGCACAATAGGGGCACTTTAAACCAAATTAGGGATAATCTGAATCTCGTTAGTGACAAGACTGAATAGAATCAAAAACAGAAACAACCCATCAGTCAACAGCTTTTATCGGTAAGAAATATTTATGGCTGGTAAATATTTAATTCACCCATTGGAAGGCGGGACAAAGGGTTAATTTTTGCCTGCAAGTCTCAGCAGAAAGACACAGAGTCTGGCAGAACGAAAGAGGTGTGTGTGTGTGTGTGTGTGGGTGTGTGTGTGTGTGTGTGTGTAACTCTCCTGTTTCTCATCACTCTTAACCGCACTCATCCTGTGCTGCTCAGACAGAGATATGTAAGAGAGATGCAGGTGTCATTAAATAAGACACTGAATGAATATCTTTAGTAACATCAATTTCCTCGTAATGTCACGTCATTAACACAGCGAACACTGGCAGACCACAGCATAAATGTTTTTTATATTTGTATCATTCTGGCACTCTAAAAACATCTTTTTTTGAATTTAGACCTTCTTGATTTGGACTTTTTGGATCAGGAACACAAAGCAACATCCCGTCTACACTTGCGAGCGATTGCTTGAGTAGAACAGAAGAGATTTCTCCACTAGTTCAACATTTGATCAGATTCTGGAAAACTTCTTATAACCTATAATCATATGGTTACTACAATGCCACTGTTCTGTTTTATGCATTTATTCAAAGATAGACAATTTTGAAAGATTTTTATCTAATGAGACTCCATATTCATTTATGATGTGTTGTCTTTTGAAGAGCTGCTTATTTCATAATTGAATTAAATTTTAAAACACAGTTATTGAACTGACTTCAGCTGAAGGACACTATTGCCTTCCTTGATGGCTGCCCTGTCAAGTCCTCGTCGTCAGTTAGGAACCTGGGTGTGCTCTTCGATACCAATCTCTCATTTGAAAGCCACGTTTCTAGCATCTGTAAAACTGCATTCTACCATCTTAAAAATATATCATCTAAACTACGGCATATGCTTTCAATGCAAAATGCTGAACAGTTAGTTCATGCGTTCATGACCTCAAGGCTAGATTACTGTAATGCTCTACTGGGTGGTTGCCCTGCTCGCTTAATAAATAAACTGCAGCTGGTCCAAAACGCAGCAGCTCGAGTTCTTACTAGAACCAGGAAGTATGACCATATTAGCCCGGTTCTGTCAACACTGCACTGGCTCCCTATTAAACATCGCATACATTTTAAAATCTTGCTAATTACTTACAAAGCACTAAATGGTTTAGCTCCCCAGTACTTGAGCGAGCTCTTAACGCATTATACTCCATCACGTCTATTGCGGTCTCAAAACTCTGGCCAGTTGATAATACCTAGAATATCAAAATCAACTGCAAGTGGTCGATCCTTTTCCTATTTAGCACCCAAACTCTGGAACAGCCTTCCTAGCATTGTTCGGGAAGCAGACACACTCTGTCAGTTTAAATCTAGACTAAAAACACATCTCTTTACTATGGCATACACATAGAACACTATCAATTTATATTTTATTCAAATCAATTAAATGATTGTTAGGCTGCATTAACTAGGTCAGCCGGAACCGGGAACACTTCCCATAACACCTGATGTACTCGTTACATCATGAGAAGAATGGCATCTACGCTAATGTTAGTCTCTCCGTTTATCCCGAGGTTTACAGTAGTCTGCCGGATCCGGGCCGTATCCAGATCAGATGGTGGATCAGCGCCCAGACATTACCAACGCATCCCTGAAGTGTCTGCAGAGACCGTGTCAATTAGTCTACCCTCTGAAATTGCTCATCGACATGGCATCCTCAATGGATCCATCTCCGGCGTGATGACTCCGATATTTCGAATATTCCTATTTAATAATTGTTTAATCGACACGCCATCCTCAATAAACCCGTCTGCGGCGTGATGCCTCCGAACTTTCAAATATTCCAATCTAATATGACTTCTGACCTGTTAGGTTTCCAAAATAATAATCATACACTGTTTGTTAATTGGCCAGAGGAGAACTGGCACCCCGACTGAGCCTGGTTTCTCCCAAGGTTTATTTTTCTCCATTATGCCACCTGATGGAGTTTTGGTTCCTTGCCACTGTCGCCTTTGGGACACAAAATTTTCGAATAAATATCCAAATAAATTTAATTACTAAACTAAATTAACTATATCAACTACATTACTTGAATATATATGATAACTGAAATGAGCTGATGACATCACCGTTTTCTCCAGAGCGGCTGTACAGCCGGATCAAATTCTGTTCATTATTTTCCTGTTTAACACTGTGAAGCTGCTTTGAAACAATCTGCATTGTAAAAAGCGCTATATAAATAAAGTTGACTTGACTTCCGTTATAAAATTATTCTTTAGATTTTTAGAATGTTCTTCACACTGAGGAAAAAAGGTTATTTTAAAGAACTGATCACTGAAAGGTTCTTTGAACCAAAAATAATTCTTCTATGGCGTCGCTTTGAAAACCCCCATTCGTCCCCAACCGTTTTTTTTTTTTAAGAGTGTACAATTGACAAAGCAATCTAATATAGTGATTTTAATGATATTGTATTGATTTAGGTTGTCGCTGGGGCTGAAAAACTAAAAAGAATTTAATGACTTAAATAATCAAAATTGGAATTTCTGAAAGACATTATTTGAATTAAAGGTGCAGTGTGTAATTTTTTAGCGGCATTTAGCAGTGAGGTTGTGAATTGCATCCGCCCACCGCTCACCCCTCCCTTTCGAAGAACATAGAGAAGCTACGGTGGCCAACACAGGACAAAGATGTCGTCGTCTGAGACAGCAGAGAGTAGCTAGCAAAATGCCGTTTCACTGTAAGGGGACCTGCGGTGTGTGTAGATAGAAATGGCTCATTATAAGGTAATAAAAACATAACGGTTCATTATGTAAGGTCTTTATACACCACTGAAAACATAGTTATGTATACTATATTGCATTTCTGTCATTAGATCCTCAGTAATACTACACACTGCACCTTTAAAGGGAAAACAGTGGGTTTTCAAAACCACACAAATAAATAAAACTCAAACAGCATGCATTCTTTTATTTATTGCTTCATGATATTGACCGTTTAAAAATAACAACAACAACATTCTTCAAAACGGAGAATCGGGCTGTCTTGAAGTATTCTATTTTTCCCCCTCTCATTGTATTCATCAAAACGTGTGTTAATCAGTTCTTGCAACTAGGGCTGACCACTAATAGTTGACTAAAGGTTAGTCGTCCAAAACTTTATTAGTCGTTTAGTTGCAAAGAAACAAAAACTCCACAGGAAGTGGTGAAGTCACTTGTGGTAATTACAGTATGTTGTTCAGGAAATCCAAACATTCACCTATCATCCATTGACCTCACATAGGGCTAAGCATTTGAAACATGTAAGTGGCAACTTTACATGGCCGCTCGCTCTAATGTTAACCTAGACCCTACCCCCGCCAAATTATTACCCCACTAGTATTGGTAGGTTTAGGATTAGGGGTGGGATTAGGATTAGGCAATCAGGTAGCAGCTTCAATAATTTGGCAGGAAGTAAAAATTCGGCAGAACACCGGTGTGATCGTTTCGCGTTTTTTACTGGTATCAGCGTTAGGGATGTCAATTTAAACAAATTCCCATGATCAATCGTTGTTTAAATTGACGATCAATTAATCGATTAAACATTAGCCTTAATGTCGCAGCATGCATCTACAGCAGTGGCTTATTACTTATTTAATAATCAAATATAACGACTAATACAACGTATCACCAGCGCCTCCTCAGATGTGTGCTATCCTAGAACAAGGATATCTTTGGTTTGAAGATGAAAAACGTCCCAAGCACAATGTTCTCTCACCATTCCTGATTTCTAACACACACTCACAGCGTTCGGCTGTTCTTGTGTCTGTCAGAGCAGAAACTAAAGCTCATGCTCTCTGTATGTTTTTACATCCTCTCCGCTCACGTTCAAATGTAAATTGCACAAGCTTATTTCGTCCATTAGATCTAAAGATCTGAAAAGGCCATGCATTCACCCGCCCATAGACTCTCTCCTCGAAGAAATCAGGACAGAAGTGGTTGAAAGTGGACAAAAGAGACGGATTAAAACACCAGGTGTCAACAGGGCAACAAAAATGAACTGAAACTCAGCATATAGGCTACTTGTCTCATAGAAAAGGGAAATATATATATATATATACATATATATATAGCTTGATTATGTCACTCTGATTATGTAATTCATTTCTCACTAAAGGCGCGTCCCACTGGAGATGGCGAGTCAGCATTGTCTCAGAAACCACCATCTTATTAATAAATATGTCTCCTGGAAATGTTTTGGCATATTCATAATCACTACTTTTGCGGCAAGCTTTATGCTTTAGGCAGTGTTGGGTTGATTTCAACTTGATTACGTAATCAGATTCCAAGTGCTTGTAATTCAAAATCAGAAAGATCTTTATTGCCAACTAATCATGCTTACACATACAAGGACTGTGTCTTGGTGACAGAAGCTTTCAGTGCAGACAGAATGACAGCGACAAGACAGATAATTAAAGTAAAATAAGTGAATAAAAATAAATATATAAAAATACACAATACACAAAATAGACTATGTATATACAGGTATGTTATAATGTACAATGCATGGGGATGTGAATAAGAGGTATAGTTTGCTAAATAAATATGAGTATAGTGTTGTGTATTGCACATGTTTATTGGCCAGTGGGGCGTTTATCTGTTCATGAGGAATGAAACTTCTCTTGCACCTGGCCGTTCTGGTGCTCAGTGCAACTGACGGCAACAGTTGAAAGAGGAAGTGTCCTGGATGTGAGTGTGAGTTCTTGGAGAGTGGGGAGGGGTGTACCGATGATTCGCTCAGCAGTCCGGACTATCCGCTGTAGTCTTCTAATTAGATTATAATACATTTTAAAATACTCAAAATCAGACTACAGTTACTTTTTTATTGATTACATGATTACATGTTATTCTCACAATGGCAGTAAATTATTCATTGATTGTTGAAATACTACTGGGCAAATTGGCAGAGGGCGGGGTCACACTGACCACAACAAAAACAGACATTTCAAAGTAGAATAACCGGCTGTAGCATTGTTTTCAGGAGAAACAAGCACGTGAACTCAGCATGTTTCCTAAATATCTGCAGACATACAGTATGGTATTTTTATGCTTTAGTACAGTCCAAAAAAAATTACATACAGCACCTTTAAGTCCACGGTTCTCTGATGACATGCAGGTAAACATACAATATTTAATCTTTTTTAATCGTGTTTTA
Source organism: Rhinogobio ventralis (assembly GCA_039654625.1). Classification (NCBI taxonomy): domain Eukaryota; kingdom Metazoa; phylum Chordata; class Actinopteri; order Cypriniformes; family Gobionidae; genus Rhinogobio; species Rhinogobio ventralis. The sequence continues at coordinate 31,190,179 of CM077203.1, read as the reverse complement.
CTTTTATTTTAAATTTGCATGATTTAATTACTTAATAGCTTTTCAGTTCCTTCATGAACCCCAGTCTGGGAAACCCTAACGTAAATGTAATATTTAATGCAATTCATGTTCAAATATTCAATTCAAATATTTTCTTTCTCTTTGTATTTTTATATCAATATGGTACAAGATTATCCTATTCAAATCAATGTGATAAATGAGTCAGGTCTAAAGTAATCTAGAAGTAACCAAAAAGTAGTCCGATTTTATTACCTTAAATATGTAATGTAATGGATTACGTTAACAACTAAAATTTTTGTCATGTAATTTGGAATCTGAAACTGAAGTAATCCATCCAGCTCTGAGAATATATAGGCTATATTACACCCATTTATATTGAAGGCTCATTACGGTTTACTTCCCCCCTAATATAATTAACTTTATTTAATTAAAATTAATAAAAATGTGCAATTAGTGAACTGATGTCTTAAATGAGTCGACTGAAAAAGCTTTAGTAGGGGGCAGCTCTACTTGCAACACATCTTCAAATCAAAAGCACAAATTTCTGTATTAGAATATGCATTGTCTTAAATTCAACAAATACCAATTTTATCTTAAATTCATGTGGGCGTCACGCTCAACGCAGCTGCACAGCAGATGAAGTGGAGAACCAAGTTATAGATTCAAAAAAAGAAAAATAATTCAAGTCCTTACGTCGATGCTTTTACTTTCTTGTACCGTATTTTCAAAACCAGCTTCTTACTCCAGGCAAACCTAATTCCCCCTCCACTTCCAGTCAGAATCACAGTCTGAAAACACGACAAATGGAGTGATATAAGCAGCATAACGCCCCGGTATAACGTCACTTTTCCAGCAATGTAACTTCACTGTGATCAGGAGAATATCACAAGTAGGAATCCTGATCAGTTCATTTCAAACATCTCATCTAAACCTCATAAGTGAACTTACGAAAGATATAAAAAAAAATAAAAAAAACAGCCCGAAAAGCCAAACAAACCACTGTTGTGTGATGTGCTGGATTTTACCAATCAAACTTACTGAACCGTCTATGGCATACCTCCTTTATTAGCAAATTCCCAACATTATGGGAAAAAGGTAGACTGGGTAAACCCAGCCTGATATGCCGGCGATTTGATTTCGCCCTGCAACTCAGTCTGGAAACCTGTACATTCATTTCTACTGCTTCTGTTACACTTTTGCGGGAACCAATCACAGACTGGCTTATCCACCTGACGTGCTATTGGCGGGTTTAACACGATGACGATAGAGAAGCGATGGGTCGTTGCTTGTTGATCATGCCTCTTGTGGTCTGATTTAGAGCATCCAATTGCGTACAGTCATTTGAATTATGCACGTTTATCACGCCTCTTGTGCAGTAAAAAAAAAAAATAGCAGACTCCCCAGACCAATGTTCAATCTTAAATTGAGCTTGGTCTGGTGATAGCCAGACAAGGAAAAAGGTGTTGTTTTGGTACATATTTGGATATTAGGAACACCGATTCGTATTTTCTATTCCCAAAACCAGCCAGTGATCTCAAAAAAAGCAAGCGTTGTATCAGACTCTGCAGTAGACCGCATGAACAACTAAACTGGACTACATAATTGGCCAAAAGCAAAATATATCTACGTTTGCACAAATAGAAAACAGTCTGGGGAGGATGTTCTTAGAAAGGTGAATACTTGCTGAAATATACTATTAGCTGAAATAGCACTTGTTCTTTATGACACTGACCATCATTCAAGGCATACGTTTATTTTAAGTAAAACACACACACAAAAATCACATTTTAGATCAGTTTGGATCTGAAGAAAGTATCTTGCTTCTTGACAATGGAGTAGATTATCCCTTGTAAATTCACTATTTTCTCATCTTTTACTGGTATTTTTAGTGTTTCAACAGAACCTGATACAAAGCTTGTGCTTTCTGGGTTTTTTGCATGATGATAAACTGCATTTGTAGTCATTTATTCCAAATCAATGAGCGAGCAGACTCACAGCGTCATTTTGTTTGATGGACATAGGTTAACCACCCTTAAAAAGTACTGAGCGCGATTTAAGAAATCTCCGTTATTAGGTCAATTAAAAATGTCCTTAATGAGGCCAATAAAGAAATGATGATGAATAAAGAGATGCAGTATAATTCAAATATAAGACCATAAAAAAATCAAAGAATTCAATCACTAGTACAGATTTCCTTACACAGACATTTCTACAAATCACATAATTTAGTGTACTTAAGTATAAAAAGTATTTTTTGTACTGAAAGTAAAAGTAAAATACAAAAAGGAGAAAAAAAAATTATAAATAGTTCTATACACAGTTTGAGCAGCAAGATTGTGTTCGGTTTTAACTCTCTCCCAATTTGTTTTCTTTGAATTAAAAAAAAAGGCAAAATGTTTATTGTAAGTTTTAAATATAAAAAAAATGAATACATTAATTATACCTTGATCATTCATGTTAATTCATAGTACAGTAACTAATGTAAGAGACCACTTTAAAATGTATTAGCAAATGTGGAAATTAACAATAAACAATGCTTTTATTAACATTACATAACTTACTGTAAAGTGTTATGTCATAAATAATCTAATCAAAAAAATTATCAAAATATGTATAATAACTGAAATCGAATGCATTTCTGATATGTTATGTTTCTGTCGGCTGCATGATGAGGATACAGTTTAAATATGCAATTTCGCTGGATAACGAATGCATAAAAGTGAACAAATGGATAAACACTAATGCCTGGACTGCAAACACACTGCTGTTCTCCACTAATGCAGCATTTAGTCAACAAACTAATTACTTTATAGTGATATGAAAACATATAGCGTACTGTATAGCATACCGTCTGTTTTAAATCCGTTTTTGAAGTGTGCCGCTCTGTGCAGCGCGCAGACTAACATCACGTGTCAAAACAAACTCCACGAGGCGTCAGTGAGTTTTTATTTGGCCTCTAGAGGCCGCTCTCGTACTGTATAATGACAGCGCACCCTTCTCAGCCGCTCCGGCAACGGACGCATCCCGGAAAATGAAATCAACCGCGGCTGTGCGAGCACTTGTTTTCACATGCTTCCTTGCAGTCTGTGTTCTTCCGACTTTATTTTGTAGTAAGTAACGAAATGCTTTGGGGAAGAAAAAGTATACATTTTATTTAAGAAATGTAGTGGAGTAAAAGTAAAAGTTGACAGAAACATAAAAACTCAAAGAACAGATTCTGCCAAAAAATACTCAAGTACTGTAACAAAGTATTATTACTTCGTAACATGGATCTGAATGTCCGCTGTGATCGTACTAGTCAAAGGTTAGATAGACAGCCAAAATGTGCATTACCACATGATTATTTAATACACAAACACATACCAGTGTGGGTATCCCTTACGAAAAATAACCATGGTTTTTGGGCTAATTGATTACCATTTATATAACCACAGTTTTACCACATATACCATGGTTAAACAATGGTTAGAGTAGCAAAACAATGGTTAATTTGTGGTTACCATGGTTTAACTACAATAACCATGGTTTTTTGGTTTTATTTGTAGTAAAACCATGGTTCAAAGCTGCCTGTTTTGGTGTGGGGTAACTTTAGGGGTTAGTTTCTGTAGCATTGCGTAGCTTTTGGCACAGCCGTCACGACCCGGTTTCCCTAAACCAGGATAACTTTTAGACTTTGACTAACGTTTAAACTCGAATACATTTCTGTGGGTCAAGTCTAAAACCACTAAAGACTATTTTCTAAACAAAATTCACATTAATTAGTTGAGTCAGTTCCTTTAAAGATGCTTCCCGATAAACTGAACTCACAAGAACAAAGTACTTGCACATCACCCAAAATATGACCTGACCGGGGCAAGACACTAGTGTCCATATTTGCTCCATCTGTTTCTTTTTATATGATAAAGTTGGATAGTACAAACACAACAGTCCTGCGGAGGAAGCCGCTCTCTAAGGCACACACACACACACACACACACACAGGACAAAGGCAGTTGGCCTGAGATAGGAGCTCAGGCTGGGTGCAAGAGAACCGCTTGACAATTCCAAACAGGGCAGCAGGAAACACAAGACTGCACGGCACAACCAAGAGTCTTCCTGTCTCACAAACACACAACAGAAAGAGCAGAGAGCCGCACACACACACTTACACCTTAAGAGACTTCTGCAATGAGAACATCCAAAAACAATCCGTCAAAACATCACATCAACATCTCGAAATGGGATTCATTGGCACAGTTTGTCCCAAAAACGCAACTTTAACTTTTGTTACAGGACAAAACGGACAGTGAGCTTGATTGTGTGATAATGGAGCATGGATTCTTGGTCAGAGGGTGCCCTATTTAAGGATACAGGGGGCGATTTCGGACACAGCCTTGGTCAGAGGGTGAATTAGGTTGCGAGTTGTGGGAAGGTTTTGGTGTGGATCCAAACCAACCGGAATCGTAACTGAGCTTATCTGACTGGCTGATAAAAAAAGCAACACACTGATAATCATACAAAATAAAGCAGAATATAGGAGTACAATCACTTGAGCATAAAGACCCAACCAAGCACATCGTGCCTGACATCTGAACTGGACAAGCAAGTTCTTCACCTCCACGCAGTCTGTTAGGCCTATGACTTATACATTCATAGTTGACAAAATAGAACATGCTCGAAATGGTTTCAACTGATCCATACAGTTAAACAGCATTCCAGAACAGCTCTTCTTTCAATGCCAAATGGCAAATTAAGAGCTTTCTAAGACCTGCAATCGGAAAATGACAGAAACATGACGCTGTGGGCAAAACAAGTCTGAGATACAGAATGTGTACAAAGATTACTTCTAGGATAACAATTCCAATAGCTGTGTATGCATGCATGTCTTTTGATTACGAATACAGAGTTGTAGCCCATTAACCCTTTCCATGCCAAACACAGAATTTTCCGGGTTTCCGCGTTTTCACTGTTATACGGTAGGGGGCGCTATTACACATCTTCTGAATGAGTACTGAATCTCCTGATCAAAACACAGGCGAAGAAGACGCAAAAAAACAAGCGATCGTATGTAAGCAGATGCATATGTAAAATAACGTGATCATCAAACATTAAACAGCATATAAATCAAAACTGCCTAATGTTACTGAATGAAATGTCGGCCCAGGACGAGCTCTAGGACTGTGAAGCATTAGGGGTGTTGATGGACTCGATTGACTCCGTGTTTGATCATCGCTCGGAATCTGATCTGGATGTAGTCTTTGACGAAAACGTCTAGAATAAAACGTTTGTTTGTTGTTGTTTAAAAGCAGAGGATCTGCTCTTTCTTTTGATATATTGCATGCTCAGATATTCATATAACAAAATATTCTATGGGCGATTACATTGTGAAAATGATCAAAAACGCTGGCGCTGGCTGGAAACTTAAAAAAAAAAAAAAACGCTGGCAGGGAAAGGGTTAACCACTAAACCACTTTAACCACCATTAAGCCCAAAGTATACTTCGGCCATCTGTGTCCGTGCACCGTACGCATGATGTAATTTTCATCATCAGGAGGGTTCGCGGGAGTCCACACACCCCGTCCGTGTGCAGTCCAATTTTTGAGAACGTGCGGACGGTCCGTGTACAACAGCGCATGCGCAAGAAAGACAGAGTCACAACAATTGTACTGCGCATGTGTCGAACTCAGCCATCCGCGGTTGAGTATACTTTGAAAGCTGTGCGGACACGACTGCGTGCGAGACGCGTATACCCGGGGCTTTAAATCGCAATAAGCTCTGTGTTACTTTCTAAAAGAAACAAAGTCTCATCTCTCAAATTCTGTCCATTTTATCACGAAATTCAAACAATAAATGCCGTTTTGACGCTCTTTGGTGTGACAGATCACTGTAGGTTGTGAATTGCAAAATGGCGGCTTCACTGTAAGGGGACCCGCGGTGTGTGTAGATAGAAATGGCTCATTCTAAGGTAATATAAAAACATTTCATTATGTAAGGTCTTTATACACCACTGAAAACATAGTTATGTATATTATATTGCATTTCTGTCAATAGATCCTCAGTAATACTACACACTGCACCTTTAAATAAATCTGTCATGAAAACAAGTTATGAGAGCCACTGTGTAAATGAATATATTTTAACAAAGAATTGGAGTAGAAATTAAAATTAGATAGTTAATGCAAAAACTGCCTTATATGCAATTTACATGTTTGCATAAATGTTTTATGCGTGTTGATTATTATATCTAAAAATGAATAGCAAGTTTAGCAACTGAATAATAATAAAGGTTTCGTAACCTTTAATATTATAGTAATGTGCAAAGGCTCCCTATATAGTTTACAGCATTAGTGGAGATAGATTTTTTTATCCTTAATAAAAATTCAATTATAATTAAAATTATTTAAAGACACAGTTTGTTCAGTAAACCACTGTTTAATAATAATAAAGCAATTTTATGTTTAGTTTTTTCCCTCCGGTTGTACCGAACCGTGACTTTAAAACCGAGGTACGTACCGAATCATCATGTTTGTGTACCATTACACCCCTAACTTCCAAAAATAAGTTGGGACTCGGGAGTCACCCTTGAAAAACAGAATATTTTTGTGACAAGCATGTAATTAAAGGCACAATATGTAATTTTTCACTGCTAGAGGTCTCTGCGTAGCTTGATGACGCCTTGATTTCGCAGAGCTTTTATTCTGCCGCAGGCAACGCTTCCACTTCTTCCGCTCATGTGTATGTGGGGTAACGCAGCGCTGCTTTATCATATTAGACACATTTGAGTGTGATGAAAGTTGTTTAATGCTTCTCTGTGCGTTCGCTCGGTGGCGACTATGAGACACTTGTTCACACTGCAGTGAGCTAGATCGATATTAGCCATGGTAAAACATGATACTCACGCGGTCAATCAAGAAAACCAGATTCAAACAATAAGACTAACTGTGTTGAGCTATATAACAATCATTAGTTTTCTGTCCATGAATGATCCAAACAGTTGCTCGTCTGTCTAATAAAACACATCATATATTAAAGCGTCTTTGGTGTTTCCATGGTAAAACTGGAAATCGAGGGTATGATGCAGTTATGATGCGGGTATGATGTCATTGATAGGCGACGCACGGACACAGTCCGTGTCCTGGTTAAAATGGCTTATTTCTCTGGATTTAAACATTCTTGGAAACTTTTGAGATAAGTACACAAGTCAACAAAATATATAACACTGTTATTGTGGTTTTTAAATACTGTAATCCAAAAATCTTACATATTGTGCCTTTAATATAAAGCAATCGAAATGGCCACAATGGTTACCAAAACTAGTAGTCTGGTGTAATCAACTAGTAATCACCTGGTGTCTGGAAAAAAATCATATTTTTCCCAATTAAAAATACCATGCATACAGCCAGACCTCCCATCCTATTTAAATATTTTCGATGTTAGTTGTTGTCCAAAAGAGAAATATGAATTTCAGGATTTGGCCGAAAACGAGTGGCATTAAATTAGCTCTGCTCGTTGTGTTACAACAGCTAGACATATTATAACAGTTGCGACGGACCTAACATGACCAAAATATGTCAAATTAGTATGGCTGAAATATCGAGAAGAACTTTACTACGACTGGTTTAGTTCAGAACCTGAGAACACGACACCCTGAACAGCAGGTTCCAGATCAGTTTCCCAATTACCAAAAATTAATCTCAGTGCATCACTACTTTTGACCAATGAATTTATGATTATTGGATAAGGAATTTCTTTTTTAAATAACTTTGTGGAGACTTCACTCACTGCAAGTGATTTCAAAACAATAAAATATTTTAGAGCGAACTAACAAAACCATAGATTTCCATTTTTTTTCTAAAATAATGTTTTAGGATGCTAATTTGTCAGAGCTGGAAGTCACAATTTTTAAACACTTTTCCCATGACCGTAGGAACCCTGGTTCGTCTTTAACCTGATCTCAATACGTTTGTGCACCAAATTTCCTGTGACGATGAAAGTTCTCACCAAGAAGGTGAACATATGCTTCATAACACACAATTAAAGTGAATTAAATCCATCCACACCCAAATATGGATTACTTCAATCTCGCATACCAAACATGTAATCCACATACAGTGGCCCTACTAAACATCAGATTTAAGAAAGTCACATATAACACGCAATTACACCACGGTGAAGCTCATTGGGTGTTTCTTTTTTTCAGTTTAGTGTGGCTGGTGCATCCGGAGCAAAGCGCAGCTGTGTGTAAGACATCCCGCCGCAGGAAAACAGCAGCGCAGATGGGCCTGCCCCACAATCAGAGCCGAGACGAGCAGCGCACCACTGTTAAATGTGTTCGTGCACAGGCCAAAACAAAAGCATACGTCGCCAGAACGACTCAATTCAGTCCACCAAACGAAAACCAAGAGGCAGAGCCGAAGACGCATCTCGAGGCTGTCGGAACCCAAACTTGACGCAAAGATCAAAATAAGTACCTATACAGAAACCATAATGTGTGCCAGTCAAAATCCCTGTCATTTTCCACCAGGAAAACTAAATATAAACTGTTGAATAAGCAAATGAAGAATGTCTTGACATGAAGGAAACGTTGGCTTGTGTAATTCATGTAGTCATTATGTTTCATTAAATACGGCGTCAACCACTTTAAAGGGAAATAGTATTCGGTATAAATAGCTAATGACTGTGGGGACCAAAACTGTGGTTATGAAACATGCAAATACCACACCAAGTAGCCTTTTCTGAACCCATAATGCCGAGCACTGATTTATGGAGCGCTGAGTTAAACACCCAGAAACAAGGCGTAACTTACTTTCGCCCTCGATTTTATCCGTTCCTCTGGTCCAGATGATCTGTCTGGTCTCAAGCTTGACTTGAAACGTCCTTCTCTCGGGTCTTTGAGACTTTTTGGAGTAAAAGAGCGTCAGTACGGTGCCCAGCTCCAGATCCCGGTAGAGATTGTTCACCTCGGTGTCGCTCAGCGTCCAGGGTACAGGTCCATTGGAGGAGAAACCCACAGTCGCAGCCATTTCCCCTGTTTGTTCTTCAGTTCCTTTCAGAATAATTCACAGCCTCCAGGGCCTGAGGAGGACACCTACCAAAATAAGGAAGAAAATGTGAATTATGGCATAGTAGCAGCAGCACTATATACATCGGTTATGAACACACACACACACACACACACACACACAGGCCTGCTGCATGAAACATCCACATGTGTCCATTTAAGTTGGGACATACTGGCCTTTCTGGTGGTTATATAGAGATACATTATAGACTATAGAAATAGCCACAGCTGAATCGGTGCATAAAAGTGCATGTACTATTATTATTGATTTATTATTATAACATATGCATGGACAGCAAAACATTACCCCTCAAATGTATCCCACAACCTTAAGTCTAGTATTTTTTTAGATTAGAGAGAATGAGTTGATCTGACACCATTTAGTTAGCCTAAATAAAACCACTTTAATACTGATGCAACCGATACAAACAAACAAACAAAAAATCACTGATTCTCTTTTATTAGCCATATCAAAAACTGTACATTCTAAAAATGTTTTAATATATAAATCAGATAGAAAGATCGGAGCATCTATATTGTTTCTAATGAAGAAGAAGAAGATGATGATGATGATGATAATAATAATAACACAGGTTTGTTTTGTCCTACCGTGTATGGATGCGGCTGGCTCTCTGGCACTCGAGAAAAGCAGAAACACAACGTCCAGTCTGTCCGCAATCTCAGCTGCGCTCATGTCGTCCTCTGCTCGAGATCAGACGCGGGTTTTGGCGGATCTGAGCGGCGGCCGCGGCGGTGTGATCGAGCCGAGTGTGAGATCTGCTCTCCGCCATGAGTTGATGTGCGACTCGAGAGCCCTTCCCCCATCAGCCGATCCCTACAGCACACCGAGAGCGCACGGCCTCTTAAAGACACAGCGCCGCACTTTCACCACCGCTGCGCGTGGAATGAACACTAGCGCGCTGATGCCTACTGCCTAGTGTGTACTGCCTACTAATCTTAAAGTGCCTACTGCCTAGTGTGTACTGCCTACTAATCTTAAAGTGCCTACTGCCTAGTGTGTACTGCCTACTAATCTTAAAGTGCCTACTGCCTAGTGTGTACTGCCTACTAATCTTAAAGTGCTTACTGCCTAGTGTGTACTGCCTACTAATCTTAAAGTGCTTACTGCGTAATGTGTACTGTGTACTGCCTACTAATCTTAAAGTGCCTACTGCCTAGTGTGTACTGCCTACTAATCTTAAAGTGCCTACTGCCTAGTGTGTACTGCCTACTAATCTTAAAGTGCCTACTGCCTAGTGTGTACTGCCTACTAATCTTAAAGTGCTTACTGCCTAGTGTGTACTGCCTACTAATCTTAAAGTGCTTACTGCCTAGTGTGTACTGCCTACTAATCTTAAAGTGCTTACTGCGTAATGTGTACTGTGTACTGCCTACTAATCTTAAAGTGCTTACTGCCTAGTGTGTACTGCCTACTAATCTTAAAGTGCTTACTGCCTAGTGTGTACTGCCTACTAATCTTAAAGTGCTTACTGCCTAGTGTGTACTGCCTACTAATCTTAAAGTGCCTACTGCCTAGTGTGTACTGCCTACTAATCTTAAAGTGCCTACTGCCTAGTGTGTACTGCCTACTAATCTTAAAGTGCTTACTGCGTAATGTGTACTGTGTACTGCCTACTAATCTTAAAGTGCCTACTGCCTAGTGTGTACTGCCTACTAATCTTAAAGTGCTTACTGCCTAGTGTGTACTGCCTACTAATCTTAAAGTGCCTACTGCCTAGTGTGTACTGCCTACTAATCTTAAAGTGCTTACTGCCTAGTGTGTACTGCCTACTAATCTTAAAGTGCTTACTGCCTAGTGTGTACTGCCTACTAATCTTAAAGTGCTTACTGCGTAATGTGTACTGTGTACTGCCTACTAATCTTAAAGTGCCTACTGCCTAGTGTGTACTGCCTACTAATCTTAAAGTGCTTACTGCGTAATGTGTACTGTGTACTGCCTACTAATCTTAAAGTGCCTACTGCCTAGTGTGTACTGCCTACTAATCTTAAAGTGCCTACTGCCTAGTGTGTACTGCCTACTAATCTTAAAGTGCTTACTGCCTAGTGTGTACTGCCTACTAATCTTAAAGTGCTTACTGCCTAGTGTGTACTGCCTACTAATCTTAAAGTGCCTACTGCATAGTGTGTACTGCCTACTAATCTTAAAGTGCCTACTGCCTAGTGTGTACTGCCTACTAATCTTAAAGTGCTTACTGCCTAGTGTGTACTGCCTACTAATCTTAAAGTGCTTACTGCCTAGTGTGTACTGCCTACTAATCTTAAAGTGCCTACTGCCTAGTGTGTACTGCCTACTAATCTTAAAGTGCTTACTGCGTAATGTGTACTGTGTACTGCCTACTAATCTTAAAGTGCCTACTGCCTAGTGTGTACTGCCTACTAATCTTAAAGTGCCTACTGCCTAGTGTGTACTGCCTACTAATCTTAAAGTGCCTACTGCCTAGTGTGTACTGCCTACTAATCTTAAAGTGCTTACTGCCTAGTGTGTACTGCCTACTAATCTTAAAGTGCTTACTGCGTAATGTGTACTGTGTACTGCCTACTAATCTTAAAGTGCCTACTGCCTAGTGTGTACTGCCTACTAATCTTAAAGTGCCTACTGCCTAGTGTGTACTGCCTACTAATCTTAAAGTACCTACTGCCTAGTGTGTACTGCCTACTAATCTTAAAGTGCTTACTGCCTAGTGTGTACTGCCTACTAATCTTAAAGTGCTTACTGCGTAATGTGTACTGTGTACTGCCTACTAATCTTAAAGTGCCTACTGCCTAGTGTGTACTGCCTACTAATCTTAAAGTGCTTACTGCCTAGTGTGTACTGCCTACTAATCTTAAAGTGCCTACTGCCTAGTGTGTACTGCCTACTAATCTTAAAGTGCCTACTGCCTAGTGTGTACTGCCTACTAATCTTAAAGTGCTTACTGCCTAGTGTGTACTGCCTACTAATCTTAAAGTGCTTACTGCGTAATGTGTACTGCCTACTAATCTTAAAGTGCTTACTGCGTAATGTGTACTGTGTACTGCCTACTAATCTTAAAGTGCTTACTGCCTAGTGTGTACTGCCTACTAATCTTAAAGTGCTTACTGCCTAGTGTGTACTGCCTACTAATCTTAAAGTGCTTACTGCCTAGTGTGTACTGCCTACTAATCTTAAAGTGCCTACTGCCTAGTGTGTACTGCCTACTAATCTTAAAGTGCCTACTGCCTAGTGTGTACTGCCTACTAATCTTAAAGTGCTTACTGCCTAGTGTGTACTGCCTACTAATCTTAAAGTGCTTACTGCGTAATGTGTACTGTGTACTGCTTACTAATCTTAAAGTGCCTACTGCCTAGTGTGTACTGCCTACTAATCTTAAAGTGCTTACTGCCTAGTGTGTACTGCCTACTAATCTTAAAGTGCTTACTGCGTAATGTGTACTGTGTACTGCCTACTAATTTTAAAGTGCCTACTGCCTAGTGTGTACTGCCTACTAATCTTAAAGTGCCTACTGCCTAGTGTGTACTGCCTACTAATCTTAAAGTGCCTACTGCCTAGTGTGTACTGCCTACTAATCTTAAAGTGCCTACTGCCTAGTGTGTACTGCCTACTAATCTTAAAGTGCTTACTGCCTAGTGTGTACTGCCTACTAATCTTAAAGTGCTTACTGCGTAATGTGTACTGTGTACTGCCTACTAATCTTAAAGTGCCTACTGCCTAGTGTGTACTGCCTACTAATCTTAAAGTGCTTATTGCCTAGTGTGTACTGCCTACTAATCTTAAAGTGCCTACTGCCTAGTGTGTACTGCCTACTAATCTTAAAGTGCCTACTGCCTAGTGTGTACTGCCTACTAATCTTAAAGTGCTTACTGCCTAGTGTGTACTGCCTACTAATCTTAAAGTGCTTACTGCCTAGTGTGTACTGCCTACTAATCTTAAAGTGCTTACTGCGTAATGTGTACTGTGTACTGCCTACTAATCTTAAAGTGCTTACTGCCTAGTGTGTACTGCCTACTAATCTTAAAGTGCTTACTGCCTAGTGTGTACTGCCTACTAATCTCAAAGTGCTTACTGCCTAGTGTGTACTGCCTACTAATCTTAAAGTGCCTACTGCCTAGTGTGTACTGCCTACTAATCTTAAAGTGCCTACTGCCTAGTGTGTACTGCCTACTAATCTTAAAGTGCCTACTGCCTAGTGTGTACTGTCTACTAATCTTAAAGTGCTTACTGCGTAATGTGTACTGTGTACTGCCTACTAATCTTAAAGTGCCTACTGCCTAGTGTGTACTGCCTACTAATCTTAAAGTGCTTACTGCCTAGTGTGTACTGCCTACTAATCTTAAAGTGCCTACTGCCTAGTGTGTACTGCCTACTAATCTTAAAGTGCTTACTGCCTAGTGTGTACTGCCTACTAATCTTAAAGTGCTTACTGCCTAGTGTGTACTGCCTACTAATCTTAAAGTGCTTACTGCCTACTGCGTAATGTGTACTGTGTACTGCCTACTAATCTTAAAGTGCCTACTGCCTAGTGTGTACTGCCTACTAATCTTAAAGTGCTTACTGCGTAATGTGTACTGTGTACTGCCTACTAATCTTAAAGTGCCTACTGCCTAGTGTGTACTGCCTACTAATCTTAAAGTGCCTACTGCCTAGTGTGTACTGCCTACTAATCTTAAAGTGCTTACTGCCTAGTGTGTACTGCCTACTAATCTTAAAGTGCTTACTGCCTAGTGTGTACTGCCTACTAATCTTAAAGTGCCTACTGCATAGTGTGTACTGCCTACTAATCTTAAAGTGCCTACTGCCTAGTGTGTACTGCCTACTAATCTTAAAGTGCTTACTGCCTAGTGTGTACTGCCTACTAATCTTAAAGTGCTTACTGCCTAGTGTGTACTGCCTACTAATCTTAAAGTGCCTACTGCCTAGTGTGTACTGCCTACTAATCTTAAAGTGCCTACTGCCTAGTGTGTACTGCCTACTAATCTTAAAGTGCCTACTGCCTAGTGTGTACTGCCTACTAATCTTAAAGTGCTTACTGCGTAATGTGTACTGTGTACTGCCTACTAATCTTAAAGTGCCTACTGCCTAGTGTGTACTGCCTACTAATCTTAAAGTGCTTACTGCCTAGTGTGTACTGCCTACTAATCTTAAAGTGCTTACTGCGTAATGTGTACTGCCTACTAATCTTAAAGTGCTTACTGCCTAGTGTGTACTGCCTACTAATCTTAAAGTGCTTACTGCGTAATGTGTACTGTGTACTGCTTACTAATCTTAAAGTGCCTACTGCCTAGTGTGTACTGCCTACTAATCTTAAAGTGCTTACTGCCTAGTGTGTACTGCCTACTAATCTTAAAGTGCTTACTGCGTAATGTGTACTGTGTACTGCCTACTAATTTTAAAGTGCCTACTGCCTAGTGTGTACTGCCTACTAATCTTAAAGTGCCTACTGCCTAGTGTGTACTGCCTACTAATCTTAAAGTGCCTACTGCCTAGTGTGTACTGCCTACTAATCTTAAAGTGCCTACTGCCTAGTGTGTACTGCCTACTAATCTTAAAGTGCTTACTGCCTAGTGTGTACTGCCTACTAATCTTAAAGTGCTTACTGCGTAATGTGTACTGTGTACTGCCTACTAATCTTAAAGTGCCTACTGCCTAGTGTGTACTGCCTACTAATCTTAAAGTGCTTACTGCCTAGTGTGTACTGCCTACTAATCTTAAAGTGCCTACTGCCTAGTGTGTACTGCCTACTAATCTTAAAGTGCCTACTGCCTAGTGTGTACTGCCTACTAATCTTAAAGTGCTTACTGCCTAGTGTGTACTGCCTACTAATCTTAAAGTGCTTACTGCCTAGTGTGTACTGCCTACTAATCTTAAAGTGCTTACTGCGTAATGTGTACTGTGTACTGCCTACTAATCTTAAAGTGCTTACTGCCTAGTGTGTACTGCCTACTAATCTTAAAGTGCTTACTGCCTAGTGTGTACTGCCTACTAATCTTAAAGTGCTTACTGCCTAGTGTGTACTGCCTACTAATCTTAAAGTGCCTACTGCCTAGTGTGTACTGCCTACTAATCTTAAAGTGCCTACTGCCTAGTGTGTACTGCCTACTAATCTTAAAGTGCCTACTGCCTATTGTGTACTGCCTACTAATCTTAAAGTGCTTACTGCGTAATGTGTACTGTGTACTGCCTACTAATCTTAAAGTGCCTACTGCCTAGTGTGTACTGCCTACTAATCTTAAAGTGCTTACTGCCTAGTGTGTACTGCCTACTAATCTTAAAGTGCCTACTGCCTAGTGTGTACTGCCTACTAATCTTAAAGTGCTTACTGCCTAGTGTGTACTGCCTACTAATCTTAAAGTGCTTACTGCCTAGTGTGTACTGCCTACTAATCTTAAAGTGCTTACTGCGTAATGTGTACTGTGTACTGCCTACTAATCTTAAAGTGCCTACTGCCTAGTGTGTACTGCCTACTAATCTTAAAGTGCTTACTGCGTAATGTGTACTGTGTACTGCCTACTAATCTTAAAGTGCCTACTGCCTAGTGTGTACTGCCTACTAATCTTAAAGTGCCTACTGCCTAGTGTGTACTGCCTACTAATCTTAAAGTGCTTACTGCCTAGTGTGTACTGCCTACTAATCTTAAAGTGCTTACTGCCTAGTGTGTACTGCCTACTAATCTTAAAGTGCCTACTGCATAGTGTGTACTGCCTACTAATCTTAAAGTGCCTACTGCCTAGTGTGTACTGCCTACTAATCTTAAAGTGCTTACTGCCTAGTGTGTACTGCCTACTAATCTTAAAGTGCTTACTGCCTAGTGTGTACTGCCTACTAATCTTAAAGTGCCTACTGCCTAGTGTGTACTGCCTACTAATCTTAAAGTGCCTACTGCCTAGTGTGTACTGCCTACTAATCTTAAAGTGCCTACTGCCTAGTGTGTACTGCCTACTAATCTTAAAGTGCTTACTGCCTAGTGTGTACTGCCTACTAATCTTAAAGTGCTTACTGCGTAATGTGTACTGTGTACTGCCTACTAATCTTAAAGTGCCTACTGCCTAGTGTGTACTGCCTACTAATCTTAAAGTGCTTACTGCCTAGTGTGTACTGCCTACTAATCTTAAAGTGCTTACTGCGTAATGTGTACTGTGTACTGCCTACTAATCTTAAAGTGCCTACTGCCTAGTGTGTACTGCCTACTAATCTTAAAGTGCTTACTGCCTAGTGTGTACTGCCTACTAATCTTAAAGTGCTTACTGCGTAATGTGTACTGTGTACTGCCTACTAATCTTAAAGTGCCTACTGCCTAGTGTGTACTGCCTACTAATCTTAAAGTGCCTACTGCCTAGTGTGTACTGCCTACTAATCTTAAAGTGCTTACTGCCTAGTGTGTACTGCCTACTAATCTTAAAGTGCTTACTGCGTAATGTGTACTGTGTACTGCCTACTAATCTTAAAGTGCCTACTGCCTAGTGTGTACTGCCTACTAATCTTAAAGTGCTTACTGCGTAATGTGTACTGTGTACTGCCTACTAATCTTAAAGTGCCTACTGCCTAGTGTGTACTGCCTACTAATCTTAAAGTGCCTACTGCGTAGTGTGTACTGTGTACTGCCTACTAATCTTAAAGTGCCTACTGCGTAGTGTGTACTGTGTACTGCCTACTAATCTTAAAGTGCCTACTGCGTAGTGTGCACTGTGTACTGTCTACTAATCTTAAAGTGCCTACTGCGTAGTGTGTACTGTGTACTGCCTACTAATCTTAAAGTGCCTACTGCATAGTGTGTACTGTGTACTGCCTAATAATCTTAAAGTGCCTACTGCGTAGTGTGCACTGTGTACTGCCTAATCTTAAAGTGCCTACTGCGCAGTGTGCACTGTGTACTGCCTACTAATCTTAAAGTGCCTACTGCGCAGTGTGCACTGTGTACTGTCTACTAATCTTAAAGTGCCTACTGTGCAGTGTGCACTGTGTACTGCCTACTATTCTAATCTTAAAGTGCCTACTGCACAGTGTGCACTGTGTACTGACTACTATTCTTAAAGTGCCTACTGTGCAGTGTGCACTGTGTACTGCCTACTAATCTAATCTTAAAGTGCCTTCTGCGTAGTGTGCACTTTGTACTGCCTACTATTCTAATCTTAAAGTGCCTACTGCGCAGTGTGCACTTTGTACTGCCTACTATTCTAATCTTAAAGTGCCTACTGTGCAGTGTGCACTGTGTACTGCCTACTAATCTAATCTTAAAGTGCCTACTGCGTAGTGTGCACTGTGTACTGCCTACTAATCTAATCTTAAAGTGCCTACTGCGTAGTGTGCACTGTGTACTGCCTACTAATCTAATCTTAAAGTGCCTACTGCACAGTGTGCACTTTGTACTGTCTACTAATCTTAAAGTGCCTAATGCGCAGTGTGCACTGTGTACTGTCTACTAATCTTAAAGTGCCTACTGCGCAGTGTGCACTGTGTACTGTCTACTAATCTTAAAGTGCCTACTGCGCAGTGTGCACTGTGTACTGTCTACTAATCTTAAAGTGCCTACTGCGCAGTGTGCACTGTGTACTGTCTACTAATCTTAAAGTGCCTACTGCGCAGTGTGCACTGTGTACTGTCTACTAATCTTAAAGTGCCTACTGCGTAGTGTGTACTGTGTACTGTCTACTAATCTTAAAGTGCCTACTGCGCAGTGTGCACTGTGTACTGTCTACTAATCTTAAAGTGCCTACTGCGTAGTGTGTACTGTGTACTGTCTACTAATCTTAAAGTGCCTACTGCGCAGTGTGCACTGTGTACTGTCTACTAATCTTAAAGTGCCTACTGCGCAGTGTGCACTGTGTACTGTCTACTAATCTTAAAGTGCCTACTGCGTAGTGTGCACTGTGTACTGTCTACTAATCTTAAAGTGCCTACTGCGCGGTGTGTCTATAATTGCAGGTACATTTGGTGTCAAAAGTAATTTTCAAATGATTATATTTTGTATTATTTGTTACTCATTGTAATGATCACAAGATGTTACAGGCCATAACAACATAATATTTTCTGTAGAAAGTGTCTTATATAGCTGAAAATCACGATTTCTTGTCTGAATTAGTCAGTGTCAATGTATCGTGTAATCAAAATATATATTTTTTATTTCTATTGGTAATATTTCATTTATTTTATTTATAAAAGCCCAAAATAGTCATTTTCCTACTTCTACAACATTAAATAGTTTAAAATAACTTTTATTTTATAAAAATGTGTGTCCATAAATCTTGCGTCAGTTCTGTTAGCGTACCATACTTCGCCTTTAAATTGGTGGTCTCCCACAACTATGTAAGATACAGGAAATGATGTCACTTTCCCTCACTGATAAGATCTGAAGCGCTGAAAGTATGTGTGCTCTCTCTGAGGAAATATTCTAATCTAAAAAGTTCTTACACCAAGAGTTATTTTGTAAAAATGTCAAAATTGTTACCGTTTGTTGGAAAACAGAATTGATCACTGATCACACAGTGGGTTGTTTAAAATCTGCTTTTAAAATCATTACTCGTTTTAATCATGATTTCAATAGTGTCATGTGCTCTCTTAGCATTTATGCTAGCAAGTGGAGTTTTTGGCTAAAATTTCTGTTAACTTTTTGAAATGCAAACTGTATCTCCAATTATAGAATCACTTAACTATGTACTCATTCCTTTATACTTCATATTCATTCATACTCGAAGCCAGAGGGCGCTCTCTCGCATAAAGTCAAAATAGACTCATAAGGGTGCGTGCCATTCGACCGTAAATGGACTTCACTGGGTATTCCGCCATCTTAAGTGAGATTTCAATCCAAAGGGAGCGAACATGCTCAGTTCGAAGGGTACTGCGAGGGGCGTAGGGAAGAAGGGAACATCGATACATCACTTCACAGGAAGTGGAGAGTGAAAATCACCCAACTGTCATTGCGCGTGGCATCACCTGGAGCAGAGCCGTTGAAAGAGTTTTTAAACGGCTCTGAGATGGAGGAGTTTATGTATGGATTTGAATATTCATAGTTGTTATTATACAAAACTAGAGTATGAATGGTTATGGCAAAGACTGTTGTATTCGCATATTATATTTTATGAATATGTAAACAAATTAAAAGTGTTGAGAAGAAACTGAGGGCTGTCATTTATTTATATTTTACTTTATTTACCTCAGGAGTGTTTACTATGCAGCTGCACGTGGGAAAGAAAGCGCACGAGATGAGACCATTGATTAAGAATACATTTATACATAGTTAACCAAATCAAAATGTATTTTCAAAATCTGTTCGTAGTCAATTAAATATACAGGTATATGTAAACTAATAAAACTAATAGACAATGTTTTGATTATATGTTTAAGATACATACTGTGTGTTTTGGAAATGTATATGCTTATTATATGGTTTTAAATTTAAAAGTAAAGTAAATTACAATATTAATGTTGTATCATAATGCGCGCGACCCTTTGATGACGTTGCAGGGCGTTCCAAATGAGCGATTACTGTCAGGGAAGTCCACTTCAACTGATGCACCCTGCTCAGGGAGTAGGGAGCAGTGAACACAGCATAGGGACCCTGTCGAATGGAAGGCACCTACAGACTCATAGACATCACAGGAAATCCCCTCTATGGACAAAGACATCCAGCTATCACTGTAGCTGAATAAAAAGCTTTTGACTAATGAAACATGAAGACAATAAACACACGACTGCGACATTATATGGTTTATGTTTGTTTTTCAAGCCACCTCAGTGTATTTTCTTAACAATAAAATATATGAATAATGCAGTGCAGTTTGACATAGCCTTTATTACAGTGTAGAAACAATAGAATATCTTTTCTGCCAAGTACAGTATGAAAAAAAACATGTGAAAGTATTGTTTGGCTGTTCAGAATAGTTCAGAGTACTAGTTGCTTACTGTTCAACACTGTGTACGGCATCGTATTTTAAAAGTGTGTAAGTATGCATTATGGCTGTTTGGAATAGCATACTACTGTACTACAATTTCACACTTACTATTGCTGCAATATATAGTGTGTGTACCATGTTCAGTATTTGAATTTTCTGTATGAATTGCATGGACAGGTGACCAAATGTTTGAAATACAATACTAGCATACTGATTACTATATACTGCACAGTATGCACTGTGTACTGCCTACTATTCTGAGTAATTAAAGTGGAAAAAAGTTATGGAATACTAGTTGCTTACTGTTCAGTATGTACTGTGTACTATGATATGAAACAGTATGTAGTATGCTATGTGCAGAGAGGAATACTAGGCTCCTGAAATTAAACTATGCATAGAACGAGAAATGTTTCAAATAGTAGTACACACAAGCTTATTACATATTGATTAATTATCATCTTAGAAAAGGACATTATTAAGCAATTTTATCTGATCTAATGAGTCAAAATACAAGAGACGCAGCACAGCCCTCTCTACTTATTGCCATACTTACAAATGAAACTGGAGTGAGAACAGGTGGGCTTTTTTGATGGATGTCAATGGAGGAGAGGCTGTTTTTAGGAAACAGCCTGTGCACTAATGTATTTACAATTAAACATTCATTTTGAGGGAGCTAGCTAACGAAGCGCGACAACATGCTAGCAGAAGATTAACATTTAGGAGACATTTTCTAATTAAATCTATTTAAAACAAACAACAACAACAAAAACACTTTAAGTGTCCAGTGCAAGCTGACACAACAGGGAGGACACGTTATGTTTTACAGTTGCTTTCCCTCCAGGAAATGATGTCACGTCTAGCAAGTCATGTGATGTAGCGACAAACACATTTTGTTTTTGCACAAAATAAATGTTTGTATGTTTTGTTTTGTTTTGTCAAAGAGAATAAGTAAATTTGCTAATTGAATGGCTAATCTAAATAGCTAATTTAGAAATATAACTATTATTTCAAAGTGTTCAGAAAACATGATGAATTTGTCAAGTGCTTCAAAAGTGTATTTTATTTATAATTTTGATTAACATTTTATATGCAGTATTATTTCATGAGGTCATAAAATAATCCACCAGATTAAATATATTTAAATCGAAGCAGCGATTTTGGTTATTTCTAATGTTTATGTTTTGGCTAGCATAAGTTCTGAATGGCTGCTATCTTCAACATTTAGTAGCAAATTGGCTGGTGAGTGAAAAAGTTCATTTAAAACACATGTGAAATTGCTTCGTTTCAAAATTTCACAGATTTTCTGATTCTGAAACTCTTTTAAAACCATAACCTTATTTTTTTTTGTAGTTTTCTCACAGAACAACATGTTCTGCAAATCAAAACTGGTGTGCAGCATAATGTCACAGACACATGCAATTGCACAATGCCCTCATAGGAAGAGGTTATAAACCAAAGCCGCAGGTGCAGATCGCATTCGCTGCCTTCGGAGCTCAAGACACAAACGATGTGACCTGGAAACCTCTATTCTAGGTTTACAATGCTAAATAAATAACTGTTTCAACAAGAAAACCCCTCTTGAGCTGAAGTTATTCTAAATCTATTCTATTCTATAAATCTGTCCTTTTTGCTACATATTCCTCAAATATTGTCAGCAAAATAACCTCTTTGAGCATCTTGTATTTTAATTCAGTTCAATTTCCTGCATTCAAGACCCAATTTCAGTTCCATTCTGGCTTTACATGTGCATTTTGCTGTGTCATACATGGTGACGATACTGTAAGCAACGCCTATATGCATCAGCGGACTTAAAAATCAGTCTTAAACTAAACTTCGTTCATCTTAAGAGTTGATATACGAGGGCTGTACAAACCAATGTCTTACTAATGCGAAGCTATATCAACATTCTAGCTTACATTGTTATACTGCCCAATAAATTAGAGAAAAATGAGGATGTGTTTTATGGTGTGATTAATCTTGCATATAACATTTACAGAAACGCCTGACCAGCTACCCAGATAGCATACATAGCTACTATGGCACATATGGCTCAGTTCTGGCAGCGGAACAGGTCACATGGGCCACATCTGGGCCACAAACATCAAGCCAGTTTTAGTGTGAGTTGTGGCTTGCTGTGTGTAGCCCAGATGTGGCCCATGTGACCTTTGCTGCTGCCAGAACTGTGCCATATGTGCCATAGTTGGCCCATTATAGGACATATGAACATTATGTCCTAATGTTGTGTTGGTCCCCCTTTTGCTGCCAAGTCAACACCTCAAACTCGTTGTTGTGCTCCTCAAACCATTCCTGAACCATTTTTTCTTTGTGGCAGGAGCATTATCCTGCTGAAAGAGGCCACTGCCACCAGGGAATACCGTTTCCATGAAAGGGTGTACATGGTCTGCAACAATGCTTAGGTAGGTGGTACGTGTCAAAGTATCATCCACATGGATGGCAGGTCCCAAGGTTTCTCAGCAGAACATTTCCCAAAGCATCACACTGCCTCCGCCGGCTTGCCTTCTTCCCATAGTGCATCCTGGTGCCATGTGTTCCCCAGGTAAGCGACGCACACGCACCCGGCCATCCACGTGATGTAAAAGAAAACGTGACTCATCAGACCAGGCCACCTTCTTCCATTGCTCCGTGGTCCAGTTCTGATGCTCACGTGCCACTGTTGGTGCTTTCGGCGGTGGACAGGGGTCAGCATGGGCACCCTGACTGGTCTGCGGCTATGCAGCCCCATACGCAACAAACTGAGATGCACTGTGTATTAGTGTAGTACTTGAGACCGGTCTTAAGACCATTTTTTGAAGGTCTTGGTCTTGTCTTGGTCTCAGACTTAGAGGACTCTGGATTTTGTTTCAAGACCGGTCAAGACCACAACTGCTGGGATATCACTAAATTGCCGGTGCATTGTCTGATTTAATTATTAACATCATTAATGTGATTGGATGTAAAACTTACTGCTTCAGATGCAGTCAATAACTTATTTCTACTTTAATTTATTTATTGTGGCAGTTCAGAAATGAGGGATTGTGTCAAAAATGTCACCAAAATTAATACAATTGCTCACAAAATTCACGATATTGTTGCAAAAAAGTATTTGTATGAGATCTGGATTTTTATATTATAACGTGATATAATTAAGCAATATCACAAGAGCAAGAGAGCCGTTTTCACAAATTTGAGCATGACTGCAAACTAAAAAAAAAATTAAAACATTATTCTCAACATTATTTATGCATTTGTAATTTACCAATTCAGATGCATCTTCTGTACCACCACCAGTGCATGATTTAATTTGATTGGTATAACAGCTCTATATATCTATGTTATTCTAATTATGTTTATTGAAAAATAAGTAATTTCTCAGGCAGTAATGTGGATCTTTATGAATTTAAGGAGTGCTGGTCTGGTCTCGGACTCGACTCGGTCTCGGATTAGGTGGTCTTGACTACAACACTACTGTGTATTCTGACACCTTTCTATCAGAACCAGCATTAACTTCTTGAGCAATTTGAGCTACAGTAGCTCGTCTGTTTGATCGGACCACACGGGCCAGCCTTCGCTCCCCACGTGCATCAATGAGCCTTGGCCGCCCATGACCCTGTCTCCGGTTCTCCACTGTTCCTTCCTTGGAGCACTTTTGATAGATACTGACCACTGCAGACCGGGAACACCCCACAAGAGCTGCAGTTTTGTAGATGTTCTGACCCAGTTGTCTAGCTATCACAATTTGGCCCTTGTCAAACTCGCTCAAATCCTTACGCTTGCCCATTTTTCCTGCTTCTAACACATCAACTTTGAGGACAAAATGTTCACTTGCTGCCTAATATATCCCACCCACTAACAGGTGCCGTGATGAAGAGATAATCAGTGTTATTCACTTCACCTGTCAGTGGTCATAATGTTATGCCTGATCGGTGTATATAACAATGATTAGTTTTCTGTTCATGAATGTATCCAAACAGTTGCTCGCCTGTCTAATAAAACACATCATATATTAAGGCGTCTAAAGGTTAATGGTTTCTAAAAAAATAAAACGGAAATCGAGGGTAATGCGGGTATGATGTCATTGATAGGCGACAGATGGTCCGTTTCCTGGTTAAAATCTTTTATTTCTCTGGATTTAAACATTCTTGGAAACATATGGGATAATGTAAGCACACAAATCAACAAAATATAAAACAATGTTCTAGTGGTTTTTGGATATTTTAATCCAAAAATCTTACATATTGTCCCTTTAAAAAGACTGCTTCTCATACAAGACTTTTTATTACCAAAAAACAGACTTCTATAAACACATGAAAGTGGCCAGACATACATTTCTCCATTGACAGTGCGTATCATGGGCTTTTTCTGTATAATTTATGGAATAAAAAGTTTTATATATTTTATATAAGCTTAATATATCTAGTGCTGTGCAACAATAAATACTTTTACTTCCATGAGAATACCACAGAAAATGCACAGAAATGAAATGACATTAATAAAAATGACGGACAATGCAAATCAGGATACACAGGAATAATCACCTCAATGAAAAGCGACATTCTTTTGGTAAAATACAGCTCTTTACACACATTAAAAAACAAAATGTACATCCCTGATTGAAATATTAAAACTAAATTCAAAACAACAAAGACAGACATTCACATTTGGTTGCATTGCCTCATCATGACATTCACGCCTCTGATTGTTTTTCTTTATATATACCAGCTAAAACATCTATTTACATGATTTTTCATTACGCATTTCACTTGAGGACTATTAAAAATTCTATTCAAATATACAATTCATCAATATATCTGAAGGCTAAAACCAAAGGATCAAACTGAATGCATGGTATGAAACTTTGGCAGCCTTTCATGAGTAAAGACGTGGTGTTCAGCAAGGCTCAGTATTAGGCCCCCTTTTGTTTTCAAATAATAACAATAATAACCACTGAACTAATGTGCGGCCTATCGGCTTGTGTTTTACTTTTACTTCACCTATCCTTAATTGATCAAATCAAAAAGCTGATTAAATCGTGATAAACATAAACAATTCATCAAAACAGCAACAATATAAAATAAACTCTAAAACTCAAAGTCCTCATCTGCCATGTCGATAGCCCAGGCAAACTTTTCTCGCTGTGTTTTGTTGTAGATCTTCTCAATGGGGACTCTCCATTTTTTGCACCTGTGGACGGACGAAAGTAGTAAACAAGATATCACGGCTGAAGAAAATCTCTTTCACAAATGCACATTTAGCATGGGTAAAGGTCAAAGGGATATTCTTCCACGCTTTTCCAAAACAAAGCTGGTGAACGGGGCCATTGTGTCATAGGAGGGAGTTTTTCCAAAAATAAGCCAAGAGGTGGGCTGATGACAGTAT
The DNA here is from genome assembly GCA_039654625.1 of Rhinogobio ventralis. Classification (NCBI taxonomy): domain Eukaryota; kingdom Metazoa; phylum Chordata; class Actinopteri; order Cypriniformes; family Gobionidae; genus Rhinogobio; species Rhinogobio ventralis. Next base: position 31,164,876 of record CM077203.1, on the reverse strand, counting down.
ACGCAGAGGTTTGGAGACAGATACTTCTTGGGCCTAAACCACCACTATTCCCACCCACAAACAAGAGGAAAACTACCAGAGCCCATTGCCCCAACCCAAAAGGACTTAGAAGAGACATAAGCAACCTACTTCTACACTAGTACTTTTGCACAAATACTAAAGTAAAAGGTGTGTTCACACTAAAGTAAAAGGTGTTCCGGGCCGGAGCATGCTTACGTAATTTACGATGCAACTTTTTGTTTTGAAGAAAACAGGAAGAAAGCCGCTTTCGCTAATAGACCACCTAATAGATTTATCATTTATGCCACGCAGTGATTTTCACTTGATTGTGCTGCACGTATCAGAAGATTATTACGGAGGCAGCTGACATTGATGGAGGAATTTGCAGCTTTACTCACAAACTACAATCCCCGTTCATGAACAAGGTGAGAACCAGACCCGCTATAAACCTAAATATCTCAAATTAATTGAAAAGTGTATCCAAGTAGTAATAGAGATGTTTGCTGTCGTAATGATGACAGTAGTGCACTGCTGTTCCATGCTCCGGCACAGTTAGCGATCACACTACATGCGTTCCCGAGCCCAACTGAACCGTGCTCTGGCCCACCTCTTCCAAGTGGGATGGCTAAGTGAACCGCGCCTGGCACGGTACAGAACGATTACATTAGTCAAACGAACCAGACTTTGGGGCTCAAACGCACCCGGGCATGGTTCAGATCGCCTAGTGTGAGTACACCCTTAGTGCGGTTCATTTGAATAAGTGTGAACCCTGGTGCGCACCAAACAAGCGGAGCGAGACCGCTGTAAAAATGGGTCTCGGTCCGCTTCCAAAGGAACCCTGGTGCAGTTCGACTGAAATATGAACGCAACACGGACCAAAGACATGTAAACTAACCAAAAACAGGACATGATGCAACCCTAAAAAGGACAGAATGCTCGAGCACACCTGTTTTTTCGCCCATCACAGTTCGGTACAGGCGTCAGAACCGGGTCTCCTCGCAGCAGATCTTGGTTTGTCTGTGTGACGGAGGGATTCCTGCTGCTGTTTTGACTCCTTTACACATTTAATAAGCTCTTCACGAGTTCTCAGCTGCTCAAAATACCAAAATATGTAGGCTACGCACATACAATGAGCACATTTAGCCCAGAACACAGCATTGTTCTGGATGTCTGGTCGTGAAATATACTTATAAAAGCCGAACAATCAGGTTGTGAACATATCCCGATGTCTTTAAGTTCAGTATCTTTAGGTTCGGTGATAAAATGCCAATGTGAACGCTAAGTGGTCCAGGACTAAAGTGTGAACACACCCTTAGACTACTAGAATGAAGTCCAACTTTGCAAAGTCACTATGAACGCACACAGAGACGCCATCTATTTCTCTTACCAGGCGACTGAGATCCGTGGGTCCAGGTAGTTGAGTTTAGATGTGCCTAATGCAATCTGTTTATTCTCCTCGCGGTCTGTGGCCTGAACCTCCAGCTTCATAAGCTGTTCAGATATCCTCTGCACTGCTTTCTTCTTCATCTCCACCGCCCTCAATGAAAAACACACAAATGTTTATCAGAGAAAACATGCACGGCTCTGATGTAACGTTCCACAATGTATTACCTCTGTTTATACGTATTATATCAGTTTCCAGTTCAATTAAACTAAATGAAAACAAAAGAACTGCCAACTTGCTTACTTGTTACTTTTCTCATCGCGAAGCACCTTGGCGTCAGCTTTGGCTGCTTTAAGCTCCTTCTTGGCAGCAGAGAGCTGTTTCTTTTTCTCGTCTATCTACAGAACAATACAGTTACACAAAAGGTTTCCCTTTACTGATGTCCAGAATTCATATTACTCGTGATTTTGAATCAGACTCACTTTGGTCTGCAGATTCTGCATGGATTTCTCAAAGGTTTTCGGTGGCGCCCTCTGGTGGTTACAGAGAAGAGCCACGGCTCGGTTCGCTCTGTTATACGAAAGGATCTTCTCAGTGATGTTCTCGTCAGCTGTAGCAATCAGCATGAAGAGGGCTTGAAGTCATTTCATTAATTTAAATACAAAATACCATCTTTAAATAGCCAAAATGCTAAATTGTTGAGAGACACAGACATGGACAAGAGGAGAGTCAGACTCACGGCTGGTCAGTTCTTTGAGTTGCTGTTGGAGGGTAATGGACGCGTTGTAAGTGCGAAACACTTTCGCCGTCAACCCATCCATCAACTCCTGGAGATGTTTATTCAGAATTGATGTCTAAAGAACAGCAGACAGCGCATGTCACGTTAACAATATAAAGCTACTGTATCATATTTGATACATGAATTTCTAAGGCCTCTAAATTATCAACATGATCTCAACTTTTATTTGTTCATCTCTCAAAAATCATTGTATTGCATTGCATTATGGCCCGGTTTCACAGACAGGGTTTAGATTAAGCCAGGATTAGGCCTTAGTTCAATTAGGGCATTTAAGTAGCTTTTATAAACAGGCTTTAGAAAAAAAACATTACTGGTGTGCATCTTGAGACAAAACAATGACACTGAAATCTTTTAAGAAACAGCTCAAACATGCATTTTAGTCTGGGACTAGCTTAAGCCTTGTCTGTGAAACCGGGGGTATATGTTCTAAAACTACAGAGCTTTGATCATAAAACTAAGCTTTTAAATATCAACTACGACAATATAGAGATAGAGGCTGATGATTTATTTATTTGCATTTTATGTATCTGCTATACTGTTATGATATATCAGAATTTCATCTTTCTTTTTGTTAATATAAATGTCAGCAACTTCCATAAATTAACTTAACTAATTAAAATAACTCCTTGAATATGCACCAATCAGGCAAAACATTATGAACAGGAGCACAACGAGTTTGAGGTGTTGACTTGGCCTCCAAATTCCCCAGATCTCAATCCAATCGAGCATCTGTGGGATGTGCTGAACAAACAAGTCCGATCCATGGAGGCCCCACCTCGCAACTTACAGGACTTAAAGGATCTGCTGCTAACATCTTGGTGCCAGATACCACAGCACACCTTCAGGGGTCTAGTGGAGTCCATGCCTCGACAGGTCAGGGCTGTTTTGGCAGCAAAAGGGGACCAACACATAATGGTCATAATGTTATGCCTGATCAGGTTCAATGAAGTCTAAAGGTTCAATAAGCTGTTACATTTAAAATAAAAAAATAAAAATAAGACTATTGTTTCATATGTGTGGTTTTAGATGCACACTAGGAATGATGATGTTCATGGTGGTCTTACATTGAGCCGGTCAAACAGATCGTCTTCCGACTGCTTGTTTTCAAGGAATAACTGTAGGTTTTTAAACACCTAACACAACAAAAACGATATATATTTATTAGTTATAAATATTGAAAAACATTCCCTCCCTCCCCATAATCAAGAATCGCCCTCATTTACATATCAGCTTATATGTCTCTCTCACTCTTTTCTCCACTGGGATTTTGTTATAGTAACGGATGGAGTCTTTTCCCAGGAAGTCGAACTCCACCACGTAGTCCTGTCCGTCCAGCTGAGGGTACAGTTTGATGTGTTCCACGCGCAGAGAGCAGCAGCCCACCGTATCGGCCGTCTCACCCTCATCCTTCTCATTACCAGCCCTCAGTGCCAACTGCACACCAAACACAGACAGCACACATCAAGAGCTTCATAGATGGTCTGTTTAATTCAGAGAGAGCCTGGAAAATGGTCTGGAAAATGGAAAACTATGATGCCAGAATTTCAGTGTTTACACTAAAGTCCCTGCTTAATGAGTGAAGATGGCAGAGAGAACTAAACAAAAGTTTAGTCTGGTCACACTTTAGGGCTGGGATATCTAATTTTCTTTTTGATTTAAATTTTGGCTTCCAAGGATTATAAAAAGAAGATATTTGAGATAAAACTATTAACTCTTCTCCCGCCATTGACAATATTTTCGGTGTTTTCACTGTCATACAGTAGGGGGCGTTATTACACATCTTCTGAATCACCTGTGCAAAACACAGGTGAAGAAGCAGCAGAAACAAGCAATATCATATGTAATCATATGCATATGTAAAATAACGCGATCACCAACATTAAACAGCATATAAATCAAACCTGCCTAATGTTATTGAATGAAATGTCGACCTAGGACGAGCTACAGGACTGTGAAGCTTTGAGGGTGTTGATGGACTCCATCTAATTTTTTCCCGCCGGTGCGACTGAAATGCTTGTTGTGCTGGTGTGACCACAACGTTACCCAGCATCAAATGGCAAACAAAATGACAGCGGAAGGAAACTGTGCTACTCATTTGTGCTCCACGGACCGTTTATCAGTTCAGACCAAATATAGGCAGTGCCGCGAGCTACTTGCGAGTCGCCGACCGATCTCGATCACACAACACGGTTACTACACAGTGCTGGGAGATCCAGTGAAGAAATCCGTTGAATTCGCCACAGAATTAATCATCGCTGCAAAGTCTGTGTATAAATAAAAAAATATAACAAAAAGAACCGATAAGAAGCAGGATTGAGCAGTATCGGTAATACCCTTAAAACCTTAACGATACCCATCCCTACTACTCACATGAGATCGACCAATAGCAAACCACAACCATCCAATCGATTACCCATTGAAAAATCAAGCCCCGCCCCACAGTTGCTCCTGTTCAAGAAGCCAAATCACTCGGATATACATCACAATACAATGCAGCTCACCATAATTAGAGTGGGAAAATAAGTTTTTTTCACTTTTATCAAGAATAGACAATCTATTTCTGTTGATCTACGGCTAAATGTGCAACCAAAAATGCACTAGGTAGTGATTAGACAGACAAAAAAATATGACTCATAAATATGTTTTGATTAATTATTGTCTGCGGATATCAATGTAATTATTATTTTTATTATTGGTCCAAAAATTTTTCAATGTGATTTAAAAAAAAAAAACAATTGAGGACCAATGTTATATTTTTAGAAAAATATATATAATGATATATTTTAAGAAAAAATGATATGAAAATGATGACCTTGTCAATGAAATAAAGTGCCACGGCTCTCTGTCTGATCCGCATCTCTTTATTCCTCCAGTCCTCGCGGTACTGCGCTCGGATCCGCTCCACACACTTCTTCAGCCGGCGCGCCGTCTCGTACTTCTGCCAGTCCTTCTCTCCCTGAGACACACAAAACCTTAACTAGAATTGAAGAGTTTCATTTTTACTGCAGAGAACTGGCTCATTTCAATGAACTGAATTCATTTCACAATCACAATTTGAGTCACTCAAAAGTGTCAGAAGTTTCTCGATGCTTTTAATAAATATATTTCTTGCACTACCATTCAAGAAAATTGGGGTTATTAATTTTTGAAAGCTTGTTAGATGTATTTTATTCCTGTGATCAAAGCTGAATGTTCAGCATCATTACTCCAGTCTTCAGTGTCACATGATCCTTCAGAAATCAGTCTAATATGAGGATTTGATGATCAAGAAACATTTCGAGTGTTCAAAACAGTCGTGCTGCTTCATATTTTTGTGGAAACTGAGAATTTTTTTTTCCAGGATTCTTTAATAAATGGAAAGTTCAAATAAACAGCATTTATTTAAATAGAAACCTCCTTTTCCAGGAGGTCAGTCTGTCAGTAACGCTCGGTTTAGTTCCTGTCTCTATGGACTTCAGATTGTGCTTCTGAAAAGCCAAATTACTGAACAAAAGAGCTTTAAAAGAAGGATTCCTTTGCAAAATGGATATCGCTAGAATTAGCATATAAGTGACTGACCAATATCCTGGCCAGGCCAATAGATATTCTGATAAATATTGAATTTGAGATGACTGGCATCAGTTACTTCATCACCTTTTTTCAAGTCTGTCGTGCTGTAATACACCGGCTATGACCAGTGTTCTTGTTATAATCCACAGGTTTATACGTGAGGTGTTGTGGAGAGATAAAGGACACTTCAGTCTTGGTATGGTATGTTGTGAAAGGACACATTAGCCATGTTTCCACCGTCGGGCCCAAAGCTGGCGTGCTAGTGCGTGCCAGGGCCAGTCGCGTTTCCACTGTCACTTCCGGGGCTTGATCGGGTCTCGTCTGGGCTTCCTCGGGGCCGATGGCCAGGGTTTGGCCCGCCGAATACCTTGGTCCAAAGCGGGCCAGCTCGGGCTTGAGGAGTGGTTACGTAAAGAGTCTGGAGACGGCAGCGCTGCGGATGATTTCATATGCCAGCATTAAAGACTTTTAAAATCATTTTCATCAAAACTCACAGCAGCGAGTGTTTGAAATAACTTCTGTTTGCGTCCCGATGTGGATTCTGATCACTGTATAAGGCAGAAATATTTATATGCGATGCAAAAGCTTATGCGCGCTAACCATTACTATAATAAACCTGGTAAATATGACAGCTTGAAGAAATCAGACGAATCATACAGGCTATCACAATCGTGTATGTCAGTACGTCTCGTCTCTTTATACCGGACTGTCTGATGTCATATTTAGCTCCGCATATGTCATAAAATAAAGCTCCCTCTGTTTCTCTGACTGTAAATATAACTGTATTGGGACTGTGACTGGAGAGAGTCCTAAAGCTCTCAGGTCGTATTTATGGTGGAAAATTCTTTCTAAATGTGATGTAAACATGTCCTGTGACTACAGATAAACAGAAACAGATGCGACTGAATAAGTACGTGTGTCCTCTTTCTTTTGCGAAATAACGATAAATACCACTTTATTTCTGTGGGACTAATGTGCAGTCTTGACACAAATGAATTCATTATGATCAATGTATCACTTATTGATGTAAAACTGTGGTAAAACATTGTTGCTTGGGTTTTAGATCTTTAAGTAAACAACAGCGCTTTTATCATGTTGGTTTTGCGATCTCGCTAGTTTCCAGTGATTTCTTTCTGATTCGTTTTCTGATAAACTTCCATTTGCTGGTGAAATGATGGGTTTGTGTGACGTTGTTCAGAGAGGTGTTACTGGTGGGTTTTAGTGAAGCGTTGCGGAGCTTCTGGCCTGACGCTGGAAACGCAGAGTGGTTTTTTGGGCTCGTGATACAGGTCCGAGGCTATTAGCCCAGCCCGGCCCGTTGAAAGCCCTGGCTCGCACTGGCTCAACAGTGGAAAAGCGGCTATTTAAGTGTTGTTTGAAAAAACAAATCCCTGTATGAAGTAAAGAGCTGTTTCAGACCTTGATTCTGGAGCTGGGGTTGAGCATTATGTATTTGATGGAGCCCTGAATGTTCTCCGTCCACGACACCAACCATGTGACTTTGTTGTCATGACGAACTTCCTTCCACCTGGTGCCTGGGGGGGGTTTGGGGTGAACCGAATCTCTGAGGACAACAGACAATGGGTGACGGTCACACTCGTCTTAAAACACTTTTCAAGTTTTACTACTTGTTAAAAAAAAGGTTTTACTTTAAGATGTGTAAACTCTGAAATGACAAACTGCACACTGTTATATCCGGAACTGTTGAAGATCTGTATGATAGATGTTATCAGAGTTTGAACATGACACATCTGCTCAAGAAAAACAGGATCAGGCCGGCCACAACACAAACAGGAAGCGTCCCTCTGACACACTCGCAGGATAAACAACTCCTTCATGAGGGCCACAACAACATCACACTGACCGCTCTGCAACTACAACAATAGCCAGCTAAATATATGGGCTGTGGGCCAGTACTGGGAATTCTGGCAAACACTTTTTTCCCAAGAATTACATTAATTAGAGGAAGAATAATCCTGGAGGAACCTGAGCTCAAGTGCTTTGATCAATGATTATCATCTCAGGAACTCTCCATCAATTCCTCTACCTGGTGTTTCAACCAGACCAAATCCGCAAACACTTAGCTAACCCTTGTGAAGTGAGAGTTGTGCCTAATTGTACTCAAATTTAAAAAAACAAACAGTTCTCACAGAAAATATATGAATGAAATAAAAGCCCACTTAAGAGAGCACACTTTTGAGTGTTTCTTACACTTAAGAACGCTTTTAAAATATGTACTAATGTACTAAATATGGACATTGTAATAATGTCAAATTAAACATTTGAAATCATTATGTTTTAATAGTATTTTGTCGTGCTTTACAGAAGTGCACTTATTTTGATGTTTTAACTAAAATACTAAAGCACATGCAACTTAATTTCTTCATTTCAACTACAGTGTGTCATTCAAGATTACATTTAAAGTTAATATATTTTAAATGTACTAAATGGCAACTGCATCAATACAAATGTGTAACTACAAATATATTTAATAAAACATGACATACGATACGATCAGCGATACTGATCACCGGAATAAATAATACTATTTTTAACAACAATTTATTTTAAGTAGGGATGGGACGGTATGAAAATTTCATATCACGATTATAGTGACCCAAATTATCACGATTATCAATATTATCACGGTTTTGTTCAAATGAGATTAAAGTGTTCAAAAAGAACTGATGCACACACTGAAAACATTTCAACAAGCTTTATATTTGAAAATCAACAAACAACAAATAAAGCAAGCAGCTCTGTGCACTTTAAGCAAGATTCTATCCTGTGGGATTTCCTTCCTTATAATGACCGTCGTCAATAGCAACGCATTATAACACAGCGCACATCCATGCTTTCATTTCATTCAAATGCGTCTTGTGTCTCTGTTTTTGATTGTATTGAAAATGAAATCAGAGGACTTTACTATTAATACTACTATAATTATTACTATAACTTCTTGTGATCATCTTGTCTGGTCGATTGTTTCGTACACTGTCAGATTTAAAACATTAATCTCAGTTCAATATGTCCGCTTAATTATTTATGTGGCAAAGAAAATCTGTGTAATAATACATTATTATCCCTTAAATGTCACCCTAGTCTTGTCTGAGCTTGTTCATTCGTCTTTGGCTCAAGCTTCACGTTATTATTTCCCAGACGTAGTTTTAGTATTGAGGTCAAAGTCCACTTGCCTTGCGTTCGCAGATTTGAAGTGTTTCCCGCTATTGCAGCGACTTTCTTTTTGCATGTTCTGCAGAGAGGGTCACCATCCTCGATTGAGTTTCCCTCAGGACTTTTGTAAAATCCAAAATATGACCACACCTCAGATTTGGTCCTTTTAGAAAGGCGCTGTCACTGCCTTCCGCCATTTCTTCTCATTCAAAAAACAACATTGCGCGCTGCGCCAGACTGACGCTCGCTGGATAGTTTTCAAAATTGTGATAATCAAACACGGTTTTAATGATAATTAAATTTTAAACGGTATTACTAACATTTTATCGTGGTTTATCGTGAAACCGGTAATCGTTCCATCCCTAATTTTAAGTATAAAAAATTCGATGAGAAAGTATCATGAATTGATGAACTTATTGGCAAGCAACATGTGCAACATATTCCATTCCCTCTCTTAGAGGTGATTAGGAACCTAGAGCTTAACAAATATAGCATTCCTGTGAAATAAATAATAAACAAAAAACAGAATAGTCTTTATCAACAGAAATATATAATCTTCATTGTATAAATTATGAATAAATTAATCTTACTAAATCTACTAAAGAGCAGTGAGTGACTTTCTCTGTCTTTTGTTGTTTGTTAAACATTACGGCAGCAGGAATATTAGGCTGCTGTCACTTTAAAAGGTTAGTTCACCCAAAAATAAAAGTTCAGTCATTAATCACTCCCCCTCATGCCGTTCCAAACCCGTAAGACCTTCGTTCATCTTCAGAACACAAATGAAGATATTTCTGATGAAATCTGAGAGCTCTCTGACCCCTCCATAGACAGCAATTTAATTAATGAACACTTTCAAGACCCAGAAAGGTAGAAAAGACCATAGTCCATGTGACTCCAGTGGTTCAACTGTTATGAGCAGTGGTAATGTTATGAAGCCACACGAATACTTTTTGTGCGCAAAAACAAACCAAAAAAACTTTTCAGCAATTTCGTTCTAGCCTGTGTCAGCCTCCTGCGCTGTTTACGTTGTAAATACAGTGCAAACTTGAAAGTGTTAATTAAATTGCTGTCTATGGAGGGATCAGAGAGCTCTCGGATTTCATCAGAAATATCTTCATTTGAGTTCTGAAGATGAACGAAGGTCTTACGGGTTTGGAACGACATGAGGGTGAGTAATAATGACAGAATTTAAATTTTTGGGTGAACTATCCCTTTAAGATCGATTGTATGGATCCAATATACTGACACACATGTTTGAAGCAGAAACTGATTCAGAAGTAGTGGCAGGACTCGACATTATAGATTAATACATTAATTATTAGTTATTTTTTTTGTTATCTAACAAGACTACTTTTCAAAAGTGAGCTATAGCTACTTCATGTTTCCTGTTGATTAGAGCCCCTATGGAGTGGACAGAGAAGCATGATGTACTTCTCTGTAGAGAAACCCTACTCACAGAACCATACAGGTACAAGAAGGGCAGTGTTGACACGGGCAAGGCCTGGTCTACAATAGCAGACACACTGAATTGCTCTCAAGATCTTAAATTTAAAGTTACGCAGAGGTCAGTGAGGGAGAGATTCACCTTGATACAGGTGAAATACAAGGCCAGAAATAACAAAGAGAACAACAGAGCTTGATGATCTCATAGAAGAAATAACAGAAAAAGAAAGAGCAGCTGAGGAAAACAAATGGAGTGATGAGAATATGAGGAAGTTAGAGACAGACAGGGCCAAAGCAGAAGAGGCGAGGAAGAGGGCCATGGAGAGGGTGAACCAGACCAACAGGAGGCTTAGTGAAGAGGGAGAGGACTGGAGAAACAACAAACGTAGAAGGAGTGGGAATGACACCATTGAGTTTTTGAGGGAGAGAAGCCAGACTGAGAGGGTTCTAAGGGAAAAGGAATTGGAATTAAAAAAAATACAAGTTGCAAGCAAAAGCAGCACAACAGGCACAAAGGCAGATGAGTGAAATGATGCAACTAATGCAACAACAGCAAATGCAGGCAATGCAGACTACGCTACTTCAGCAACAGCAAGGCCAAGCATTACTTAGTCTCATTGAAAGTATGTCAAAGAAATAGTGATTCTTTTATTCTTTCAGTCTTTTGCAATTTGAAAAAACATTTATTTCTTTGTGATTTCATTCATAAAACATTTTAATGTATAAATGCTTGTTAATAAAATATCAAATCTGTTAACATAAAATATCACATTTTTAAAAAAATTTTGTGTGCTATGTATATTGTGTGTTTGTGTACTAAACTAACGATATATAAATAGTCTATATTTTTTTGTTAATATTAAAATAATAAAATATATTATAAAATGTCTCATTCTTTTTAAATGTTTGTTTACAATATATTTACTTATTTATTAATTAATTTGTTCATTTATTTATTTATACATGCATACGTAGCACAGTATAGCTGTGCATGTGTTACCTCATGAAAAATAGTCCCGAATGTGTGGAGGATCCAAGTTAAAAAACTGCGATGTCTGATTACAGCCTTTCTTAAAGGAACACGCCAACTTTTTAGGATTTTAGCTTATTCACCGTATCTCCCAGAGTTAGATAAGTCCATACATACAATTTTTATCTCCGTGCGTGCCATAACTCTGTCTGGCGCACCCACCGCTAGCCTAGCTTAGCACAAAGACTGGAGGTAAATGGCTCCAGCTAGCCTACTGCTCAATAAGTGACAAAATAACGCCAACATTTTCCTATTTACATGTTGTGATGTGTATAGTTACATCGTGTACTAAAAATTAAAAGTTGCAATTTTCTAGACCGATATGGCTAGGGACTATACTCTCATTCCTGCGTAATAATCCAGGAACTTTGCTGCCGTACCATGGGTGCAGCGGCGCAATGATATTACGCAGGGCCTGAAAATAGTCCTCAGGACGCTCTCTGTGCAAGCAGGTTGTCACATTGGTTATGTTGACGGAAGTTTTTTTGTTTATTTTCAGGCGCTGCGTAATATCATTGCGCCGCTGTCAATTTTTTTAAAATAAATTTTAAAGGTAATGACAATGTTTCTAAAGATGGTAAAGCATTCAGACTGACCTACAGGGCCGTACAGATGGGCAATCAAACCATTAGAAATGGCTACTTTGACTATCGTTTGTGACCATTATATAGGCTCATCTGTGTTACACCTGGTCTGGCAATGGGTCGTACAGTGCCATCTATGAATCCAAAGCAGTTGTCAAGAGGGGCTCCTATTTTGTGAATGCAGTCAGCATATGTTTTCAATGCTGCAGGGTTCAGTATGTTGTCATTCCACTAAGTTATCCTCTGATGATGTGCAGAATATATGTAGTCCAGCACAGAGTTTGTGGCCATGCACAGGACTGGGACTTGTCACTGACCAAATCTTTGCATCATATCACTTTTTCCGGCATGGGTATGTCAGCCTTTTAAGCAGCATACACAGCGCCTCAACTCCTCCCACAACACTTCTCTGATCACAAACGAGAACATCAGCCAGAATTGGTAGGTCACATTTTCTGACAAGAAATTCATTTAGGCATTCGTCTTCTTCCATGTAATCAAGGTTAAAAGGCAAGTATTGCTTACAAGGTAAATCTAGGTTTTTAGACTTATTCACATCGTACAAGAGTAAAAACTCTTCTGACAATAGATTATTATTTTATGCCAAAAGCAACCCTTCTCTTGATTTTTGAATTACATTTTTTTGTAGTTTAATAAATTAATGCAATCTGCGTTGCCGTCTTGTTTACTGTTGCTTAGTGATTTTTTACGTTCTCGGCTACGGCGTGTGACAGCATATTTCCGGTCGCCGTAGCCGTTCCATTCGCTGCTGTGGCTTAAAAGTCCCTAATAAGGACTGCCCAATGGCCCGGGGCCAACATAAAAAAAAAAGACACTCGGGCCAGTTGACGGAACTGTCACCTGACCGCTCGGGCCAGAGCTGCACCTTCACTGATAATTTTCGCATTTGTAAGCTTTGCCTATTTAAGTAGCATCGTAAGCATAGTCGGTTATGTCTTTTAATGAACGTAAACATGAGATATGCCAGTCACCTCCAGCGTTTTTGTCATTTTCACAAGTTTCATGGCCCACAGAATATCTTGAATATCTGAACATGCGAACAACAGACCCGCTGCTTTATTCTAGCTTCATGCATTCTTTTTTTATTTTTATCAACACTTGAATGTGGGTACGTTTCATGAAAAAAGCAACATTTTGAGCAAAAAGCTGAGAAAATCACGTTTTCGTCAAAGACTACATCCAGATCAGATTCAGAGCGATAATCAAACACAGATGGAGTAGATCGAGTCCATCAACACCCCTAATGCTTCACAGTCCTACAGCTCGTCCTGATCCGACATTTCATTCAGTAACACAGCCGTTTTGATTTAGATGCTGTTTATTGCTGATGATCGCATTATTTTTCATATGCATCTGCTTATATGAGATCGCTTATGGCAAGCTGTTTTAGCTTAAATTGTTCCCAGCGTTACTCGTAGTAATTGCATTTTTACTAGTAAGAATTACAATTAGAGAGCTCTACAATTAGGGCTGGGTATCGATTCAGATGTTCCAATTTGATTCGATTTCGATTCGATTTTCGATTCAACTCAATGAATATAGATTTAATACAAATACTATATTTACAAAAAAAGAACAGCGAACATAAGTTTACAAGTGGGTAATTAAAAAGAAGTTAAGAGCCACAAACCTGTATATTAACTCTTTTTATTTTAGGTACACTTGGGTACATTAAAACAGAACCCATCTCTATATTTCAAATGCATACAATTATGTTAAATACAATACAATTTTGATGCAACTTTATTCTAAAAAAAATTATCTGAGAGGTATTTTATACAATTCTGTTTTTATGGATATTTTGATATATTTATTCTAAAACATAAAAAGGATATTGGATGATTTCCAGAAATTTTTAGTACACGACAAGCTTTTCTTGCGATTTTGCCGCCTGTCGTGTGTGCACCACGGCACACATTGTACCACGGCAACGAATACCTTAACGTGCTGACTTATGTGGACTAACTTTTATTTGAGGAAATCTGTTTATAATATAGGCTATTAGGTTTGAATTATTGGTCCTATTGATTTGAATATGTCTATAATGGCTAACGTTGCTTAAGTGAACGCTTAAGTTTAATACAATGATCATAATGCAAGGCAAGCATTCGCATGTATGTGATCTATTTCTAGCGGTTGTGTTTGGCTGTGGGAGTGTTGCAACGTCTGGGTGATGTCTCATCAAATGGTCCCGCAGATTTATAGTATTACTACAGCATTTCACCTCAGAATTACAAACGTCGACAACGCACCGGAAGCCGCCATTTAAGCACTGAATGAATGAATGACATGCACGTCCTCGCTCCTTTGTAACATTTAAGGCAAATAAGAGGGTGACATCTAGTGGAGAAGACTAGTAATTAGATTTACGCATAGAGCCTCTACGTTTCTATTCATCATTAAAAATGGCTTGACTGAACAACCTGCAGTCGGCCATTTTGTGAATATACGTGAGGCGTAGCCTAATTATCATAATGAGGTGGTAATGAATAGAGAGCTCTACAATTACATCTTTACTAGTAACTATTAAATTGTAGAGCTCTGTAATTAAAAATGAATGGAAGTCAATGGAGACATATGACTAGGAATAATTTAATTGTAGAGCTCTCTAATTGTAATTGTTACTAGTAAAAATGCAATTACGATGAGTAACGCTGGGAACAATTTAAGCTAAAACGGCTTGCCATTTGATTGTTTCTGCGTCTTCTTCGCCTGTGTTTTGATCTGGAGATTCTGTACTCATTCAGGAGATGCGTAATAGCGGCCCCTACCGTATAACAGTGAAAACACTGAAAGACAGAAAATATCGTCAACGGCAAGGAAGCATTTTCTCCTTTTATACAGTCCATGGTTCTCTCATAAAAGACAAGACAACAAAAGACGAAATAAATCGCTCACTGCTCTTGACTGAATAACTTTAATAAGGGTTAATGTATATTCATACAGTGAAGACTATGCAGTGATATTTTACATTTGATTACTATTTCTGTACCTGAAAATCTAGTTTAGACCTATGAAAAACCTGAAAAGAACTGTTTTCGATTTGTATGGTTGTTCTGTTGTATTTATTTGTGCTGTCGCTCGTAATTCTATTATTTGTTTATTTAATTACGGACTGTCTTATTATATTTAAAATTTATATGAGTTAGGCTTTTTGGAGTCCAAAAATCCTTAGCGTTGAGCCCTGAGTGGAAGAGTGAACTATACAGGCTCGTCTACAAGTCGATGTATCAGAATGGTAATGCGGTTTATGTATCGCTCTCTACAACGTCGGACACATAACGGTAATTAATATGATTAGCTTTTGGCTTGACTACGTTATCAAACAGCTAATAATGTGTTGCTAATGTTACACAAACCATGTTCCCATTCGCCATCTCAGAGTCAGACAGCTGCCTTCTAACAATCAGCATCCTTAGAAACGCTTTGAACATCATCGAATAATTCACCCGCTATATTGCTAAATGTACGATTTTTTATATCAACAGAAAAATATAGCAGGATAACGTGTCTTCTCTTGAGACTACATCCCCTGTTTTAGAGCGGTCATAGTTAATGATATGCTAAAGCCCGCTCACACGTTGACTTGATTGGATTTAAAGGTAGTTTGTGACGTCAGAAACACCAGCGATTTCAAACCACGTTTTATGAGACTGTCTTTGGTTCCTCAGCAATGGTGTTGACATGAATTTGCACAGGGTTTGTCTTAAAGCATATTAAAATCACCACATAGACATATAAACAACATTAAAAACTTGATTGTCACCACAGGGGGTCTTTAAGTGAATACTTACCAAGTCGGGCATTTTGACATATTTCTGTGTGCTTTTAACTGTTTAGGTGTGAACCCGAAGCTCAAAGTTCACTTTTCTTGTCCATGTTACACTCAGTCTTGGAGCGTGAGCACAGAAAGCCGCTTGAGGAATACTATCACTTCCGCAACTTAGTCCAGTTTTAACTCATTTTATTATTGAGTATGTCCTGCAGTTTAGCAAGTCCATATTTTACAACAATCACTGATCTAGCTGATTTGGACATTATAAGTTCGGGATTTTGGGGACGAAAGAAAGTGCACCTCTGTGAAGGAAAGAAATGCACTAAAATATCACAACCCTATAGTTTCTTGCTGTCATTGCTGTAGGGTTTGCTGTCGTTGCAATGCCTCTGCTCTCCGCAAAGACGTTGCAAATGTATTGTCCTTTTCAGACACCTGGTAGAACTGCCAGACCGGTGAATGTAGTTAAGCAGTTTTAGCTGTGCATAGAAAAGTTGTCTCGCGAGTTTTGCGTCATCTGATAGAGACCCCCGATCAAACTATATAAAGCTAATATCAGTCAATAACGATCGGAGCCCGATCAATCGGTGCACCCTTAGTTCTTGTACAACAGGGAATCTTCACATGAATCTTTACAACTTATTACATAATATAGACCTTTAAAGAGACATTATACTATGCTGGACAATTGTATAAGTGGACGGATGGACAGATAGATTGATTGATTGATAGAGCTACAATCTACAAAGGACTTTGAAGAAACTCAGATATAAGTTGTGATTTTTTCCCCCAGCTTTTTTCATCACTACATAATTCTCTTAATTCTTCATAGTTTTTTTTTTATTATTCTACAACATGAAAATATTAATAATGCATGATTAGGTACTCACTTGCTACAGTTGATAATGATGTCCTCAGGTCGGATGCGGCGTTTCAGTTTGCCCATCTTGGGATGGTCCCCGCGGCCTCGGAACAGACCTGGAGGCTCGATCCGGAAGTTGCCGATTCGCTCCCTGTGGTTGTCCATAACGCAGTACCCATACTCCTGCAGAATGCGTTCATTCTCTTCTTTGGTTTTCTGTGAAAATATGATGAATTTGTCAGTTTAAAGGATTAGTTCACTTCAAAATGAAAATTTCCTGATATTTTACTCACCCACATCTCATCCAAGATGTTCATGTCTTTCTTTCTTCAGTCGAAAAGAAATTACGTTTTTTGAGGAAAACATTCCAGGATTTTTCTCCCCATCATAGCCTTCCATGGCAACCAAAATGCTGAAGGTCCAAATCAATGCAGTTTCAAAGCGCTTCGAAGGGCTTCAGAGGCTCTGCATGATCCCAGCCGAGGAATAGGGTCTTATCTAGCCAAACCATCGGCCATTTTCCAAAAAAAAAAGTATATACTTTTTAACCTAAATTGCTCATCTTGCGTTGCTCTGCGGCACGCCACGGATTACATAATCACATCGGAAAGGTCACGCTAGACGTAGGCAGAAGTAACGCCCTGTGTTTAAAAAGCGCACGTGTGAAGACTAATACCAACATCCTTTAGCAAAAAAAGGTAAAACAACGATGTCGGACGATTTTGAAGTTGGAGATGGAGTTTTTTTTGGTAAAGGGCATTCGTATTAGTCTTTGCACGTTCGCTTGGGGCGGTACTTCCGCCTACGTCTAGCGTGAGCTTTTTCGACGTGATTACGTAATCCGCAGCGCAAAATTAGCAATTTAGGTTAATAAGTATATACTTTTTTTTTTTTAAATGGCCGATGGTTTGGCTAGATAAGACCCTAATTCTCTGAAGCCCTTCTAAGCCTTTTGAAACTGCATTGATTTGGACATTCAACCATTGGTTGCCGTTGAAGTCTATTATGTGGAGAAAAATCTTGGAATGTTTTCCCTTTAAAAACTTAATTTCTTTTCGACTGAAGAAAGATAGATCTTGGATGAGATGGGGGTGAGTAAAATATCAGGAAATTTACATTTTGAAGTGAACTAATCCTTTAACAGTCAGTTTCTATTTCAGGAGCATGTGTGTGTGTTTGTGGCATACTAACCTGTTTCTCCTCTTTTGACATCTGTTTTCTGGCCTCAGATTGTGCTTTAAAATACTCAAAAATCTCAGTGAAGTCACATTTCTTCAGCTCAGTGATCTTTGACTTCTCCTCTGACGTCATTTCCTTACAAGAAACATTTGTGGGACAATGTTTCTATAAAACACTGTGACAATGTTTCTATAAGAATAATGACATTTTCAAACTTTTGCACATGTTGATAAAACTATTCCCTTAAAATGGGCAACTGTGAGCCATATGAGAGATTTTTTTTTGGAGAAAGTAAAGTTTTGCAAAAGTGTGTTACCTTCCTCCAATCTTTGAAGAAGTTCTTTCTAAATATGTCTTTAGTTGTGTACTCGTGGTCAAGCATTTTTGCATAAAACGTGGCCACTTCCTCTGCACCAGGGCTCAATTTCATGGCCTTTCCTGCGAAACACAAGACAATTATCTCAACAATTAAAGATATCCTCATTATACACCACACTATACATGTCACGATCATGTCCTGTTTAGTTTTGTTTTCTTTGTCATTGCTTTGCCTGAGTTCTAGTTCATTGTTTGTTGTGATAGTTTCTAATTAGTTGGGAGTTCTTGGAATTCATTGAAGTATCTGTATTTCCTTGTTCATTCTGCGTCACGTGTCTTCTTAAGATTTATCTACACAGCACCCATGACAACACGCTGACTGATAATCAATTTAACACTCAAACACTGTAGTTGAGTTTGGTACGTGTTGTCGACATATCGAGAAGATGTGTGATGTGAATCCACTTTGATGCACTTCTAAAGGATGAGGATTGATACAGTAAAACCAACACCATTGTTACCGTTTGTATCACTGTGTATCAAGTGCTGAGAAAGATCCGGAGCTGAATTTCAGATATGGTAATGGCCGTTTTGTTTCCAAAACATGCTGTAAGCAGTAGACCAATCACAACAGACTGATCCATCTGACCAATCTGAGCAGAGTAGACCAATCACAACAGACTGATCCATCTGACCAATCAGAGCAGAGTAGACCAATCACAACAGACTAGGTCATCTGACCAATCAGAGCAGAGTAGACCAATCACAACAGACTGGGTCATCTGACCAATCAGAGCAGAGTAGACCAATCACAACAGACTGATCCATCTGACCAATCAGAGCAGAGTAGACCAATCACAACAGACTAGGTCATCTGACCAATCAGAGCAGAGTAGACCAATCACAACAGACTGGGTCATCTGACCAATCAGAGCAGAGTAGACCAATCACAACAGACTGGGTCATCTGACCAATCAGAGCAGAGTAGACCAATTACAACAGACTGGGCAGTCTGACCCATCAGAGCAGAGTAGATCAATCACAACAGACTGGGCCATCTTACAAATCAGAGCAGAGTAGACCAATCACAACAGACTGGGCCATCTTACAAATCAGAGCAGAGTAGACCAATCACAACAGACTGGGTCATCTGACCAATCAGAGCAGAGTAGACCAATCACAGCAGACTGGGCCATCTTACAAATCAGAGCAGAGTAGACCAATCACAACAGACTGGGCCATCTTACAAATCAGAGCAGAGTAGACCAATCACAACAGACTGGGTCATCAGACCAATCAGAGCAGAGTAGATCAATCACAGCAGACTGGACCATCTGACCAATCAGAGCAGAGTAAGACCAATCACAACAGACTGGGCCATCTTACAAATCAGAGCAGAGTAGACCAATCACAACAGACTGGGTCATCTGACCAATCAGAGCAGAGTAGACCAATCACAGCAGACTGGACCATCTGACCAATCAGAGCAGAGTAAGACCAATCACAACAGACTGATCCATCTGACCAATCAGAGCAGAGTAGATCCATCTGACCAATCAGAGCCGAGTAGGCTCCCGGTAAGGAGGGGTTTAGAGACACTGAATCCTTTATCAAACCGCTTAGACACTGTGAGAAAAGAGGTGAATTTGCAATGTATATTATGAGAATATTAAAGTGGTGTTTTTTTAGCTTAGATGCATGTAAACTTACTGTAGGAGACTCTGTAGTAAAACTACATTTGGAACCTTTAAAATAGCATAACTTATAATAACTGTATTAGTTGTAAAAAAAAAATAAAAAATAAAAAAAAAAATATATATATATATATATATATATATATATTATTGGTCAATCTCTAATTATTTTAGGACAGTATTGCATAGCATTAGAACATGATATGACTCCTCACCATCATAATAAAACCTGATATTGCCTGGCAGGGGTTCATATGACGGGGGGAACACAGGACCTTTATGTTCCAGAAACCTCCATTTGGAGCCATCTGTGCATCTCTCCTCTTCCCACCTGAGGAACAGAGTAAGAGAAAGACAGATATTGCACAAAAGACATTTTAAGATAAGTACAGATTTGTCTCAATTAGGTCTCACCATTTCCACTTCTCATCTGGCTCATTTTTGGCTTTCTTTTTCCCTCCTTTCTTTTCCTCTTTCGACCTCTTCTTTGGTTTTCTTTCCTGGATCAGTGAGATATGATGTCAGTAACAGCCCAAAGCCAAATTGAAGGCGTACACAGTTTAAGAGAAAGAGTGATGTTTACCTCCCTTTCCTCATAGTCACTGTCATCTTCCTGTTTACGTTTTTTTACTTTCTTCTCATTATCCAATTTTACCTTTTTGGGTTTGTGTTTATACCTGCTTTACAAATAGAAATCACTATGGTTTTACATGCCATATGCTGAGGATCATGGGAACAGATCTTATTGCACATACTCGTCTTCCTCCCGCTCTCTCTTGAGTGACTTCTCATGTTTGATGGGGTGATGATAGCCATTATCCTCTTCCACTTTAATTGATGGTGGGCTGAAACAAGAGACGTGTTATTTTTACATTTTTAGTTTCGATTACATAAAAGTTCAGCAGTTTATCTTGGTTTATATATGTAATAATACACACTTTATATTTTACAATGTGGAAATTTAAACATTGCGGCACATCGCTGTCTTACCTTACAAAGCCATTCTCTTTATCTCTATATTTCCCATCAGAACTATGGAACTATACAAGAAAACAAAAACACATCCAAAATAAGATGTATAAACACATAAAGAATCTTCAAATACTCAGAGACACAAGGTGAATATTTCATTCATTATATTTTGTAACTCTCTGGTATGGCAGAATTGAATCAACCTTTTCTTCTTTTCGCTTTTCTTTAGGCTTAAGTTGCTCTTTTTCTTTCTCTCGATGCTTCTTCTCAGAAGAGCTTCTGTGTTCGCTGTAAAACAAATGGAAAAAGATGAGATTCTCCTTTAGGACAACAGATAAAAGAATCTCCATTGAATAAAGCTACCCAAACAGCATGACTGCCAGAAACTACAGCAGATCAATATTCCAACGGCAGAAAATAATATATACACTTTATTGCCAAAAGTATTGGGACACCCCTCCAAATCATTGAATTCAGGTGTTCAATCACTTCCATGGCCACAGGTGTATAAATCAAGCACTAGACATGCAGACGCTTCTACAAACATTTGAGAAAGAATGGGTCGCTCTCAGGAGCTCAGTGAATTCAAGCGTGTACCGTGATAGGTTGCCACTAGGGATGTCAATTTACATAAATTCCCATGATCGATCATCGTTTAAATTAATGATCAATTAATCGATTAATCGTTAGCCTTAATACTGCAATATGTGTCTACATCAGTGGCTTATAGCCGACAGCATGACAGGGTGTGCAAATGCTGCTCAAAACACCATGTTCCTCACCAAATGAATGAGGAGGGTTTTTAGTCTAAATAAAGGGCTAGAAGGATTGTAAAATCAGTCAATGCGATTGATCATTTAATTAAATTACTTATTTAATAATCAAATATAACTTCTAATACAACGCATCACCAACGCCGCCTCATATCTGTTATTCAGAATGAACGCGCTCTTCCTGAAACAAAACACGCTGAACATGGCAACTAAACCCAATGAATTCACAACTATTTATTAAAATAGCGTTCTCAATGTTACGTAATATGACAGTCCCAGTCAAAGTTATTATTAGTCGTGCGTTGCTGTTTGAGCTGTGCGCGCTGAATGAACACCGGTACAGCTTAAAGGTTAGCTCAAAGAAATGCATCCTATATGAGATTAATCAGATATATACAAAATAAACATAATATTACAAATTATATCTGCACAAAATAATGCAAATGCACAAGTGAACTTGAATTAAGCTATTCAGAATGCACGACTCATGTTGTGCACATGCTCTTCCTGGAGCGACGCGATGAAACCGTAGACTAAACCCAAATAATTCACAATGTTTTATTACAATAGTTATCTCATTATAATGTTATGTAATATGACAGTCCCAATCATAGTCATTATTAGTTGTGCAGTGCTGTTTGAGTTGCGCGCACTGAAGCTGATCACCGGCATGCTCACAACATTACAACTTACATTTGCACAAAACAAAAGGCTGCAAATGCACACGCACACTTATAGTCATGATGAAGGTGTAACTCCAGCTGTAAAATGGTCCCAAACATAACTCTGGCGTGCTCGCTAAATTTTTCCTCGTGTCTGCTTACATGTTTCGCGGTTGAGCAGCACGCACGTGCATGATCCTGCTTAATCAATGATCGATACGTTTTATCGGTTAAATGTATTATCGACAATTAATTGATCATCGATTAATTGTCAACATCCCTAGTTGCCACCTGTGAAATAAGTCCATTTGTGAAATTTCCTCACTACTAAATATTCCACGGTCAACTGTTAGTGGTACTATAACAAAGTGGAAGCAATTGGGAACAACAGCAACTCAGCCATGAAGTGGTAGGCCACGTAAAATCACAGAGCATATGCTGAGGCACACAGGGCACAGAAGTCACCAACTTTCTGCAGAGTCAATAGCTACAGACCTCCAAACTTTGTGTGGCCTTCAGATTAGCTCAAGAACAGTGCGTAGAGAGCTTCATGGAATGGGTTTCCATGGACGAGCAGCTCATCCAAACCTTACATCACCAAGTGCAATGCAAAGCGTGGGATGCAGTGGTGTAAAGCACACCGCCACTGGACTCTAGAGCAGTGGAGACGTGTTCTCTGGAGTGACCAATCACGCTTCTCTGTCTGGCAATCCGATGGACGAGTCTGGGTTTGGCGGTTGCCAGGAGAACGGTACTTGCCTGACTGCATTGTGCCAAGTGTAAAGTTTGGTGGAGGGGGGATTATGGTGTGGGGTTGTTTTCAGGGTTTGGGCTTGGTCCCTTAGTTCCAGTGAAAGGAACTCTTAATGCTTCATCATACCAAGACATTTTGGACAATTTCATGCTCCCAGCTTTGTGGGAACATTTTAGGGATGGCCCCTTCCTTTTCCAACATGACTGCGCACTAGTGCACAAAGCAAGGTCCATAAAGACCTCATCCCAACAGAACACCTTGTGGGCCAAAAGTGTGGGCCAACTCCATATTAAACCCTACGAATTATGAATGGGATGTCATTAAAGTTCATGTGCATGTAAAGGCAGGCGTCCCAAAACTTTTGGCAATATAGTGTATAATCGTCTGCTAGACGTGAAAGTACATGGAATGGGTTGTAAACAATGTTAGAATTATTTCTGCCTTTAAACCAATGTCAAAATAAAGGAAGTAATAGAAACAAATCACCTGTTGCTGTTCTTTGAGTTGTCTCGCTCTCTCTTGTGTTCTCTGTCTTTATGTTTGTCCTTTTGTTTGTGTGAATCTGAGTCAAAAACAATAGTTTCATAAAGACTTCCCAGATTTAGAGGTACCATACATCTTAATGAAATTCATAATAATTAATTTGAATCTATTTAAAATAAAAAAAAATTAGGACTGTGATACATTTTAAGACTCCTCAAATGTATGTGATGCAATTACTTGATGTAGTATCATGTATATGGCATAAATAAAACTTTATCACACTGCATGATGCTACATCATAATAACAATTACCAGTATATTGTGTTATTATGGGATTATACTCCACAATAGTACCTTGTTGTACCATGTAAAAACCATAGTATATGAATATGGTAATCACAGATTATGTTGTATATTTATATGTTGTATATTTAGGAAATAAATATAAATTATATCTATAAATATTATGTGTTTACATTACACTTATTAAGTTATCATAGTTTAAAACCATTAGACTTTTTAATTTTTAAGTTCTATATGCCTGTTTTAAACTCAACTTTAAAATTTTCCAACTGTGATTGGCATAAAAACACATTATTCACAGAGTTCAAATACACTTATTGGAGCAAAACGTTACATAAATGAACTGGTCATGTACAAAAGCATCGTGCTGCTCTCATTCAACTCATCATGTGCAACCTGAACAATTAAAGACCATCTAACCATCTGTCTTTTTTATGAAATATGTAAAACCTGATGCTTTGGCAGTACATTAAATTCTGAAGCAATTCCAATGACAGTGAATGGGGTTTGTTTACCCGCTCACACAACTCAGTGAAGCATAGATCAACATTTTAATCGCTTAAATTTACTTTAAAATTAGCATACTTCCCAAATAATTGAAAAATAAATGACAAATATGAGCAAAATGAAATAGCTCAAATATATGTTTTTCTGAAGCTCCCCTACACCAGAGCCGTTAAAAAACAGAGTTGCGACATGCTTTGATCTCACTGCCACCCGGTCACATGGTTCATGGAGCTCTCAATAGTGCCAAACAACTCTTTGAATGGGTTTAAGCAGGATAGACAGCTGTTTCAATATATTTGCAACAATTTCTGGTAAATATCAAAGGACAATAAGCATTGATTACTACGCTGACTACGCTTTACAGTAGCATTTTATTCTGAGGAGAGACAAAGAGACAACATTAATATGTTTTTCTTTAGACATTCCTTACTTGGGTCACACTCATAGTCCTTGGCGGTCAAAAGTGACCGAACACCTTAAGTGTAACTTTTTATCTTGAATAATCAATAATTATTATTCATATTACAATTAGTGTAGTATTAAAGGTTAAAATAGATAAAAAGTTTTTTAAATTCCAATGCAAAGAGGGAAATTAGAAGCTTCTGGTGGCCGGAAAAAATAATATGCATAATACCATGGTTTAAACACTACATGTCTGTATGGCTCTTTAATAAATATACATGTACAGGTGCTGGTCATATAATTAGAATATCATCAAAAAGTTGATTTTATTTCACTAATTCCATTCAAAAAGTGAAACTTGTATATTATATTCATTCATTACACACAGACTGATATATTTCAAATGTTTATTTCTTTTAATTTTGATGATTATAACTGACAACTAAGGAAAATCCCAAATTCAGTATCTCAGAAAATTAGAATATTACTTAAGACCAATACAAAGAAAGGATTTTTAGAAATCTTGTCCAACTGAAAAGTATGAACATGAAAAGTATGAGCATGTACAGCACTCAATACTTAGTTAGAGCTCCTTTTGCCTGAATTACTGCAGCAATGCGGCGTGGCATGGAGTCGATCAGTCTGTGGCACTGCTCAGGTGTTATGAGAGCCCAGGTTGCTCTGATAGTGGCCTTCAGCTCTTCTGCATTGTTGGGTCTGGCATATCGCATCTTCCTCTTCACAATACGAGTTTGCTGGCCAATTAAGAACAGGGATACCATGGTCCTTAAACCAGGTACTGGTTGCTTTGGCACTGTGTGCAGGTGCCAAGTCCTGTTGGAAAATGCAATCTGCATCTCCATAAAGTTGGTCAGCAGCAGGAAGCATGAAGTGCTCTGAAACTTCCTGGTATACGGCTGCGTTGACCTTGGACCTCAGAAAACACAGTGGACCAACACCAGCAGATGACATGGCACCCCAAACCATCACTGACTGTGGAAACTTTACACTGGACCTCAAGCAACGTGGATTGTGTGCCTCTCCTCTCTTCCTCCAGACTCTGGAACCCTGATTTCCAAAGGAAATGCAAAATTTACTTTCATCAGAGAACATAACTTTGGACCACTCAGCAGCAGTCCAGTCCTTTTTGTCTTTAGCCCAGGCGAGACGCTTCTGACGCTGTCTGTTGTTCAAGAGTGGCTTGACACAAGGAATGCAACAGCTGAATCCCATGTCTTGCATACGTCTGTGCGTAGTGGTTCTTGAAGCACTGTCTCCAGCTGCAGTCCACTCTTTGTGA
Source organism: Rhinogobio ventralis (assembly GCA_039654625.1). Lineage (NCBI taxonomy): Eukaryota > Metazoa > Chordata > Actinopteri > Cypriniformes > Gobionidae > Rhinogobio > Rhinogobio ventralis. The sequence continues at coordinate 31,138,908 of CM077203.1, read as the reverse complement.
ATCTCCCCCACATTTTTGAATGGGTTTTGTTTCACAATCCTCTCCAGGGTGCGGTTATCCCTATTGCTTGTACACTTTTTTCTACCACATCTTTTCCTTCCCTTCGCCTCTCTATTAATGTGCTTGGAAACAGAGCTCTGTGAACAGCCAGCCTCTTTTGCAATGACCTTTTGTGTCTTGCCCTCGTTGTGCAAGGTGTCAATGGTCGTCTTTTGGACAACTGTCAAGTCAGCAGTCTTCCCCATGATTGTGTAGCCTACAGAACTAGACTGAGAGACCACTTAAAGGCCTTTGCAGGTGTTTTGAGTTAATTAGCTGATTAGAGTGTGGCACCAGGTGTCTTCAATACTGAACCTTTTCACAATATTCTAATTTTCTGAGATACTGATTTGGGATTTTCCTTAGTTGTCAGTTATAATCATCAAAATTAAAAGAAATAAACATTTGAAATATATCAGTCTGTGTGTAATGAATGAATATAATATACAAGTTTCACTTTTTGTATGGAATTAGTGAAATAAATAAACTTTTTGATGATATTCAAATTATATGACCAGCACCTGTATATAGCTCTACACGACAACGATGTACTAAAAACTGAGAAGTTTCCTTTGCGTTTTTCGCGTACAGACGACAACGTTGTCAAAGCGATCCCCGTTCACACAGGTCCTCGAAAATGACTAAAAACGCTGTATTATTCATGCCAGGCCAGTAGATGGCGATGTCACTTTGTAAAGAAAGGCTAGGCGCCTATAGACTGAACATGTAATACGCATGCGCATGATGTCACTGTTTTCACAAATTCACGTTTTTGTATTTTACATGGAGACGATAATGGTATCGTTTTCAAAACCTTGCACTTTGAAATCCATTTTCAAAAGTTTGCATTTTCAGGCCTCCAAAACGCTGTTGTAATGCCAAAATGCATAACTGTTTTTAGTTGAAAACTGTGTAGTGTAAACATGCCCCCTCAGTCTAGCTGCTCAAAAGAGTATTGCCGGTCATAAATGCTTACTTATTTTTTTAGGTTTTGCATTTGAATATATATTTAGACACTATCAAACACTAGATTTTTATAGGTTTAGATTTTTTTAATGTTACATTTAAAAAGGTCAATTACTCACATCCTAATGTTATTTTACAATACTCACAGCATACACAACAAGTGAATATTATTGAATGCAAGCAAATTCTGAATTTAACCCAAGAAAGAGGTTTAAATAGTGTTAAAAAAAACAAGGCAACTGATTGCATTCAACAGAACTCTTCTCAGAATTATTATGGAGTGAATTTTGTGCCATAACTAAACAAACAAATCCAGCATTTTGCAAACAAACAGGATCTGCTTTGCAAAGGAAAACTCGACTCGCAAAAAACAGAAAGCGATGTGCAAATACAAAGGTCAGTTTGAACGAAAATGCAGAGGAGTAACAAATATATGTATTGTGTTTTGCAAATAAATGAGTGAGCGTACATCATATTTTACCAAATCTAGTCCATACAAATGCATACCTGTCTGTTACGATCTCTCAGCTTAATTTTCTCACAAATGCAGTTCAGGCAGTTTTTTTTCACAAATGCAGTTCAGGCAGTTTTTCTCACAAATGCAGTTCAGGCAGATTTTCTCACAAATGCAGTTCGCACAGATTTTCTCACAAATGCATTTCTCTTCCAAAACAGCAGATTTCAGGCATGTAATATTTCACTCATCTCACAATTGAGTTTGATACACAATACTGATCTTGTAATACAGTACAATACTCCCACAATATTTTGAACAAATCCAAAATAGTTCAAATGGTATAGTTTTTAATTATTACTTTTAGCACTGTTCATTAAAGTGCTAAATTTGCATTTTGCATCAGAGGTGAACTTAAAAAATCTGCCTGAACTGCATTTGTGAGAAAATCTGCCTGAACTGCATTTGTGAGAAAATCTGCCTGAACTGCATTTGTGAGAAAATCTGCCTGAACTGCATTTGTGAGAAAATCTGCGCAAACTGCATTTGTGAGAAAATCTGCCTAAACTGCATTTGTGAGAAAATCTGCGCGAACTGCATTTGTGAGAAAATCTGCGCGAACTGCATTTGTGAAAAAATCTGCCTGAACTGCATTTGTGAGAAAATCTGCGCAAACTGCATTTGTGACAAAAACCGTGCGAACTGCATTAGTGAGAAAATCTGCCTGAACTGCATTTGTGAGAAAATCTGCGCGAACTGCATTTGTGAGAAAATCTGCCTGAACTGCATTTGTGAGAAAATCTGTGCGAACTGCATTTGTGAGAAAAACTGCCTGAACTACATTTGTGAGAAAATCTGTGCGAACTGCATTTGTGAGAAAAACTGCCTGAACTACATTTGTGAGAAAATCTGTGCGAACTGCATTTGTGAGAAAATTAAGCTGAGAGATCGTAACAGACAGGTATGCATTTGTATGGACTAGATTTGGTATTTGTTCAAAGGTTACATGCAATTTGTAGGATGGTTTGTATTTATTTGTAAAATATGATGTACGCTCACTCATTTATTTGCAAAACACAATACATATATTTGTTACTCCTCTGCATTTTCGCTCAAACTGACCTTTGTATTTGCACATCACTTTCTGTTTGTTTGCGAGTCGAGTTTTCCATTTGCAAAGCAGATCCTGTTTGTTTGCAAAATGCTGGATTTGTTTGTTTAGTTATGGCACAAAATTCACTCCATAAATTATTCATTGAATGTACAGTCTTCATAGAAACTCATTTGACCTCCTACAGAGAGAGAAAGATTGCAGAAAGACTAAAAACGGTAAAAAAATATGACAACTAGTATCTGGTAGCTATTAAAATGTTGCTCACTTCATCTAGCTGTCTAACTATCTATTATCTACCGATAAACATTAACTATAATGCGCTTCATAAAATATCACTACTAGCTAGATTCCTGAGAGGTCAACTAATGCATTAAAATGTGACAAAATGCAGTAATTTCATCAACTTGTCAAGGAGTGTGCTTGAGAAACACTAAAATCAATGGGTTTCAATGTTGGAACTATTGCTTGTTTGGAACTATTGGTTGCTTGGAACTTTTGGTTGTTTAACTTGGAACTATTGCTTGTTTGGAACTATTGGTTTTATCGGAATTATTGGTTGCTTGGAACTATTGCTTATTTGGAACTATTGGTTGCTTGGAATTACTGGTTGTTTGGAACTATTGGTTGCTTGGAACTTTTGATTGTTTGGAACTATTAGTTGCTTGGAACTTTTGATTGTTCGGAACTATTAGTTGCTTGGAACTTTTGATTGTTCGGAACTATTGGTTGTTTGGAACTATTGGTTGTTTAACTTGGAACTATTGCTTGTTTGGCTTGGAACTATTGCTTGTTTGGAACTATTGGTTGCTTGGAACTTTTGGTTGTTTAACTTGAAACTATTACTTGTTTGGCTTGGAACCATTTGTTCGTTTGGAACTATTGGTTGCTTGGAACTTTTGGTTGTTTAACTTGGAACTATTGCTTGTTTGGAACTATTGGTTTTATCGGAATTATTGGTTGCTTGGAACTATTGCTTGTTTGGAACTATTGGTTGTTCGGAACTATTGGTTGCTTGGAATTACTGGTTGTTTAAAACTATTGGTTGCTTGGAACTTTTGATTGTTTGGAACTATTAGTTGCTTCGAACTTTTGATTGTTCGGAACTATTGGTTGTTTGGAACTATTGGTTGCTTGGAACTTTTGGTTGTTTAACTTGGAACTATTGCTTGTTTGGCTTGGAACTATTGCTTGTTTGGCTTGGAACTATTGCTTGTTTGGAACTATTGGCTGCTTGGAACTTTTATTTGTTTAACTTGGAACTATTGCTTGTTTGGCTTGGAACTATTGCTTGTTTGGCTTGGAACCATTTGTTCGTTTGGAACTATTGGTTGCTTGGAACTTTTGGTTGTTTAACTTGGAACTATTGCTTGTTTGGCTTGGAACTATTGCTTGTTTGGCTTAGAACCATTTGTTCGTTTGGAACTATTGGTTGCTTGGAACTTTTGGTTGTTTAACTTGGAACTATTGCTTGTTTGGCTTGGAACCATTTGTTCGTTTGGAACTATTGGTTGCTTGGAACTTTTGGTTGTTTAACTTGGAACTATTGCTTGTTTGGAACTATTGGTTTTATCGGAATTATTGGTTGCTTGGAACTACTGGTTGTTTGGAACTATTGGTTGCTTGATCCTCACATTAGGCTACAATGATGCTATCGTAACATATTAGCTACACTGAAGTAGGTTGCTTTAAAATTTCTTAAATAACTTAAATCAGGGTTGACAACCTATACAGCACACGGAGGAGTAACCACTGGAACGTGAGCAAAAGCGAGAGATGTGTTTGTATTTAATTCAGATAAAGTACATCACACATACAGATCTACATTTTGAGCTAATCATTCATCATAGTAACACAGCTCAACACACAGTTGTCTTCATTTAAAAATAGCGAGACTAAATTATATTACCAGTGCTGATGCCGCTCTCTCTCGCATTGCGTTCTTTGATCTTGAAATTAGCTGAAAACGAAAGTTAAAGAATGACACACATTCATTGTGTTTTCTCGTAAAATGAGAGTTCCGCGTCTTTATTAAAATCAACACAAACTCTCATCCACCCGCAATTTTTTGAATGTTACTTTTTATTACTTTACCCACCTGACCCTCGGATTACCACAATCCGCACATACTCCGAGTCCTTACACAAAAAATTTATTTCTGCAACATAACCGTGTGTAGTTAAATGGACTAAACGAAGCTTTGAGGCAAATTATTTTTTGAATTCGAGTTACTGAAGGAATCGTTTTAGCCCTATTTGGAACTATTGGTTGTTCGGAACTATTGGTTGTTTAGAACTATTTGTTGTTTGACTTGGAACTATTGGTTGTTTGGTTTGGAACTATTTGTTGTTTGACTTGGAACTATTGGTTGCTTGGAACTATTGGTTTGGAACTATTGGTTGTTCGGAACTATTGGTTGTTTGACTTGGAACTATTGGTTGTTTGGAACTATTGATTGCTTGGAACTATTGGTTGTTTGACTTGGAACTATTGGTTGTTTGGAACTATTGATTGCTTGGAACTAGTGTTGTCAAAAGTACCGACTTCGGTACCAAGTCGGTACTGAAATTTTAAAAATGTGACACTTTGAGCAGGCTTGAAATCAAACTCAAAGTGACAAATAGATCGACTTGTATAAAAAAAGAAACAAAAAATATACTATTAGGGAGTAATATTAGTGTACATGAGGTTCAACAACAACTGTAAAGCGAGATAAGAAGAAGCCTGACTGCAGACAGAGCAAACCTTAACTAATGCTGGAATTCAACATTCTCTATTCTCTCTCTCTCTCTCTCTTTATATTTTATATATATATATATATATATATATATATATATATATATATATATACTATAGTATTACCATGCTACATTCAAATAAAATATGGTAGTACCATTGTATAATGACCATGTATATAATACCATGATACTAAAATGTCAATAGGCCTACATTATTGTTAAAGGGATAGTTCACCCAAAAATGAAAATGACCCCATGATTTACTCCCCCTCAAGTCATCCTAGGTGTATATGACATTCTTCTTTCAGACGAATACAATATGAGTGATATTAAAAAATGCCCTGGCTCTCCCAAGCTTTATAATGGCAGTAAAAGGGGTAGTTCTGTTTTAAAGTTCATAAAAGTGCATCTATCCCCCGGCTCCGGGGGGTTAATAAAGGCCTTCTAAAAGCAAATTGATGCGTTTGTGTAAGAAAAATATCCATATTTAAAACTTTACAAACTGTAATCTCAAACTTCTGCTAACTGTAGTAGTCGCGTTCACGAGAGACTGCCGTTCCAGTGTATGACGTAAGACGCAGGCATAGCACAAGTTCCGGTGATGAACGCGGAAGCGCAGAGGATAGAGCAAAACCAAACATAGCATATTCTCACCGGAGCGCCCTACGTCATATACGCTGGAACGCCAGTCTCTCGTGAACATGAGTACGACAGTTAGCGGAAGTTAGAGATTAGTTTGTAAAGTTTTAAAATTGATATTTTTCTCACACAAACGCATCGATTCGCTTCAGAAGGCCTTTATTAACCCCCGGAGCCGTGTGGAGCACTTTTATGAACTTCAAAACAGAACTACCCATTTCACTGCCATTATAAAGCTTGGATTATCCAGGACTTTTTTAATATAACTCTGGTTGTATTCGTCTGAAAGAAGAATGTCATAAACACCTAGGATGGCTTGAGGGGGAGTAAATCATGGGCTTATTTTTTATTCTTGGGTGAACTATCCCTTTAATGTTACTACTACCATAAACATAGTTGTGACCAAATACCATAGTTAGTTACAGGTATTGCTACAATAAAATAATGTTACATAAAAATAAATGACATGAAAACGACAGAATTACGTACATACTGTGGTAACTATGGTATTGTTGTGATGGTGAGCGAGCTGTCTATTACATGAGTTATTGCTGCTCATATTCAGAGCAAAGAAAATGGCGCAGAGACTAAGTCCTCACGCACCCATTCCCCACTTTCAGCGGCCAAATTCAGCCCGTTACCCCTCAAAATCCACCCGATGACAGTCATTCCCCGCTACTCGATCTACTACTCTGTGTGAATGTGATCTCAGTGTGAGGCATCTCAGGTGTCAAGTGTGTTTTCACAGCGCTGTTTCTGAACAATAGACAGCAGAGAGCGCGGCGGACGGGACTCAGTCTCTGACGCCATTTCTGCTCCATCTCACCGTCACTGTCACGAGCGCGGCTCTCCACCTGTAAATCAACACTTACTGCAGTCCACAGACCCGCACTCCAGCTGAAACACACATGTACACCGCATTTACAGATATTGTGTTGCATTTCAATAACAAAAACACATGCAATTAGAAGATAATAAATCGCGCATAAAGTTGGCGTTGCCCGATTAAAATATTTTCCATGCATGTACAATCTTAACTTTTCGTTTGTAAAGTTTACTGCAATAACGTACAATTTCACTGCAAATAAATCCAGATATGTCCTGCGAGAATAGTTTAATATAGAGAACATGCTCGAAATTGGTACCTGATGGTGTTTATGTTTATCTCCACTCATGCTGAGACTCTGATGATGAAGAATGTGATGATGAAGGTATTATCTGGAAATGACAAAGACGCCGGTATTAGACAAGCTGTGACAAAATGATGAGATGACAGAGTTCGGTCGTCGAGTTAAGTCTGACTGCACCGCGACTGCGCATGCGCAGACCCGCACGCACAGGATTCTGAAGGGCCGTGCACAGACATTGTGAGGGGCAGTGGCCCAAAATAAGGGGGTGAGTATCATCTTAATATAGAGAATTAATAACAAACATTTTATAATCATATTATAAATACAATTGTTAGGCTTTAGAGCTAATTCAATCTATGTTGTTGTAATTACTCCTCGAAAAAGTTGATTCTGCGCTAATTTGATCTAATATTTAATGTTTTGTTTTTTAATGTTGTAGATTTATGTAGCAAATAAATATATTTTGAGACAAAGGTCTTGTTAGTGATTTTCAGTTTTGTTTAAAGTAAATAAAGCAACAGGTTTTCAATAACAGAAGAATATGTTAAAGTGTGGCATTTGGGGTAAAAGGCACAATAATTAACATGATAATAAACAGCGGCTGACTTCTCCATTTGTTGACATGACATGCATCAGATGGTAAATATTAAGTTGGGTGTCCACCTTAGAGATAATCACCATACACTCAACTAAAGGATTATTAGGAACACCTGTTCAATTTCTCATTAATGCAATTATCTAATCAACCAATCACATGGCAGTTGCTTCAATGCATTTAGGGGTGTGGTCCTGGTCAAGACAATCTCCTGAACTCCAAACTGAATGTCAGAATGGGAAAGAAAGGTGATTTAAGCAATTTTGAGCGTGGCATGGTTGTTGGTGCCAGACGGGCCGGTCTGAGTATTTCACAATCTGCTCAGTTACTGGGATTTTCACGCACAACCATTTCTAGAGTTTACAAAGAATGGTGTGAAAAGGGAAAAACATCCAGTATGCGGAAGTCCTGTGGGCGAAAATGCCTTGTTGATGCTAGAGGTCAGAGGAAAATGGGCCGACTGATTCAAGCTGATAGAAGAGCAACTTTGACTGAAATAACCACTCGTTACAACCGAGGTATGCAGCAAAGCATTTGTGAAGCCACAACACGCACAACCTTGAGGCGGATGGGCTACAACAGCAGAAGACCCCACCGGGTACCACTCATCTCCACTACAAATAGGAAAAAGAGGCTACAATTTGCACCAGCTCACCAAAATTGGACAGTTGAAGACTGGAAAAATGTTGCCTGGTCTGATGAGTCTCGATTTCTGTTGAGACATTCAGATGGTAGAGTCAGAATTTGGCGTAAACAGAATGAGAACATGGATCCATCATGCCTTGTTACCACTGTGCAGGCTGGTGGTGGTGGTGTAATGGTGTGGGGGATGTTTTCTTGGCACACTTTAGGCCCCTTAGTGCCAATTGGGCATCGTTTAAATGCCACGGCCTACCTGAGCATTGTTTCTGACCATGTCCATCCCTTTATGACCACCATATACCCATCCTCTGATGGCTACTTCCAGCAGGATAATGCACCATGTCACAAAGCTCGAATCATTTCAAATTGGTTTCTTGAACATGACAATGAGTTCACTGTACTAAAATGGCCCCCACAGTCACCAGATCTCAACCCAATAGAGCATCTTTGGGATGTGGTGGAACTGGAGCTTCGTGCCCTGGATGTGCATCCCACAAATCTCCATCAACTGCAAGATGCTATCCTATCAATATGGGCCAACATTTCTAAAGAATGCTTTCAGCACCTTGTTGAATCAATGCCACGTAGAATTAAGGCAGTTCTGAAGGCGAAAGGGGGTCAAACACAGTATTAGTATGGTGTGCCTAATAATCCTTTAGGTGAGTGTATGTATAATGAAACCATTAAAAAATATATATTAATCATATCATATAATAAAATATATTTATTTGTTACTACTGTAAATCTATATTACATTATTATGGGATCTCATTCAATGCTTTCAGTATTTTTACTTTTTTAAAATATTTTTTGTTACTGTATTTTTTAATATATTTGTATATTAACATATTTTAATAACAGTATATTTATTTATCGAAATAAGCAGAAAATAGTACAAACTTTGCTAAAGTGATTGTTTTGAACAAGTATTAACTTAGACATTATTAAAAACATTATTTAAGCTAAAATATTTGTGTCAATACTGTGTATTTTCCCCAGTGTGTCGTCCCCCCCCCCCCATACCACCTCATGCATATGCTTTTTAAATAAACAAACCACTTTTATTATTTATTTCCACAGAAAATCTATTACTCCAGCAATGTTCAATACAAACATATATATTATTCTGCAATAATACACTATGGGAGTAGTGTAAAGCACATTTTACTTAGGGTGTGCATTAAGCCCCATACGATGCTAAGATACTACTCATTTAAAACATTTATAGTATATTGTAGTATATTTAATTATGTATAGGCTATTAATATGTTCTTAATAAAACATTATAAATATGATCTATGTTGTAGATACTAGTATTAACTCCGACAATTGATTATAATGGGAAATATATTTTACAGGAGTCTGCTAAATATTCTGTATGATGATTTACCCGCTGGTTGGCTGGAGCTTTGAATCCGTTGGGCATTTGCTCTTTCTCACTCTGTCTTCTTTTTTGAAGGCATTGTTTTTTGTCTACAAAGTGTGGCGACAACAGCAAATTTGGTGTTGTTTATATTAGATTAGATCAGGTACAATAATTTGATTAGACAATTATTATCTTCCAAGAACGTGGATATTATATTTATTAGTTGTTAGCACTATTAAAAGACCAGGAGCAAAACATTACTGACAGAAATACAAAAACAAACTACCAAATTACTAAATCCGCGGATCAACCACTGTCTGTAGTGGATTGTAGTTTGTAATCATTCTGGAACTGTCGTCTCCACTTTCCAGAGTGCGGGCACAGACTGTGAGTGGATCTTTAGCGGAACAGAATGCTTTTATGGGAATCCTCTGGGGGTGAGGGAGGGAAGGGGGCAAGAGGGGCACCCAGGGCCGGTTCTAGACGTTTGGAGGCCCTAGGCAAAATTTGTGTTAGAGGCCCCCCACACCACACCCCTCCTAATAAAAAGCATTTGAAACAAATATGATTCCTAATGCTTTTTATCTATACAACATCTGGTATTAAAATATTATATATTTTTCTTCTATGTCCAGCTTTAAGGTGATTTGTTTGTTGAGCAATGTGTTTCCCACAGGATTTGGTAAAACTGTGGTGGGAGGACCTGTGTCCCTCTAGGGGGGTACGGGGGCACTTTTCTGAAACATTAAAATGCTGTAGCCGTGTGTTTGATCTTTGACTTTGCATACGAATTTCTTTACTTTTAGCTACTTTAGTATTTTGTTAGTCAGCTCCCGACGCGATGTCATTCATGAATGTAGCCTATATGGTCTGTCGGCGCTCGCGCCTCTTTAAACTCATAAACCGGCAAATGATCTATCCCGTAATGGCGCTGACCGACAGAACACGTTTATTTTTAGAATACATTACAATCACAACAAAAGAGATGATGACCACTTACACAGCTAGCTCATAATTCAACGACTTCAACTAAAGCCAGTCAGCTGCTGGAAAAGTAGCATTTTTGCATTTTCGTAGGCTACTCTTTTCATACAGAAGATGGGACCCATTTGAAACGGTGACATTAATGGTTTCATTACAGTGAACAATTCATCTATTTTACAATGGACCAAAAGCCTAGTATGTCGCTGTCTTGATTAGTGGACTGGCGTATAGAGATGTTACGGAGGCCTCGCCTCAAAGCCCGAGGCCTTAGGCAAATGCCTACTCCGCCTATAGGTAGCGCCGGCCCTGGGGGCACCTCAGCCGACGAGGGCAGAGGGGCAGTGGCTCTAGCCACCGGGCCACCCCCCTGTGCACGGCCCTGACCATAACATCTCGAAACTCTTCACTCATCTTCACACATCTCAAGGTAAGATCTGAAGACAGTTTTTAACACAGTAATGTATTATGTATTACGTCAAATTTAAGTAGGCCTGAAACCGAAAGGGGAAAATATGGTGCTAGTTTTCGAGTCAAAAGTCCAGTAACACGAATTCTTGTTTTCTCCAGAAGTGATTTTGTATTTAGAAAATTTTTAAAACTTACATTTCACTATTATAATGATCCAGGCATTAAAGGTGGTGGAAAAGATCACTTCCAATATTCCTGCAATTTCTTTGTTTTTGTGCTCTTGCATGATTCCAAAAATCATTTTATCATAAAGTAAATGACCATTAATATAATTCATATAACTGATTTTTGACATATGATCTGTTGAAAAGTTTAACTGGGTATTACGAATTATAGGCCTATTACTTCCTTCCTCATGTAAACAATGAATTTTGCGTTAGTAAAAGACAAAGGCAAGTCAATGAAATTTTAACATTTATGAATAATATATTGCTGAATTAGGAGTTTATGGCCGTATGAGTATAGTATGACACATTATAGGCATTATTGTCAGACATTAATTAATTGGGAAATGGTCATTTAGTTTATCCTTTAGTAATATCTGTGCCTAATAAAAAAGGAAAAAAATTTTAATAGTTCTTTAGAAATGATCATTATCACTGCATCTTACAAGTGATGTTAGAAGAAAATATTTACTATCAATGAAAGCTGTTTAATAACCCATAAATATCATTATGGATTACATTTTACAAGAAAATATTTAAGATTTAATGTCAAGTGACAATAACAGTTGTCATTTTGTGTCACAATTGATTTTTCTTCTTTTTAGGAGAGGAAAAGGCACGGGCTACACAGGCTGTGGTTCAACTCAACTGAATCACTAAACCAAAAACAATACATTTGTGCACTTGGCAGCCAAGCCCGACTTATATATGGTGTCAAGGTTTTTTAAAATGCCCAATAAGTCCTACAATATGTTTATTTCATGTTTCTACAAATGTTCTAAAACATTTTTTTTTCCAAACTCCTCAGACAACTTGGTCAGATTTGCACCAAATTTGGGACACATCATCTTGACACCTAAATGACAAAACATCCCAGACTTGAAAAATGAGTCAAGGATATTCTTAGGACAAACACATCACATTTTGACCATAGGGGGCGCTACAACTGAAAACCCTCATAACTCCTGAAAGGTATGTTTATACATTTGAAAATCAGTACGAGTTGTCTTTGGAGATTCTGACATACAGAATCAGTGGTTCCCAAATCTCTCCTGGAGTACCACCAGCCCAGCGTATTTTGTATGTCTCCCTATATCTGACACACCCATTTCAGGTCTTGCAGTCTCTACTAATGAGCTCATGAGTTGAATCAGGTGTGTCAGATATAGGGAGACATACAAAATGTGCAGGGCTGGTGGTACTCCAGGAGAAGTTTGAGAACCACTGCTCTAGACCATCACTGTATGGTGTAGAATAAGGCCCAATCTCAATTCTATTTTATTAAAAATATTCCCCTAGGAAATGGGACACCACTAATACACCGTTACACGTCATCATACGTCCTCGCTAGCTCCTACGTCTTCCATTTATCACAAGAACATGACTGTAAATATGAACACAACATTGAATTTAACCTAAAACAAATGATTATTTGTCGTTAAAATCCTTATTAATGCCAAAAAAAAAACCTCCTTGTTCGCTTGGGCAGCCATGTTTACAGACATGTTTTATTTTTTCCCAAATTCTTTATTTTTTTCCGTTTTAATTTTTTAATAACCAAAAAGAATGTCTAATTAATTTAATTAAAAAAATATATTTCTATGAAATGTTTTTTTTTTTTTTTCAGAAATTTTGTGTTGTGTATTTAAATTTTTCTGGCAATCAAAGGAAGGCATAAAACATTAATTTAATTATGCTTTTAATCATATGAAATTAAACTTGTTTTGTCAAACAAAGTGCTGCACAACAGAGCTTTACTCTTAAAATTAAAACATGGAAGAACAATTGTGATTATTCCTTACAAAATTATTGTATTATTGTTATTACACTGAGACGTATTTCTGCCACAATTTCAAGTTAAACCAAGCTTTTATTTTGACGGTTTGTAACAGTTTAACCAACTGATACGGTCTGATGCCGTGAAGACCTTTGAGTGTCTGTGCATTTATGATATACACTCACCTAAAGGATTATTAGGAACACCATACTAATACTGTGTTTGACCCCCTTTCGCCTTCAGAACTGCCTTAATTCTACGTGGCATTGATTCAACAAGGTGCTGAAAGCATTCTTTAGAAATGTTGGCCCATATTGATAGGATAGCATCTTGCAGTTGATGGAGATTTGTGGGATGCACATCCAGGGCACGAAGCTCCCGTTCCACCACATCCCAAAGATGCTCTATTGGGTTGAGATCTGGTGACTGTGGGGGCCATTTTAGTACAGTGAACTCATTGTCATGTTCAAGAAACCAATTTGAAATGATTGGAGCTTTGTGACATGGTGCATTATCCTGCTGGAAGTAGCCATCAGAGGATGGGTACATGGTGGTCATAAAGGGATGGACATGGTCAGAAACAATGCTCAGGTAGGCCGTGGCATTTAAACGATGCCCAATTGGCACTAAGGGGCCTAAAGTGTGCTAAGAAAACATCCCCCACACCATTACACCACCACCACCAGCCTGCACAGTGGTAACAAGGCATGATGGATCCATGTTCTCATTCTGTTTACGCCAAATTCTGACTCTACCATCTGAATGTCTCAACAGAAATCGAGACCAGGCAACATTTTTCCAGTCTTCAACTGTCCAATTTTGGTGAGCTGGTGCAAATTGTAGCCTCTTTTTCCTATTTGTAGTGGAGATGAGTGGTACCCGGTGGGGTCTTCTGCTGTTGTAGCCCATCCGCCTCAAGGTTGTGCGTGTTGTGGCTTCACAAATGCTTTGCTGCATACCTCGGTTGTAACGAGTGGTTATTTCAGTCAAAGTTGCTCTTCTATCAGCTTGAATCAGTCGGCCCATTCTCCTCTGACCTCTAGCATCAACGAGGCATTTTCGCCCACAGGACTGCCGCATACTAGATGTTTTTCCCTTTTCACACCATTCTTTGTAAACTCTAGAAATGGTTGTGCGTGAAAGTCCCAGTAACTGAGCAGATTGTGAAATACTCAGACCGGCCCGTCTGGCACCAACAACCATGCCACGCTCAGAATTGCTTAAATCACCTTTCTTTCCCATTCTGACATTCAGTTTGGAGTTCAGGAGATTGTCTTGACCAGGACCACACCCCTAAATGCATTGAAGCAACTGCCATGTGATTGGTTGATTAGGTAATTGCATTAATGAGAAATTGAACAGGTGTTCCTAATAATCCTTTAGGTGAGTGTACGATGATTTTTCTCAAATGAAACGGTGAAATGATCATGAAGTGACTCTCAATGAGGCTCAAAAGTAACATCCACATGGATGGCAGGACCCAAGGTTTCCCAGCAGAACATTTCCCAAAGCATCACACTGCCTCCGCCGCCTTGCCTTCTTCCCATAGTGCATCCTGGTGCCATGTGTTCCCCAGGTAAGCGACGCACACGCACCCGGCCATCCACGTGATGTAAAAGAAAACGTGATTCATCAGACCAGGCCACCTTCTTCCATTGCTCCGTGGTCCAGTTCTGATGCTCACGTGCCACTGTTGGTGCTTTCGGCGGTGGACAGGGGTCAGCATGGGCACCCTGACTGGTCTGCGGCTATCACTAGACACCTGTCATGGACATTTTTTTTTTTTTTTTTTTAGAAATCTGAGCTACAGTAGCTCTTCTGTGTGATCAAACCAGATGGGCTAGTCTTCACTCCCCATGTGCATCAATGAGCCTTGGCCGCACATAAACCTGACACTCTCGCACCACTTTTAGTAGGTACTAACCTCTACATACCGGGAACAGCCCACAAAACTTGATGTTTTGGAGATGCTCTGACCCGGTCGTCTAGCCGTCACTTTTTGGCCCTTGTTAAGTCACTCAGATTTTATCACTTGTGCATTTTTCCTGTATACAACACTTGAAATTCAAGAACTGACTGTTCACTAGACAGGTGCCATTGTAACGATATAATAAATGTTATTCATTTCACCTGCCAGTGGTTTTAATGTTGTGGCTGATCAATGTTTTTCTTTGGCTGAATCCAAAAATCGCCCCCTAAACCCTCAATCACTAGTCCCTACGTTAGTCCACTAATACAGTTCACATGAAGGAGTGAATGAAAACGAGTGAGTGTATTCGGACAGCCGCTGTGTGTACATTGGTTGTACATTTTTTAATTGCGGTGCATTGTGGGATTGAATGAGTGCAACATCAGACACGACAACAAATGGCTGTCCCCTCAAATAATTCCCTATTTGAGGGTATAGGGGGGCGATTTTGGATTCAGCCAAACCTATAGAAAGTAACAAAGAGTATGAAATTTCAGTCGCATTTGTTTTATACCACTGAGAAACATCCTTGTGGGTTTTTGCCATATTTCTTCACACTGCAATGAAGACCATTCCTCACTGCGCTCCACATGCATACAAATGTTTAAATAAAAATTTATTTCATTTTGTTCACAATGTAAAAAGCTTAAAACTTGGGAAAAACAGAAACGTTTCGAACCAACATGGTGCCACACTGGGAACAACCCAACAATGAAAACACAAACACCGCTGATATACAAATAAAAGGAACACATAAAATGGAGAGAGTGATGACCGGGTCATATCTCCTGAGAGTCTTTGATGGGACAGCTGGACAGAACAGAGTCACACGCCTCCAATAAATCCTTCTGGCAGCTCACACAGATGTCCTGACTGTACCAGTCGCGCATAGCCCGAGCATGAACCGATGTCGAGTCGTTCCCGCATGACACCAGAACCAGAGGAATCCTGTGGGATAGAGTAGACATACATTACACAGAGCATCACATACATTTGGTATACACATTGATGAAAACACCCAGGTAGGACCAATCTGTGCATATTCTGCAAGTGATGAAATTGTATATATTTGAGACATTGTAGTCAAATGCCCAGTATTTCAAGTTAATGGCCATATTAATAGAGAGAGAAACTGGGAGATTGATTGGCCTCTGCAGACCTCCATCATGAAAAGTGTTCATGCTATATGTGTGTAGCATCCTTGTTTGGATGGTGATTAAAATGCAGTGGTAATTAAAGTATAGTAACTTATGGAAATGTTAACGATTACAAAAAAAAAAAAGCTAGGATGGGTTGAATAATGTTTCCCCGTCACACACATAGTGGTAAAAAGAATAGTATGCAGATTTTTTACTATTTTTTTATATCAGTAAGACAGACATGTTTTTTACGACAGTATAATGATCTAAAAATGTGTGTTTAAATATAACTAAACCATCTCTGTTTTTAGAGGTTAACCCTGCCTGGTTTAAATGTTTAAAAGTGATAAACAGTTGAAAACTTTGATAGAAATTTTGAAAATGTAATCAGTTACAATACTTTATTAAAGTAATTGAAACAGTTACACTAATTACATTTTAAATAGGGTAACTTGAAATCTGTAATCTATTAGCTATTACATTTACAAAGTAACCTTTCCCAACGCGGTCAGAATGACAGACGAGAAGAAATTGTTGAATAAAGTTGTTATTTTTGCACACAAAAAGTATTCTCGTGGCCTCATAACATTAAGGTTGAACCGCTGGAGTCACATGGACTAATTTAACAATGTCTTTACTGCCTTTCTGGGTCTTGAAAGTTGAAATGATGTTGCCGTCTATGGTTGGGTCAGAAGCCACAAAACTTTTTGACATTTCATCAAAAATATTTTCATTTGTGTCCTGAAGATGAACGAAGGTCTTACGGGTTTAGAACGACATGAGGACAGTAATTAATGATTGAATTTTAAGTTTTGGGTAAACTAACCCTTTAATTATCACTTCTATGCAGATGATACTCAGATTTATATTCACTCTAAGCCTGGTCCAAATGTTAATGCTTCTTTTCTCTCACATTGTATTTCTGAGATAAAAAAAAATGGATGACCCAAAACTTTGTGTCTTAATAGTAATAAGGTTTTGCTTATTGGCTCTTCTCATCGGCTTCGTAAAGCTGGTTCACTAATGTTAAACGTAGAGTTCAAAACTAAAATAAAAATATGTAGGAGTTATATTTGATTCGAGTTTATCTTTTGACCCACATTTTCAATATACTGTTAAGAATTTCTTTCCCCCCCCCCCCCCCCCCCCCCCCCCCCCCCCCCCCCCCCCCCCCCCCCCCCCCCCCCCCATCTTAGAAATATTGCTAGATTTCACCCTATGCCATCTTCTCCGGTCACTGAAAGGCTTAAATCAACAGTTTTGTTTTTCCCCGCATTGATTACTGCAATGCACTTCTTGCTGGGGTTCCTAAAACCACACTCAACAAATTGCAACGTGTGCATATTTCTGCTGCTAGGATCCTGACTGGAGTCATGAGGAATGAGCACATCACTCCAATATTGAAGTCGTTGCACTGGCTCCAGGTCAGGCTCCACGTTGATTTTAAAATTATTATTTTCACATACAAGGCACTGCATGTTATCAGTCTGCACCAAGTGTGCCACAGTCCTGAAAAGTGAGGCCAGAGCATCTCGATCGCCCCCAGGTGTCTGGATGCAGTATAGGTCATAAACCCCGCCCTCTCCATGAAATCTAATGGGATGGGAGAAACTAAAGATTCAAATTACACTTCCCCCAAAAGACGGTTTGTCATTTTAGGCAGTTTTTAAAATCACGCTGATGTTAGTTCAAGTGTTCGTTCTTTAAGTTTGGTTTTAGTTATTTGATGCTGTAAAAACGGGGGGGTGACGTTATGATTGACAGCTTCTCTGAGCGAAGTAGTCACTGAGGAATCAAAGGACTTTTTTCGGGAACTTCGGAAGGAGATTGGAGCTTTTGGGGACTTTAGCTTATTCACCGTATCCCCCAGAGTTAGATAAGTCCATACATAACATTTTTATCTCCGTGCGTGCCATAACTCTGTCTGACGCACCCACCACTAGCCTAGCTTAGCACAAAGACTGGAGGTAAACGGCTCCAGCTAGCCTACTGCTCAATAAGTGACAAAATAACGCCAACATTTTCCTATTTACATATTGTGATGTGTATAGTTACATCGTGTACTAAGACCGACGGAAAAATTAAAAGTTGCAATTTTCTAGACCGATATGGCTAGGGACTATACTCTCGAAAACTCTCGAACGTATGCCCTTATATTCGAGATACACAGAATCTAAGCATTTTTAAATCTAACCTAAAAACATTTTTTTTTTTTAGATTAGCTTATTCTTGATGGTTTTAACTATTTTGTATTCCAGTGTTTTTTTGTACGCTTTGTATTTCTAACAGTGTACTTTATTTTTCTGTATTTTTATTGTGTAAAGTGCCTTGAGAAGCTGCTTTAAAAGGTGCTATATAAAATAAAAATAATAATAATAATAAATAAAATTATTATTATTATTATTATTATTATTATTATTATTATTATTATTATTATTATTATTATTAATAATAATAATAATAATAATAATAATAATAATAACAGATGTTGTCTACTTACCAGGCTGAATTCCAGGACCAGCGTTCATTCCAGAAATTTCTCTGGCTTTGCTCACCATCTTTCATCACTATTTGCTTGAAGAAGCTCAGAGGAAGGTTCACACAGCGCTTGGAGGGCAGACGCATCTGTTACAGAGACCACATGCAAATGATCAGCCAGACGTCAATGCCATCTAAACATTCAATACGTCAGAGCCTCTAGCTTACCTCTATACAACACTGAGGACACAAAACCCTGTGAACACACAGCAGAAATGTCACAAGACAGCAAGTTTCATCATAAGTAGATTCAGAGAAATGAGTGATCTTACCTCCGACACAGAGAGCAGATATTATGCCACGTGAAATAAAGACTTCTCATTGCACAGCACGAACAAACCTAAGAAGAACAGACTTTTAGGCCATGTATATTTAGACTGACAGAAAAAAAAAAAAAAATTTGCATGTCCAGATTTTATCCAGGTGGGTTTTTTAAAGTCTGGGCAGTAAAAAAAAAAAAAAAAAATGGAGGTGGTTTGAAATACAATTCCAATCAGATTTTTACAGATACATCTCAGCCTGGCTGCTCAAACTCAAGAGACCCCTGAAGGTGTGCTGTGGATCTGGCACAAAGATGTTAGCAGCAGATCCTTTAAGTCCTGTAAGTTGCGAGGTGGGGCCTCCATGGATTGGACTTGTTTGTTCAGCACATCCCACAGATGCTCGATTGGATTGAGATCTGGGGAATTTGTAGGCCAAGTCAACACCTCAAACTCGTTGTTGTGCTCCTCAAACCATTCCTGAACCATTTGTGCTTTGTGGCAGGGCACATTATTCTGCTGAAAGAGCCACAGCCACCAGGGAATACCGTTTCCATGAAAGGGTGTACATGATCTGCAACAATGCTTAGGTAGGTGGTACGTGTCAAAGTAACATCCACATGGCAGGAACCAAGGTTTCCCAGCAGAACACTGCCCAAAGCATCACACTACCTCCGCCAGCTTGCCTTCTTCCCATAGTGCATCCTGGTGCCATGTGCTCCCCAGGTAAGCGACGCACACGCACCCGGCCATCCATGTGATGTAAAAGAAAACGTGATTCATCAGACCAGGCCACCTTCTTCCATTGCTCCGTGGTCCAGTTCTGATGCTCATGTGCCCACGGTTGGTGCTTTCGGCGGTGGACAGGGGTCAGCATGGGCACCCTGACTGGTCTGTGGCTATGCAGCCCCATACGCAACAAACTGAGATGCACTGTGTATTCTGACACCTTTCTATCAGAACCAGCATTAACTTCTTGAGCAATTTGAACTACAGTAGCTCGTCTGTTTGATCGGACCACACGGGCCAGCCTTCGCTCCCCACGTGCATCAATGAGCCTTGGCCGCCCATGACCCTGTCGCCGGTTCACCACTGTTCCTTCCTTGGAGCACTTTTGATAGATACTGACCACTGCAGACCGGGAACACCCCACAAGAGCTGCAGTTTTGGAGATGCTCTGACCCAGTCGTCTAGCCATCACAATTTGGCCCTTGTCAAACTCGCTCCAATCCTTACGCTTGCCCATTTTTCCTGCTTCTAACACATCAACTTTGAGGACAAAATGTTCACTTGCTGCCTAATATATCCCACCCACTAACAGGTGATGAAGAGATAATCAGTGTTATTCACTTCACCTGTCAGTGGTCATAATGTTATGCCTGATCGGTGTATACCAGTCTCCTGTTGCGGAGTTTTTTCTGTGCGATGGAAGAGTTCTGCACCGCGACTCGACCGGGTGCTTATTTGGTGAGCAAGATCATGCACCTCCATTTTTCCTGCATCCGTTTTGAAAGCCTCGTCACATACGCGTGTACACATACGTCATAGCCAAGCTATCTGCATGGGCTGCTTTGGTAATGTCTGGACACACAAATCTCATTTGATCACTTGCAATTAATAGCGTTGACAGTCTGCCTGAAAAGATCTGATTTGAGAAAAATTTGCCGGCAGTCTGAACAGGCATTTTAGGTGAAATGTTTTTAGATCCAGGAATTCTCACCCGCCAGTCCTGGTATCTCTCACACAACATATTCTTCAGATCTCCTTTTTCCTCAGAACTGTGCATTTTCATGACGTCAACGATCGTTGTGAGAACAGACCCCTTCTTACTGCTCTTAACCTTGGACAAGAAAGGTTTAGTACAGAGGTTAATAATATAATATAATATAATATAATATAATATAATATAATATAATATAATATAATATAATATAATATAATATAATATAATATAATATAATATAATATAATATAATATAATATAATATAATATAATATAATATAAATAAAAGATAGTAATTTACTACTATACACGTATTTTTGGGGAGAATCTGTACTGTAGTTCTGTTAAAACCAAATACTTGTACTTTTACTCTGTAACATTTAAAAAGGTAAAAATAAATAATTTAAAAAAAATTACCCATTACAATTTCATGTAGAAGTTTAACTTCAAATTTCAACTTAGAAGTACAAAGTACGTGTCATATGAAGTAAATCCCTCAATACTATTTTTTCCCCTTATCTTAATAGAAGTCTATGTTCTAGAGTTTTACAGTCAGAATAATTGTGATTTGACAGGTTTCTTTAAAATGTTTTTGCATCAAAAATACTAAAAGAAATTTAAAAAAAAAAAATCTCTACAACCTCGTTTTAAATTTAAGAAACCTTAAAGTGTTTTATTTTTGAACTTGCAAATACTTAAGTCAAAGTAAAAAAACAATCCATTTTTAATTTTACTTAAGTGCTTTTTTGGGCATGTACTTTTAATTTAATAAAAGTTGTGCCATATTATCTGTACTCAAACGCAAGTACAATTTCTCAGTACTTTACACCCCAGCAACATAAGAATTACAATGAGAACATGGAAAAAAACAAAAAACACATGTGAGAGATTTTGTTGATATAAAAAGTGCAAAAAGACAGACAAGACTGCAGTCTTCATCTCATGTAACCTAATGTGCACCAATTAAAGATTTCAAGTGTTATTTCCCTGATCATATTGTGACGCACCACTTTGAAGAGATCCCTGTTGCAGGCAAAAGATCTGGTCCGACGCTTTCCTGTGCAGACTCTGATGTCTAGGGGGATTGGATGACACGACAACCACATTTAAGAATTTAAATTATAATTTTGGTAAATATGAAAAAAAAAAAAAAAAAAAAAAAAAAGATCATATTTAATCTCAAATCAAAAGAAAAAAAAAAAAAAGGCATTGACTTTTTCCAAGCCCATTAATCCCCCTTTTTTTATGTACTAATGGGCATCATGTATTAATGGATTAAATGTACTTATTCTCATTAAAGCAATTTTTTATTTAATTTACTTATTTGGAGGTCAAATGTAACAGACAAAGTCTTGCAGCAAAAATCAAGATCTCACCTGTAAAGCTGGCGTCTTGAACAGGAGTTTCCTGCACATTTAGGGAAAACATTTTACACAACTATAAAACTGCAAAGATATGTTGCAAGTTTGCATTTGTGCAAGTGCTGTTAGAAATATGAAGAGGACCAACCTGATCTCACAGGAAAACATGTTATGAGGTGGCGATTTCGTATGAATTCATAAAAAAACAAAAAAAAACAAAAAAAAAACCCTATAAAAGACCCTCCTCGAACCCCACCCCTAAACATACCCATCACTGGTGCATGAGCAGATCACATGAAAATGTACAAATGAGAACTCATACGAATTAGCCACCAATTCATCAAAGCGTAAAATAGTTATGAACTGCCATGAGACCGTGTTGAGAGGACTCATACATCAGAACGTATCCTGTGTGGAGTTGACTTCAGAAAAGAGGCGTCTTCAGCCTCTTCATTAAGAGATGAGGTATCTGCTGCTTAAGGAATCAAAATGGTCAGTGGTTTACACATTCAGAGGTTACCAAAAAAACTTGAATGAAAGCCATTGTACATTGGTAGGTTGGCGCTCTGTTGTGTGCCAGGCGTTTCCAGTGGTTGGTAGAGCGAATCTCCTCCATAAGCAGCTCATGTGGACTGCTCTGCTCTTTGGGCTTCAGTCTCATTTTACGCTCTGAGGTCTGAGGAAGAGGAAAAAAATCAATAGGAAAGCAAAACCTGAGAAATCTGATGCTGAAAAAGTAAACGTCCAATTGTACTGCAAGCCACAGGAACTGGATTAGATGGTGAAAAGTGTCTTTATATGATAGGTGGTTGGATGGGAAGGGATTGGTGACATCAACCAAAAAGCTAAAACCGTTTGAGATACATGTTGATGAAACATTATGACGACAAACTTTTTTCCATCTAATGTGCATTTAGTGAATTTTGTATAATACATATGGCCACATAGGGTCAATTTGAAGTTAAAGGCAGGGGAGGCAATGTTTTTCATAAACACTTTATTATTCTGGTTGAAACTCATCACATCCTGATAGCAATCAATAATAGAAGTGGTCTAAATATTAAAACATGTACATGCATCTTCTGTGAAAGTCTCAGGACCAAAAAAATGTGTCAATCATTGCATTCGGTCCAACATATGCATTTCTATACCTCCGCGCACCTGATCACGAAGACATCACACGTCACAACGCGTTTCATGCTATGCAGAGTTAGACTGACGTCAGTCACCGATTGCCAAACAAACAGCAGCCTTTTACAGTTCCTCCTGAACAAAAACAACGTTCACGACGTGTCCTGACCTTAATTAAGAGATAGTAAAAGTCCACTCACTCCTTTTTTTATAATCCCCATAAATCATTAACAATCTCTCCAAACGAGCGGTTCCAGATTTCCCCCTACTCTTATGTAAGCCCCACCCATGACTGGTGTCGATCTGCCCTATTAGCATAGATCCCGACATGAGTGAGCCGCAGTAGTCCGGCATTTCTGTTTCCTTGCTGTAGTAGCTGGAGAGATAAAATGGCTGCATCTGAAAATGAATATTCTCAAGTAGGTACTTATTTTGAATAAGTAATTACTTACTACTTCCAAAAAAAAAGTCTCATGGGATAGTAAAGGGTCCATCATATGCACACTTCAGAATCTCGCCGGAAGTACATTATCATCCAGATACTTTTTGCCTACTCTTATTATGAGTACTTTGAATTCAGACATACTTTGTTACATACCGTTTTTCGCCTACTAGTAGGGAAGTATGCGATTTCAGAGGCAACCAATGTCTGTGCCAGAGAAACATTACATGTTCTGTTATTGGATGTACCAACAAACATAACATAGACTTCCCAGCATCTGAGCCACGGAGGACACCGTGGTTGAATTTCATGAGGGTCAGTTCAACACTGGATTTGCACAAAGTTATTTCTAAAAGATTTTTAGATTAACATGACGGTACATGCTAGTCGATGAGCTGAATCAACTTAACGCCACAAAAGCTACAGAATTTATCCACAAACCCTTCAGAATCATCCAGTTGCATTCTAAAAGTCTCTCCATCAGTGTCTGACTCCAGTTCAAACATGTCAGAAATTGTCAGTAGTGGTGTTCAGCCTTACATTTCAACTGCGGGAGATTGTCCAGTTGTTGTTGACAGTATCCAAAGCACAAGTTATAAAGGCTCCACCCTCTTCTAGAAAGGAGGCGGGGAGCAGCAGCTCATTTGCATGTAAAGGGACACACAAATGGCATGTTTTTCTCACACACAAATAGGCAAGTTTGACAAGCTATAATGATCTGTGGGGTATTTTGAGCTGAAATTTCAGAGACACCTGAGACTTGTATTACATCTTGTAAAAAGGGGCATAATAAGACCCCTTTAAGTTGTGTTAGAATTTGGCTTAATGCTAATAGGCTTCATGTCAAACGTTGCATGAACAAATAGGAAAACGGGTCATCACATCCGCTGGTTGGAGAAAGTGTTAACGGCAGTACGAACTCATGGCCATATACAGGTAAAGGTAAAGGTAATCAGCTAACCTAGCTAGTTCTTTTTATAGTTTTTAGTTTGTTTTATTCGATTTTAATATCTTAATGTTACAAAGAGGGAAAAAAAACAAAGAAACTTTTAGATGTCAATCTACATATGCGATTAACATCGGTTATGCTCGTCTTTGCAGATATCTTGAGTAAAACAGCTCTATATTTAAAGCATGTACAAAAGACCATAAACGGCAACCGGTTTTAAACAATACAGAAGATGTATGTGCATAACCATCATGTCCTCATATGAAATAAGCAAATTCTTCTCACCGGTCGTAATTTTGGCCGCGAGCGGATGAATTCTAGAAGAGTCTGGTGAGGGTCTGGCTTTCTCTGGCCGTCCCCTACATCCTACGAATGCAAGGACGTACAATTTAGACGTATATCCAACAAAGATTATTTCAAGTCATTAAAACAATATATTGGCAAAAGGGGGAAAAAAAGAAACATTAAAAAAAATGAATAAAGACAGACTGAACACAAACCTGAACTTTTCGTAGTGTGTATCGTCTGCACTGGATGTCCCGCAGAAGCTGGTTGAATGGAGGGGTCTCATCAGGCAGTGGGCATTTAGTTAACGTCGCTCTCTTCGCTAACGGCTGCAACACGACACCTCTGCTTAACTCATCCACGAGATCCTTCCATGTGGGCATCTGCAGTGTGAAAACAAGACACTGAAACCATGGGAGCTGACAAGAAATGTCTAGTGCTGCATTTCCCAAGGCTTTTGCTTTAATATATAATCATAATATACAAGACATGTATAAATAATAATAATAATAATAATAATAATATTATTATTATTATTATTATTATTATTGGCCAAACAGGAAATAATTAGGCAAATCAAAAATATAAAAATGTAAATCTGAATATATAGTTATAACTCTGAATATAGTTACAAGTCATAATATGTAAATCCTGTATGTGTATGCATGCATGACAGGTGAAGTGAATAACACTGATGATCTCTTCATCACGGCACCTGTTAGTGGGTGGGATATATTAGGCAGCAAGTGAACATTTTGTCCTCAAAGTTGACGTTAGAAGCAGGAAAAATGGGCAAGCGTAAGGATTTGAGCGAGTTTGACAAGGGACAAATTGTGATGGCTAGACGACTGTGTCAGAGCATCTCCAAAACTGCAGCTCTTGTGGGGTGTTCCCGGTCTGCAGTGGTCAGTATCTATCAAAAGTGCTCCAAGGAAGGAACAGTGGTGAACCGGCAACAGGGTCATGGGCGGCCAAGGCTCATTGATGCACGTGGGGAGCGAAGGCTGGCCCATGTGGTCCGATCAAACAGACGAGCTACTGTAGCTCAGATTGCTCAAGAAGTTAATGCTGGTTCTGATAGAAAGGTGTCAGAATACACCGTTCATCGCAGTTTGTTGCGTATGGGGCTGCATAGCCGCAGACCAGTCAGGGTGACCATGCTGACCCCTGTCCACCGCCGAAAGCGCCAACAGTGGCACGTGAGCATCAGAACTGGACCACGGAGCAATAGAAGGTGGCCTGGTCTGATGAATCACGTTTTCTTTTACATCACGTGGATAGCCGGGTGCGTGTGTTCCCCAGGTAAGCGACACACATGGCACCAGGATGCATTATGGGAAGAAGGCGAGCCGGCGGAGGCAGTGTGATGCTTTGGGAAATGTTCTGCTGGGAAACCTTGGGTCCTGCCATCCATGTGGATGTTACTTGGACACGTACCACCTACCTAAGCATTACTGCAGACCTTTCATGGAAACGGTATTCCCTGGTGGCTGTGGCTCTTTCAGCAGGATAATGTGCCCTGCCACAAAGCAAAAATGGATCAGGAATGGTTTGAGGAGCACAACAACGAGTTTGAGGTGTTGACTTGGCCTCCAAATTCCCCAGATCTCAATCCAGTCGAGCATCTGTGGGATGTGCTGAACAAACAAGTCCAATCCTCGCAACTTACAGGACTTAAAGGATCTGCTGATAACATCTTGGTGCCAGGTACCACAGCACACCTTCAGGGGTCTAGTGGAGTCCATGCCTCGATGGGTCAGGGCTGGCTTGGCCAACAAAATATTAGGATGCGTTATGCCTGATCGGTGTATAAACACACACACACCATGTATTCCTGGGTGATTTATGGAGCCCAGTACAAGTAAATGTAAAATTAATATTTTTTTCTGAGAGCCCATTATAAAAACTGGCATGCACCAAGACATCTTTAAAGGTTGTTTGATTGGACAAATGCTGTGCTGCTTACCCAGTTTGTGGTCACTCGTGCAACCAGTTGGGTCTCCGATTCAAACAGTTTCTGCAGACTCTGTTGAGAGTTTTTCCATATAAAATTGAGAATAATGAAATGTCACTTCTAAAAACACCATCAGCAGGTAAAAACATGACTTCATGATCCATTTTACAACCATAATAAAACTGCACAGAGAGCTGTATTAGGACGCACTGATTGAAGTCTCAAATCCTCTCACCTCCCGGGACTGTTGAACGATCTGCAGATACTGACACAGCTCAACGGTGTGCGAGAACAGACTGGAACACACGTTCTTGTAATGCTTAACAGCCTGGCTCGGATCGTACAGGCGTTCCTTACAAACCTAGCAGAAACACAAATGATCAGGCCACATCCTCATGCTTTTACACATTCAGACTGAAAGCATATTCTGTAACTGGTCCCGATCCAGTGAATGCAGCAGATGGATGATTCTGAAGGAGTGATGATGTCAGCACCTGGATGACATCAGAGATGGTGCAGATGGGTCGGCAGGAGTGATCGGCGCTGGGGTTCACTTTGGTCATCTGACACACCAGGATCTCTAAGGTCTCACTCAATTCACGCTCCACCTGCGTCTCCAGACCCCAGTCCAGACTCAAGTACACGAGACGGCCCACAAACTCAACGGCCTATAGAGACAGTCACAACTCTCAATGGCACATGCATGAATGAATTACATGTTTTTGGATTATGCACCAAACTGAAGAAACTCATTCCCTACCTGTTCCTCTGTCTCCATCACAAATGAATTACCTACAGACAGAGATGTTAAAAAAAAGTGTTTCATTGTATTGAGAGTTTTGCTTGCTTCACTTACAACAGTGCAGTTTATTTGTATGTATGTGTATGTTATATATACACACTAGATTACTTTTAGATTACTTAATTTATCACTTAGATTTCAACGGGATTGTGGGGCATCATCATTATTATATATATATATATATATATATATATATATATATACACACACACACACACACACATATACACATATATACACACACCAAATGGATTATTAGGAACACCTGTTCAATTTCTCATTAATGCAATTATCTAATCAACCAATCACATGGCAGTTGCTTCAATGCATTTAGGGGTGTGGTCCTGGTCAAGACAATCTCCTGAACTCCAAACTGAATGTCAGAATGGGAAAGAAAGGTGATTTAAGCAATTTTGAGCGTGGCGTGGTTCTTGGTGCCAGACGGGCCGGTCTGAGTATTTCACAATCTGCTCAGTTACTGGGATTTTCACGCACAACCATTTCTAGAGTTTACAAAGAATGGTGTGAAAAGGGAAAAACATCCAGTATGCGGCAGTCCTGTGGGCGAAAATGCCTTGTTGATGCTAGAGGTCAGAGGAGAATGGGCCGACTGATTCAAGCTGATAGAAGAGCAACTTTGACTAAAATAACCACTCGTTACAACCGAGGTATGCAGCAAAGCATTTGTGAAGCCACAACACACACAACCTTGAGGCGGATGGGCTACAACAGCAGAAGACCCCACCGGGTACCACTCATTTCCACTACAAATAGGAAAAAGAGGCTACAATTTGCACGAGCTCACCAAAATTGGACAGTTGAAGACTGGAAAAATGTTGCCTGGTCTGATGAGTCTCGATTTCTGTTGAGACATTCAGATGGTAGAGTCAGAATTTGGCGTAAACAGAATGAGAACATGGATCCATCATGCCTTGTTACCACTGTGCAGGCTGGTGGTGGTGGTGTAATGGTGTGGGGGATGTTTTCTTAGCACACTTTAGGCCCCTTAGTGCCAATTGGGCATCGTTTAAATGCCACGGCCTACCTGAGCATTGTTTCTGACCATGTCCATCCCTTTATGACCACCATGTACCCATCCTCTGATGGCTACTTCCAGCAGGATAATGCACCATGTCACAAAGCTCGCATCATTTCAAATTGGTTTCTTGAACATGACAATGAGTTCACTGTACTAAAATGGCCCCCACAGTCACCAGATCTCAACCCAATAGAGCATCTTTGGGATGTGGTGGAACGGGAGCTTCGTGCCCTGGATGTGCATCCCACAAATCTCCATCAACTGTAAGATGCTATCCTATCAATATGGGCCAACATTTCTAAAGAATGCTTTCAGCACCTTGTTGAATCAATGCCACGTAGAATTAAGGCAGTTCTGAAGGCGAAAGGGGGTCAAACACAGTATTAGTATGGTGTTCCTAATAATCCTTTAGGTGAGTGTATATAATATATATTATATATATAAAAAAAAAAAGAAAAAGGTTTTCTATTCTTTATCAACTACATGAAACGCATTAACCATTACATTATGTCAGGCTTTTCTAAAACTGGGATTTATAAAAGAACTGCAGGGGGATTGTGAGTTGATGAAAAGCTAATGATTAATTAAATCATAAAAATGTAAATGGATATTTGGAACCAGGATATTTTTTAATTTAACTATGATTGTGCTTGTTTGAAAGAAGATAGTCATATACATATAACAGAGTGTAATTTTTTTTTTTTTTGGATGAACCACTTAAAAAGGAATAAATTGTTTGAAAATAAAAATCTAAATATTATAAAACACCACAATTATGAATAATTTACTACCATTGTGTGAATAACCAAGTAATCCATAAAAAGTAACTAATCTGATTATAACATTTTTAAAAAATGTAATCAATTACATGTACTACATTTTTGGAATCTGATTAAAACCACAATATGTAATTTTTAATATAGTAATAATAATAATAATAATAATAATAATAATAATAATAAAGCATTCTTCTAGTGGTTTTCGGATATTTTAATCGAAAAATCTTACATATTGTGCCTTTAAGTAATCCAGATTACATGTAACGTTAATCCGTTACTACCCAGCAGCACTGAAAGATGAAGAACTTCTGACCCCCTGAAGTGGCTTGTCCCATAGACTTCCATTGTAACGGTTTTGTTTGCAATGGACAACGTGTTACAGCTATGAACCCAGAACACTTCTTTAAATATGAATGTCAAAAAAAAGTGTTCTTACCGGCATTACCGTTGGTCGGCCGCAGAGAGACGCTGCCGTCGCGGGAGAACAACACGCCATCCGCGGCTGGAGACGCGAGAGTTTTCCTGCATGTTTGGTGTGAGAGTAAAGAGCAGAGCTGAAAGCACAGAGCCCACGCCTGCTCCTCACTCACGGGATGATCCTGAATCTGAAGCATCTCACCCAGAGACATCTGATCATATGAACACATCTGACCCGTGTTCATATATAGAGACAACTCCATCATCTCCTCTTCTGAACCGTGTGAATTTCAGATTTGACAAGTATTTAAAACGCTGCTTGAATAAAAAAGATGACTTCCACAACGATAAAGGCTATAAATCTTTCCTTCCCATACACGTGCTTCACAATTCTTCTCTGTAATGAGTGTAATTAACCGCACCTGAGAACCGAGTCACTTGTAGTGCGATTCGTGTGTAGTGAATCGGTTCGTTCAGACTGTTCGAATCAACCGGTTGAAATACAGTAGCAGCCTTGAGTTTTTCCACGGAGATGAATGACAACATTAAGATACAAGTCTGTCTACTTAGTCTACATGATATCTCTCTGGCGT
Source organism: Rhinogobio ventralis (assembly GCA_039654625.1). Taxonomy (NCBI): domain Eukaryota; kingdom Metazoa; phylum Chordata; class Actinopteri; order Cypriniformes; family Gobionidae; genus Rhinogobio; species Rhinogobio ventralis. Next base: position 31,108,454 of record CM077203.1, on the reverse strand, counting down.
TCTTGGGAACGATCACACGTTATTGCAAAGAAATGTTTGGCTTCAAAATCAAAAGCTACTAATTTTATCCAAAATAAAAGTTTGTGTTTACATAACATGTGTGTGTACTGTGTTTATTATGTGTATATATAAATTCACACACTTATTCATGTATATATTTAAGAAATATCTGCATGTATATACTGTATATATATATATATATAAATAAAATAAAACACTGATGATCTCTAATTTATAATTATATATATATATATAAATATAAATATTTTCTATATAAATGTATACAATTTTTCTTACATGCATGTGTGTGTATTTATATATACATAATAGTTATACACAGTACACACACATATATTATGTAAACACAAACTTTGTTTTTGATGTGATTAATCGCGAGTAATCGATTTGATACATCGATAATATGTTGGTCCCCTTTTGCTGCCAAAACAGCCCTGACCTGTCGAGGCATGGACTCCACTAGACCCCTGAAGGTGTGCTGTGGTATCTGGCACCAAGATGTTAGCAGCAGATCCTTTAAGTCCTGTAAGTTGCGAGGTGGGGCCTCCATGGATCGGACTTGTTTGTTCAGCACATCCCACAGATGCTCGATTGGATTGAGATCTGTGGAATTTGGAGGCCAAATCAACACCTCAAACTCGTTGTTGTGCTCCTCAAACCTTTTTTCTTTGTGGCAGGAGCATTATCCTGCTGAAAGAGCCACAGCCACCAGGGAATACTGTTTCCATGAAAGGGTGTGCATGGTCTGCAACAATGCTTAGGTAGGTGGTACGTGTCAAAGTAACATCCACATGGATGGCAGGACCCAAGGTTTCCCAGCAGAACATTGCCCAAAGCATCACACTGCCCCTGCCGGCTTGCCTTCTTCCCATAGTGCATCCTGGTGCCATGTGTTCCCCAGGTAAGCGACGCACACGCACCCGGCCATCCACGTGATGTAAAAAAAAAACGTGATTCATCAGACCAGGCCACCTTCTTCCATTGCTCCGTGGTCCAGTTCTGATGCTCACGTGCCACTGTTGGCTCTTTCGGTGGTGGACGGGTCAGCATGGGCACCCTGACTGGTCTGCGGCTATGCCGCCCCATACATAAACTGCGATGCACTGTGTATTCTGACACCTTTCTATCAGAACCAGCATTAACTTCTTGAGCAATTTGAGCTACAGTAGCTCTTGTTTGATCGGACCACACGGGCCAGCCTTCGCTCCCCACGTGCATCAATGAGCCTTGGCCCGCCCATGACCCTGTCTCCGGTTCTCCACTGTTCCTTCCTTGGAGCACTTTTGATAGATACTGATCACTGCAGACCGGGAACACCCCACAAGAGCTGCAGTTTTGGAGATGTTCTGACCCAGTCGTCTAGCCATCACAATTTGTCCCTTGTCAAACTCGCTCAAATCCTTACGCTTGCCCATTTTTCCTGCTTTTAACACAACAACTTTGAGAACAAAATGTTCACTTGCTGCCTAATATATCCCACCCACTAACAGGTGCCGTGATAAAGAGATAATCAGTGTTATTCACTTCACCTGTCAGTGGTCATAATGTTATGCCTGATTTGTGTATATATTTTGTAGGCAGGTTAAGACTGGCTTTAGATTTTTTTAAATGTACTGTAAGGGAATACTAATATTTGTTGTTTTAAAAGCTATTGCAATGAACATATTTTTGGTGAGTTTTTAATGTAAAAAATCTCAATGTAATTATTACGTTGAACATTTTATTACAATAATAATAATGTAATACTAATGTGCAGTTTTTACATTATATGCAGTTACTACACCCTGCTATAGAAGTTTACCCAACTATGACGACTTCCGCTTCTGAGAAACCCGGAAATGTGAAAAGGGTCCAATTCGGAATACCATACCATCCTATTTCTGACATAAAATCAAGACTCACTTAACATTCGTTATATATATATATATACACACTAGAGTACTTATATCAAATTACAGACCTCTGAAATACATGTCACTTTAATTGATATGTGTCACAAAAAAATCATACTGTAGCCTATATATAAAAATGTTGTTGTGGTTTTGACCTCTACCAGCAGGGGGTAAATGGGGTTGCTACCCAGCCAAGCCTTGATGTTTCATTTTTGTGGCGAAATACTTATTCATTGCATATTCAACTTCCATTTCCTGTGGGATGAATGAATCAGACCCATCAGGTTTTCATCTATTTCTGACTATTATTTAATTAGACTGCATTTGATTAAAAACATAAAATAACTGCTTTTGGAAGTCAAATAGACTGAACGACATTCGCTGAATAAACCAGTCACATAATCAGGGTATACGACACAAATAATCAGTATATACTGCATGTTAGCATTCAGTTTTGAACTTTTCCAGTCTTTGAGATTGCTGATATTTCTAGTTAAATCAAATGGATGGTACTTTTGTATTAAAAACATGACAATTTGAGAGGGAGGGTTTCAGTGACAAAAACAAGTCAGATGTACACTTGTAAAAATAGTTTAATGCATGTGATCCGGGGGCTAAATGGGTGAACATCGGTGCTGACAGTATTGAAATGCAGTTAATTCATGATATATACGCCATGGTGGGGAAGTAAAAATTCTGATTCTGTCACATTATTATATTGTGATCCTACAGACATGATTCTATTCTTAGTCTGCATCACACGATTAATCTAGAATTTATCAATATTAATAATAATAAAAAAGTCACACCAAAACAAAGACATACAAACACATCATACACAATTCTAAACATCATCTCATCTAGTAGCCAGGGACAAAATACAGTATCATGATTAAAAAAAAAAAAACTTTCTGTACATGGTTATCTTGCTCAGACCAAAAGGGAAAAAAACAGCAGATAAAACAAGTTCAGAGAACAAAAACATAATGTACAATTCACAGGTTTATTCATGTGTTATGATTACTTTGACTTCCTTCGTTTTGCCTGGGTGGGACTGGCTCCAGTGTTTGATTCTTGAAAGACGGTGGAAAGAAAAGGTAGATTAGACTCAATCTCAATCAGTCAACCAGCATTTGTGGTAAATGGTCTTGTGATTCACAGTGGATGTTTTCTGCTTTGAACCAATCCTAGCCGAAACATCTTATGCAAGACACAATTAAAACATTACAGAAAGGAACATCCATTATTGGAGCAATTTAATATATTATCGTCAATTATCAAATTATATATTTTTTTTACACATATTTCTATATACATTTATATTTTGCAACTCTTTTATATAAAAGAATCATGCATAGACGGGTAGTCGACTACTTCACCACTAGTCGGCACTGTTGGAAGCCATGAGTACTCGAGCACATAATAACCACACTGCATTCTTCACAACACACTTGTCTTAATGCACACCCGTGAGCCATGACGGCTAATGTTGCATAATTATGGAAGCTTGTTTCCACCACATAAGAAAAAAAAATGATTGCGACTTTCTCACAAATTGGACTTTCACGCAAATGCGAGTTTACATCACTTTATATAAAGTCAAAATTGCGAGATATAAAGTCAGAATTGTGTGAGATATAAAGTCAGAATTGCGTGATATAAAGTCAGAATTGCGAGATATAAAGTCAGAATTGCGTGATATAAAGTCAGAATTGCGTGATATAAAGTCAGAATTGTGAGATATAAAGTCAGAATTGTGAGATATAAAGTCAGAATTGTGAGATATAAAGTCAGAATTGTGAGATATAAAGTCAGAATTGTGAGATATAAAGTCAGAATTGTGAGATATAAAGTCAGAATTGCGTGATATAAAGTCAGAATTGCGTGATATAAAGTCAGAATTGCGAGATATAAAGTCAGAATTGTGAGATATAAAGTCAGAATTGTGAGATATAAAGTCAGAATTGTGAGATATAAAGTCAGAATTGTGAGATATAAAGTCAGAATTGTGAGATATAAAGTCAGAATTGTGAGATATAAAGTCAGAATTGTGAGATATAAAGTCAGAATTGCGAGATATAAAGTCAGAATTGTGAGATATAAAGTCAGAATTGCGTGATATAGTCAGAATTGCGAGATATAAAGTCAGAATTGCGTGATATAAAGTCAGAATTGCGTGATATAAAGTCAGAATTGTGAGATATAAAGTCAGAATTGTGAGATATAAAGTCAGAATTGCGTGATATAAAGTCAGAATTGTGAGATATAAAGTCAGAATTGTGTGATATAAAGTCAGAATTGCGTGATATAAAGTCAGAATTGTGAGATATAAAGTCAGAATTGCGAGATATAAAGTCAGAATTGTGTGATATAAAGTCAGAATTGTGTGATATAAAGTCAGAATTGTGTGATATAAAGTCAGAATTGTGAGATATAAAGTCAGAATTGTGAGATATAAAGTCAGAATTGTGAGATATAAAGTCAGAATTGTGAGATATAAAGTCAGAATTGTGTGATATAAAGTCAGAATTGCGTGATATAAAGTCAGAATTGTGAGATATAAAGTCAGAATTGTGTGATATAAAGTCAGAATTGTGAGATATAAAGTCAGAATTGTGAGATATAAAGTCAGAATTGTGAGATATAAAGTCAGAATTGTGTGATATAAAGTCAGAATTGCGAGATATAAAGTCAGAATTGCGAGATATAAAGTCAGAATTGTGTGATATAAAGTCAGAATTGCGTGATATAAAGTCAGAATTGTGAGATATAAAGTCAGAATTGTGAGATATAAAGTCAGAATTGTGAGATATAAAGTCAGAATTGTGAGATATAAAGTCAGAATTGTGAGATATAAAGTCAGAATTGCGTGATATAGTCAGAATTGCGAGATATAAAGTCAGAATTGTGTGATATAAAGTCAGAATTGTGAGATATAAAGTCAGAATTGCGTTATATAAAGTCAGAATTGTGTGATATAAAGTCAGAATTGCGTGATATAAAGTCAGAATTGCGAGATATAAAGTCAGAATTGCGAGATATAAAGTCAGAATTGCGTGATATAAAGTCAGAATTGTGAGATATAAAGTCAGAATTGTGAGATATAAAGTCAGAATTGTGTGATATAAAGTCAGAATTGTGAGATATAAAGTCAGAATTGTGAGATATAAAGTCAGAATTGTGAGATATAAAGTCAGAATTGTGTGATATAAAGTCAGAATTGTGAGATATAAAGTCAGAATTGTGAGATATAAAGTCAGAATTGTGAGATATAAAGTCAGAATTGTGAGATATAAAGTCAGAATTGTGAGATATAAAGTCAGAATTGTGAGATATAAAGTCAGAATTGCGAGATATAAAGTCAGAATTGTGAGATATAAAGTCAGAATTGCGTGATATAAAGTCAGAATTGTGTGATATAAAGTCAGAATTGTGTGATATAAAGTCAGAATTGCGTGATATAAAGTCAGAATTGTGAGATATAAAGTCAGAATTGCGTGATATAAAGTCAGAATTGTGAGATATAAAGTCAGAATTGTGAGATATAAAGTCAGAATTGCGTGATATAAAGTCAGAATTGTGTGATATAAAGTCAGAATTGCGTGATATAAAGTCAGAATTGTGAGATATAAAGTCAGAATTGTGTGATATATAGTCAGAATTGCGAGATATAAAGTCAGAATTGTGTGATATAAAGTCAGAATTGCGTGATATAAAGTCAGAATTGTGAGATATAAAGTCAGAATTGTGAGATATAAAGTCAGAATTGCGTGATATAAAGTCAGAATTGTGAGATATAAAGTCAGAATTGTGTGATATAAAGTCAGAATTGCGTGATATAAAGTCAGAATTGTGTGATATAAAGTCAGAATTGTGAGATATAAAGTCAGAATTGTGAGATATAAAGTCAGAATTGTGAGATATAAAGTCAGAATTGTGTGATATAAAGTCAGAATTGCGTGATATAAAGTCAGAATTGTGAGATATAAAGTCAGAATTGTGAGATATAAAGTCAGAATTGTGAGATATAAAGTCAGAATTGCGTGAAATAAAGTTGCAATTCTGAGTTCCGTGGCGGAAACAAGCTTCCATTCATTATACTTCTAAGCTAACTTAAAACAAATTTGATATAAAAAGACGCGGATGTTAAGGTTATAATGCTGTGTCAATTTACAACTGTTAAATGCAAAATGTAACCCGTTATTTTAATATTTTTTACAATACTTTGTAAATTTTTGTACGTATTTTTTTAAAAACGGCAACAAACAACGAGTGCTCAAGTAACCGACTAGGAGAAATCAGTAGTCGTGGCAACCCTTAACTTGCAGAACAAATATTTGTGGCCGATTTCCATTTAGTTGACTAGAATGCGATCCTGTACCTTTTCCTATGTTAGAAGACGCTGACCCTGGCCTAGCAGCTCTTTTTCTCTGTCCATTGTCAGATGCTTCCTCCTCAGGTTCCTTGTCTGTTCGTGAGCTTCGCCGACTAGGACCTTTTGCTTTCTCAGTGGTGGCCCTTGTATCCCTGGAATAGGGTTAAGAGATTAGTCGAAACGTTCACAGAGTACGGTCAGTTTGCAGTCGTACAGTCAGTTTTGTATGCTATTTACACTCTAATTTTCTTTGGGTTTGGAAGGAAATGAACTGTTCTCAATGGTCTTAACACTGAAGAAAATTACCACATCTGTCCCCTGTACAACTGAGGAATTCATACTTGCTGTTTTTCCTCATCTACCACAGATAACGTCCGTCCTGTTCATGACCATATTTACTGAAATGGCCAGGCTGCCCCATGCACGGTCCCGTGCAGGGAATCTACAGGTCTGGTATATACATACCTTGGGGCTAAGTTGACGGGCGTCTTTCTTTTCTTTGCCCATCTGTTATAGAAGTGGAAAAACAGCGGTAAACTGCTTTGATGCTGAACAACATTTTTTTCTCCTTTCCCATATTTGAATAAAGATCAAGTAAAAGAATGATTTAATGAATCATTCCATGATTATTAGTGTCATGAGGTGAGCTCATTTAGATTAGCCAATAAAATTACTCTTTTTGATTGAAACACTGAATCAACAAAATATAAAGCACATTCATTTTAAAATTCGGGTAAAGAATAATTACAAAAAATGTGTAATGGTGAAAAAAGACATTGCAAGAGGTCAGACAGACTTCACACATGATGCTGAACAAGTTTATAGCGTATTGATGTAGAAACAGAATTACATAACGTCTTACCCTTGTTCTGCTGCAGTGGTAACCCCTTGTCCTGTAATAGAGACAAATTAAAATTATTTTTGTGTTAAACACGGATTGTTTTTTCTATTTGTCAGCTTCAGGCTACATCCCGGGGAGTTGGTCTGAATCAAGCTGGTACAAAGCTGAGCTAAAAGCATTGGTTCAGAAAACAAGATAAATGATTTTGGTTGGATCCAGTCTTGATTACATAATCTTTAAATAGATTAGCATAGACTAAAGGCCAAAGTATACTTCAGTTTTTATGGTGGGTTCATTATTATTCCTGAAGTCCCCCTGTAGTCAATTTGATCCCTTAAAACTCATCTTTGATCACCAAAATGACATATTTGAAAAAATGTTCCTTTGATTTTTATTTATTTATGCCTTGAAATAGCTTGAATGTAACTCTACACCCTTGATCCATTTAATATATGCTGATCCATCAATATGCAAATTAGCCCTGCCTCCACTCACTCACACCAGCTCAGAGATCCACTGTCAACTTTACTGTAATAAATGCTGCACAATGGCAAGTGGAAATACTGGTTTAATTCAGCCATATACATTATATTGCCAAAAGTATTGGGACGCCCCTCCAAATCATTGAATTCAGGTGTTTTAATCACTTCCATGGCCACAGGTGTATAAAATCAAGCACTAGGCATGCAGACGCTTCTACAAACATTTGTGAAAGAATGGGTCGCTCTAAGGAGCTCAGTGAATTTCAAGCCTGGCACCGTGATTGTCACCTGTGCAGTAAGTCCATGTGAGATATAATGTGAAATTTCCTCACTACTAAATATTCCACGGTCAACTGTTAGTGGTATTATAACAAAGTGGAAGCAATTGGGAAAAACAGCAACTTAGCCATGAAGTGGTAGGCCACGTAAAATCAGAGCAGGGTCAGCGCATGCTGAGGCGCACAGTGCACAGAAGTCACCAACTTTCTGCAGTCAATAGCTACAGACCTCCAAACTTCATGTGGCCTTCAGATTAGCTCAAGAACAGTGCGTAGAGAGCTTCATGAAATGGGTTTCCATGGCCGAGCAGCTCATCCAAACCTTACATCACCAAGTGCAATGCAAAGCGTGGGATGCAGTGGTGTAAAGCACACCGCTACTGGACTCTAGAGCAGTGGAGACGTGTTCTCTGGAGTGACCAATCACGCTTCTGTCTGGCAATCCAATGGACGAGTCTGGGTTTGGCGGTTGCCAGGAGAACGGTACTTTCCTGACTGCATTGTGTCACGTGTAAAGTTTGATGGAGGGGGGATTATGGTGTGGGGTTGTTTTTCAGGGGTTGGGCTTGGCCCCTTAGTTCCAGTGAAAGGAACTCTTAATGCTTCAGCATACCAAGACATTTTGGACAATTTCATGCTCCCAACTTTGTGGGAACAGTTTGGGGATGGCCCCTTCCTGTTCAACATGACTGCGCACCAGTGCACAAAGCAAGGTCCATAAAGACATGGATGAGTGAGTTTGGTGTGGAGGAACTTGACTGGCTTGCACAGAGTCCTGACCTCAATCCGATAAAACATCTTTTGAATGAATTAGAGCGGAGACTGTGAGCCAGGCCTTCTCGTACAACATCAGTGCCTGACCTCACAAATGCGCTTCTAGAAGAATGATCAAAAATTCCCATAAACGCACTCCTAAACCTTGTGGAAAGCCTTCCCAGGTGAGTTGAAGCTGTTATAGCTGCAAAGGGTGGGCCAACTCCATATTAAACCCTATGGATTAAGAATGGGATGTCATTAAAGTTCACATGCATTTGTAAAGGCAGGCATCTCAGAACTTTTGGCAATATAGTGTATGTTTGAAGCAGAAACTGATTCAGAAGAAGTGGACCAGTGAATTATACAGAAGTACAAGTCAATGTATCAGAATGGTAATGCATTTTATGTATTGCTCTCCACAACGTCGGACACATAACGGTAATTAATATGATTAGTCTTTTTCTTGACTATGTTATCAAACAGCTAATAATGTGTTGCTAATGTTACACAAACCATGTTCCCAGTCGCCATCTCAAGAGTCAGACAGCTGCCTTCTAACAATCAGCATCCTTGAAAACGCTTTGAACAACAAAACTTTTATTAACAAAACGAAGCAGCCTCATTCTTGTGGTGCGCTTGAAGGTGTGTGTGTGTGTGTGAATTAGAAGCGTTATCTCCGGATGCTGCCACCTTCATCAGCCGAAGTTTACAGATTGTCAATGTTTGCAGGTTATTAGCATTTTGCAGGTTATTAGATCCGTGATCAGTGTGAGACTGATCCAGTAGGCGCCTCAAACCTGCTCTGGTCTCTTCCATCTCAGATAGGGGATCCCCGAATTTAGAGAATCAGGCAGTCATCATTTTATTCTTATTTTTTAATTATAAGAATTATAATTATCCTTGTTTTTATTTTTAATTCTTATACATAGTATTCTTATTTCTTATGCATATGTTATCACTATTTTAATTAATTTTCCATGTAAAGCACTTTGAATTACCATTGTGTATGAAATGTGCTATATAAATAAACTTGCCTTGGGTTTAAATCCAAATATTGCCAAATAGGCACTTTTAAATTTCGCTTTGTAACCACATCTTCCACCATTGTCTTGTCAGTCAGCTCGCCTCACTCTTGTCACGTGGGCAAGTGATGTAACCGGTGTGCGGCTGAACACTGTGTAACACTGGTAGCACCGACTATCACAGCAAGCCTAGCACCCAATTTATCTAAATGCATGAAATCCGTACGCTCACATGTGCACTTCTGGAGAGAAAAAGTCAGACACTGGACAAAGAAGAAACGGTCTAGTGTGCATGTGTTCAGCCGTATTCATACGCTAATCGTATGCTTAAAACCAAAGTATACTTTGGGCTTAAGGTAGTTCACATATTACTGCCATTTGCCTGACTTTTATTTGCATGGGTAAAAATAGATTTTAAAATAGATTTACCAGCTTGGTCACATGAAGCTTGGTCTTCTTGTGCAGCTTCAGGGTGAGCTGTATAGTTTACGTTAAATAAAATAAAGAATAATTAAGAATTAAAAAATCATTCATGTTTGACTAGACAGCTAATGAAATTACCTTTATTACCGTCAAGAAGTTACCTGAGATGCTAGAAGCATCAACAATTGCTTCTTTTGTTTCAGCTGAGTCAGGTGCACTAGTCTGCACCAGTGAAGAAGACGGCTGTTCCACAGAGAGTTGTGGGGATGTTGCTGTGGAGGAGCCAGAAGTTGTAGTGGAAGGTCCCGGAGCAGATGCAGCAACTGAAGTTGCAGGCAAACTAGAGGATGGCGAAGAATTAGCAACAGGACTAGACAGGTGAAGCACTCCAGAAGTAGAGGCTGGGGGTGGCATATTAGAAGTAAGGACTGGAGAAAGAGAGGGCACAGGTTCAGGAGAAGACCCTTTTGGAGGAAGCGCAGACTGCGGAGCTATTTGAGCAGCTGGAACAGTCACTGGAGCAGAAGGCTGGAGTGCAGATACCGTTTCAGATGTAACCACACAAGAAGCATGAGTTGTGGCAACATCCACAGTTTTTCCTATTTGAGTGACAGGGGCTCGCTCTTTTTTATCATTGTCACTGCTTGAAGACATGGTGAGGGCAGTATTTTTGCTTACAACAGTCTGGACTGAACTGCTTTTGGCTAACATTGTTGTTGTAGACAGGGGACTTCTGCGGGTAACAGCTGTAGCCCCTGGGCTAGAGCAAGCAGGTGGAGAGGCTAAACGCTGTTGAAATGGTGAGGACATGCTAGAATGTAAGGATGACTGCCCAACAGGACTAGGTTTCGAGCCACTAGCATCAGAGACACTCTCCTGTTTTGGAACTCCAGGACTTGGCTGTTGAGGTGGTGGTACTACACTAACAGAGGAAGCCTGGCTTGCAGGTACTTGAACTTGAAGCTGCCCAATGACAGTGCGGCTCTGCTGAGTAGCAGTTAAGCTGACGGCAGGTGAGTTGGTCGCCATAGGTGTTGATGCTGGTGCTGAGGGTGATGTAGTTGACACTGAGGTAGGAGTAAGCTGGATATTGGCAGAGACTATGGGACCAACCATTGTGACAGGCTGAGTCATGACGTTAGTACTTGATGGTACAGACGTAGCTTGAAATATAGAATACACAGGTCCTGTGATGAACTGTGGACGTGTTTGAGTAGGATTTTGTTGGCGAACATCTGGAGATCTTATGTTTTTATTGGGAACTGCCAGTACCTTGGAAACAATAGCTGGAGGAACTACAGAAGCAGTGTTGGTAGCAGAGCTAATGGGATTGGAGGTTACAAAGACTGTAATCTGGTTTTGTTGAGTTGGTGCTGATGAGATGGGCCTTTGCAAGACTGTTTGAGATGCATTTGAGATGGGTATAAGATTGTGATTTGAACTTACTGAAGGGTTGGGAATTGAAGTGAGGCTTAACAGCACAGCTTGGTTTGCACTAACACTTGATACAGCATTGACAGACTGCAGGTTTGCACTGCTACTGGGAACAAAATTTGGACTTGATACTGAAGCAGATTTAGGTTTTTGATCCGTTTCACTGGTAGAGGTGCCCATATTTGTGCTCTGTGAGACAACAGGATTAGATTGGTTCTCCTGAGCTAGTGGAGCATGAGGGTTCAATTTCTGCACAGGCTCTCCACCTACTTGAGGAATATTTTGAGATTTCATTGACAAAGATGGGGCACCTGTATTGTCCAATAGTTGATTCAGAGATGTTGGAGCATCTCTAAATGCTGGCGATACAGCAGAGCCAAGGTCATGGTGTGGTGTTGTACGAGGTTGTTGTTTATCCTCAGCACGCTGTTCAACCAAATTGTTAGGCTCTTGCCGTTTGGGTTCCTGAGACTGCACCCGAGGGCTTGCCATTTTAGGTGCAGACTGCTCTCTTAACTGAACTGGCTGATGCTGCTCTGGTTGTGTAGCCAGTACCTGTCCATCTCTAACTGTATCAGCACTGCCAGGTAGGGTTTTCATAGAATTTAAACTCTGCTGTGATTCTCCAGGTCCTGTTGATGGTAAAGATGCAGAGGTAGTTGGGAGCACTGAATTGGGACTAACCATCATGTTCTGTGGACTAACCATGATTTGCTGCTGATGTGGAGGTGATGTCAATGAAGTTTTGGCACCCTTCTGTCTTCCTGGGCTTGGAGTGGCAGCTTTTTTATTTGAAGCAGGGCTGGATCGTCGACTATTACTAGGACTAGCCCTTTTAGCTTGCCCAACACCAGTCTGTTTGTCTTGTTTTCCTCCAGAGCTTACTATGCCACCACCTGACGGATAAGACTGTGGGCCATTATTGTTGCCACTGGTATTATTGTTGACAGGAAGAGTTGCTAAGCTTGGTGGAGCCTGACCAATTGCTTTAAGGGTGGTTGGGTTAAGACCTTGCTGATCAAAGCCTCGATTAAGGTTTGGCTGCCGCGGTGGCAGAGGAATGTTAATTTTTGGAGGGAAAAGACCAGCAATAGAGGCATTCAGTCTCTCAGGGGACAGATTTATTTCAGAGGGTTCAGTACTAGGTGGACGGTTGGTTGGAGTTAAAGGGTGGTGATATGGTCGGGGACTGGCTCGGTTAGGGGTTTTAGGGCGGGAACTTTGGGAAGTTACAGGAGCACTGGGAAAGTGAATATTATGTGAGCCAGCCATTGCTGCCACTTGCTGAGACTGCTGTTGGGGACTTGCTCCAGGCTGGTGGGGCACTGATAAAGGCACAGATTTCATTAAATGAGTATTAGGACCTTGGTTGGGAATCATTGGTTGATTTCCATTTCCTGACTGTTGACCAATTTCAAGTGGTCCCCGGTCCTGCAAGCTCTGGTTTCCAGGGGATTCCTCTGGTGGTGTTGGTTGTCCAACCTCTGAAAGGGGTGTCCTTCTCGCTGGTCCAGTGAGAGATGGATTCACCATGAGTGGCATGCCTCTAGCTTTATCAGGAGAAGGTGGAACACCTCCATGCCCTTGAAGATCAATCATTACAGGCATGTTGCCTGGCTGAGATACAGGCATTCTCTGAGATGGATCATTGGGATTGACTAAACCCTTAGGCATGTGCCCACCTTGCTGTAGTGGCATTCGATTCTTAGCTTCTTGTTGCATTTTAAGCATCATCATCATTTGTTGTTGTTGCTGCTGCTGATGTTGTTGCTGTTGCTGCTGTGTTTGTTGTTGCTGCTGTTGTGGCTGTGACTGCAGTTGTTGTTGGAGGTGTTGTGGTGGCTGTTGTTGTTGTTGCATCTGCATTGACTGTTGTGAATGAATCTGGGTCTGGACATGATGGGGTCCTTGTGATGTTCCAGCTTGACCTTGAGGACCCTGCATACTCTGCATTTGCATTTGTTGCTGTTGCATTTGCTGCTGCTGAATTTGTTGATGCTGTTGTTGCATCTGTTGCTGTTGCATCTGTTGCTGCTGTATTTGTTGCTGCTGCTGCTGTTGTAACTGCTGCTGCTGCTGTTGCATTTGCTGTTGCTGCTGTTGCATTTGCTGCATCTGTTGCTGCTGTTGTGGGGGCATAAACTGCATTGGCATTTGTTGTAATACCCTTTGATCTCCAGACTGACCAGGCAGACCTAAAAATAAAATAAAATGCAAGTAAATAAAATAATTATGTAAAAACAATCAATCATCAAACAAGAGAGATTTTACCTTTTAGATTTTATCATTTACCTGGTCGATTTGCAAATTCAGAATGTTTGGAGTTAGAGTCAAGGCCAGCCCCTTGATCACTACCCAGCCCTTGCATCTCTACTTCCTCCATTCCATGAGGCACTGAATCCAGACCACTAAGACAGAGATGGATCAACTTTGTAGTTATTTACAACATTGCAACAGATTCATTTACTCTGCTTCAGTGTAAAAAATAAATAAATAACAAAAAATAATCAAAGCACTTACCACAGACCATCAGCAGACTGTTGTCCTTCTCCTACTTTTGGTTTTTTCTTACGAGGAGGTTTTTTCTTTTTAGGCTTAGCCTGGTTAGCAGCAGCCCCACCTGCTCCTTGCTTCCCACCAGGACCAAACTGGCTGGCAGAAATATCACTTTGGAGAAGATTTACTAACAAGGGACTGGTTAATGTCACATCCTTGTTTACCTGAAATCCTGCTTGCCCACATTGGCCTCCTATTTGCATCTGACCAGCAAACTGAGGATTGAAGGGCATGCCATGACCAGGGAAATGGCCATTGCCAACCTGTAAATGTTGAGAACCCCCCAACATACCCTGCTGTTGCTGCTGATTCTGCAGGTCTGGAACCATCTGTTGGCCGATATCAGCGTTTCCACTACCATCTCCAAGCTGATGTTGAAGTTGCTGACCAGCCTGTTGCTGCTGTAGCATCACCTGCTGTTGTTGTTGCTTTTGCTGAAGTTGTTGTTGTACCAAATGGTGATTTCCTGGAAGTCGCATTTGAGGCCCATGAATTCCTAATGCTTGGTTGGGGTTGCCATTTATTGGAATTTGTTGAGACTGTTGTTGTACCATTTGCTGATGGGGTTGCTGCTGTAGCTGGGGTTGCTGTTGTAGCTGTTGTTGTTGCATTTGTGACTGTTGTGGCTGTTGGTGTTGCAGTTGTAGTTGCTGCTGTTGTAACTGTTGTTGCTGTAGCTGCTGTTGCTGTAATTGCTGCTGTTGTTGCAAATGAGCCAATTGTTGTTGTTGTTGTGGAGTCATCTGTTGCTGACCCATCTGAGATTGAAACTGTGGCAAATTACCTTGAACGTTGGGTGAAGGACCTCTCATCATCTGGCCTGGCATTACCCCAGGCTGACCTTTTGGCCTCTGTATCTGACTAGCTACAATGTGTTCCATCATAGCATTTTGCTGCTGTTGTTGTTGTTGCTGTTGTTGTTGCTGCTGCTGCTGAAGCAACAATGCCTGATGATTCTGTCCTCCACTGTGTTGGTTTTGGTTCTGCAAGATCCCTTGACCCTGTGGTGGCATCATTTGCTTGGGAGGAGTCATTCCTCGTTGCCCGGCATTCACTGGCCTGGACAGGACAGTCTGGCCCCCTGTTTGGCTTTGTGCCATTTGACTTTGTGAGGAAACTACTGCCTGTGTTTGATGTTGAGTCTGCGGTACACCCATCATTTGAGTCTGAAGACCTTGCTGAGGTTGCCCCATACTTCCACCTGAGGTGGTGCCTGGGGGTTGGGCTGGCATGCTAGTGTGGTGGGCCATTCCAGCACCTTGAAGGGGATTTGACTGCATGTGGTTTTGCGCTGAGGCTGAAGACTGGACACCTATGGAAAGATTTTCAGAGGTGTTAAAAACTAATTAAAGTTGTATAGATAGAAATTGGACATATTTTCAAATTTCAATAGCACAAAAGCAAATGAAAACAATCCACTTTACATGTGCACATCTTACCAGTGCTTGCAACACTCTGATTATTTTGTAATTGGGGTGTACTACCTGCTCCAGTGGTAGTAACCTGTCCTTGTGCAAAGTTATGATTAACAGGAGCATTTGGGAACCCCATTGGCATTCGTTTGGGCATACCTGCAAATATATATATATATATATATTTATTCAAATACATGCAGCCAAATAAATAACAATATAATATTACTTTTACATTACACAGCTTAAAACATACCTCCCATACCACCTTGAGAAACCTGTCCATGTTGTGGAATGCCCATAAAGCCTGGCTGAATGTTTCCTTGCTGGCCCATCACAGCTCTACCTGGAGATCCAACACCTTGTGGGAACCCCTGGGGGGTTGTGGGACGTGGACCAAGTTGCCCCTGTCCCTGTCCCATCATTGGAGGAGTCCCAGGTGAGCCCTGTTGGAAAGGAGATGACGACGAACCAGGGGACTTTGCTGCAAGATTGCCTTGCGTGGCAGAGGACGGAGGCAGAGGTGCTCTCGAGACAACTACACCCGGTGCTCCCTGAGGGCCTTTGGGCTGAGGGGTTACAAACTGGTTTGCCCCGGTCTGCTGCTGCTGCTGTTGTTGTTGTTGTTGCAACTGAAGTGGTGTCATTGCATTGAAAACCTGTCCAGCCTGCTGGCTTCCAAATGGATATGGTGGTGGTGGATGATTGGGCGTCTGAACCGATGCCAAAGAGGGTTGACGCTGCCCCATTTGTGGCTGTGGGGGGGCTTTCCTCCAACCTGGTCCCATAGGACCCTGGACAGGTGGTGGCTGGAGAACACCAGAGGGCAACTGGTTCCAGCCAGGAGGTACAGGCATCTGGTTAGAGGGGTTGAAAGGACCACGTGCACCACTTAGTTGAGCCAGCTGAACCTGCTGTTGTTGGTGCTGCTGTTGTTGTTGCTGAAGTTGCTGTAGGGCTGCTGGATTTAACTGTCGATTTGCTTGCATGGCTTGTATGTGATGTCCCTGTGGGCCTAAGCTGCCAAGTGGACCATGTCCCACTTGAGGATGCTGGAGTTGTTGTTGCTGCTGCTGCTGTAAGGCCAGCCCTGACAGCATGGGATCCATTGTGTCTGAAAAAGAAAGTGAAAGATAAAATGAAAACGAAATCCCTGTTAAATTACATTTTTGCTTTGCATAGCATCCTTTTACCCACAAATCACCTCAACTTTTTACTTTTGCTTTTAAATTTGATTATAATCTGTGATATTAGGTGATCTGGCAACAGAGGAGGAGTGCCTACTCAACTCATCAACAGTTGCACTATGGCTTTAAACTTCAGTTATATGTCAGTTAAGTGTGGTTTAAAAGAAAAAACCTTCGGTTTCCTTTTTTTTATTCTATCATTAAATTAGGAGACATAAAAATAAAACTTCACAGTTGCTTCAATTTCTTCAGTATGCCTGATATCAATATGGAGTGAATGAGTGACAAAGATCATGAAGCACAAACC
Source organism: Rhinogobio ventralis (assembly GCA_039654625.1). Taxonomy (NCBI): domain Eukaryota; kingdom Metazoa; phylum Chordata; class Actinopteri; order Cypriniformes; family Gobionidae; genus Rhinogobio; species Rhinogobio ventralis. The sequence continues at coordinate 31,091,471 of CM077203.1, read as the reverse complement.
TTCAAAGTTAATACATGTACTAAAACTTTTTATTACAATTTTGTTTAATCAATATACATCATAGTTACTGTATGTAGTCATCAAATCAAATCAGAGGACCCAACCCTTGAAATATGTGGTCATAGGTGACAAATTTGAGTTGTTACAACCAACAACAAAAAAGCTGATGTGTCTGACCTGACAGATGTGTCTTCAAGACACATTTTAACACAAGGTGAAAACAGGGTTTATGGTTCTGTCCTCAACTATGCTCAGATTCCAAGAAAGCAGAGTGTGAAAGTTCATAAAAAGTTCTTTGACCACATGCTCTATGCTTGCATTTCTTTTTAGGAGCACATTCTGATCAATGACAGAAATTACCCATTACAGGGCGATATTTGACTCCTTAAATTGATTTCCAGGGGCTATTCTTTTCTCTTTTTTTTTACCTTTGTAAGGTAATTTTTTTTTCTAACCTAATTAAATACATCTCTTCTTTTATGTCAAATTCTTACAATTATAATTATTAACTTGTTAAACAAAATTAATTAAAATAATCAATTTGATTAGAAAAAAGTTAATCTTTATACAGCATGTATATTTACAGACCGTTTAATGAGGCTAGAGGTGGCATTAGTGCATTTAAATTCATAATAACAATGTTATGAGATGTTTTAAATATAAAGTTATAGAAATATTAAATGATTCAAATAACTGAAATACTTTTAAATTTAAATTAAAACCGCCAGTAGGTGGCAGCATGTCACCGTCTTTGCAACTGAATCATTCATTCAATCGATTCATTGTTTTTACAAAAACAAATAGTTTCAAACAAAGTCACAGCTGAGTTGTCTACACTGTACAACGGATCTCTCTCTCATTTACATTGCGTCTTTGTTATGAGAGGCTTCATTAGCGTGCAGGTCTCAGCACTGAACAAAAACTCTGGCTTTGAGTGGTAAGAGTATTCTGATTAACTTAAACACCTCTGATTGGCCACTGCATTCAAGAGATCAACAGATATGTCTGTGATTGGCTACATTGCTCAACACTACAAAACACGTTTTAAATAGAAACCTTTGACGCTTTCCAGAAAGCAAACACAAACTGTATTAGTGTCAGCTGAGGGTGCACACTCTAGCACCCCATAAAACCGGGCCTGATCAGGTCAGGTCATTTTTTGAGCATAAAAATAGGGGTCTTATCATTGAATTAACAAATGGCTTTTGGATGTTTGAAGCATTACCTGTCTGTGAAGGTGGTCTTGGTGCTCTTGGTTGCATCGGTCCACCACTATTCGGTACCATTCCCTGTGGTGCCATATTAGCCCCAGGGGGCATCATGGACACCGAAGGGTTATTCATTCGCATTCCAGCTGAAACAACAAGCATTTCTTCAGCATACATTTGCCTAATGAAATTTCAGTCATCCTGAAGACCTTGAATAGGGCTTAGATTAGACACCGGACCTCTAGTACACTGTGTTAAGATAAGCACTTGTGCATAATTACCCTGGCCCTGCTGCATGGGGAAACTAACATCCATTCTCATCTGACCAGGTGCACCAAGGGGTCCATTAACCCTTACTTCTTGACCTCGGCTCTGTCCAACCGCAACGTTGATAGCACCTTCACCTGTATGAACCCATCAGACCAATCAACACATTTGCTGATTGTAGAGCAAAGGCTAAAATTCACACTTATATGCAATTACAAACATACAAAGCGCCAATAAGGTCAAAGGCGGCAATCAGGCCGCTAGGAAACACGCTGGCCTGAGCACACACTTGCATTGCGAGTGGTTTGGCTAAGCAGAACGTACCTTCAATCTGCACAGAGAGGATGCCCAGATCCCGCAGCTGCTGCTGGTTGTTTTGAGCCAGGAGGCGCAGTCGCTCGGCTGCCTCTCTGGGGATGTTGAAAGTGACACGCACGCTGTTCCACGGCTCCACACGCTCGGGTTCAAGCTTCTTAGTACCTTCATGGAGAACAGGAGAAATATAAGCCAACGGAGATGGGGGGGGGGACCCCATGCAAACAAAACAAGAGTTTGGTACATTTAGTCAATGTCTGTTAGCTTTGTGATACAACAACACAAGAAATAAAACTGCACCCGTCAAGCAATTTCATGAAAAGAAACCAAAAGAGCAACTCCACATACTAAACACTGAGCAAAGACAGCATGAATCTTTATATTTTTTTAAAACAAACAGCATTTAAATCTAATGTATAGATCTTGAATCAAAAATATAATTTTTCAGTAGCAACGCATGAGTATTAATCAAAGTTTCAAGCCAAATCTTGACCTAGTAAGAGCATATCAGGCATCCCGTTTAAGATGTTATCCAGCTTCTCCTGAAAGTCCTCATCATTCATGTTCCCTTTGAAAGCAACATAGATTGTGGAGTTCGTGGTAGGGCTGTGGGAGCCATCGTCTCCATCTTCCGTGAGCGAGGCGGCTCGAGGTGATCGAGCATCCTGGGAGAGCTCAGACGAGCCGTGCTGATGCGCCATAGCCCTTCACCAAAAGAGCTGTGTGGCCTCTGGAGACTGAGACACTGCTAAAAGAGAAACAACAAGGTTCGTCACCATCCATGAGAAAACCATCAAATAAACCGCAATAATATACTTTCCTTTAAATACAACAAGGTTCTAAAAAGTTTGGGATCAGTTAAGATTCAGCAACGACAAATTCAATTTATCAAAATTGGCAGTAAAGACATTTATAATGTTACCAAATATTTCTATCCTATATAAATGCTGTTCTTTTTAACTTTCTATTAGTCAAAAAATCCTTTAAGCAGCAACATGTTTTTAACATTTATAATAATCAGAAATGTTTCTTGAGCATCAAATCATCATATTAGAATTATTTCTGAAGGATCATGTGACACTATGATGCTGAAAATTCAGCTTTGATCACAGGAAAAAAAATCACATTTTACAACAGATTTACATAGAAAATAGTTATTTTCAATTGTAATAATATTTCACAGTTGTTACTGTATTTTGGATCAAATAAATGGTGAGCATAAAGTCCCATTCACACTTCCAGTGACACAAAGTAAATGGGATCTCTAAAAGAGTTAATTCCTCGACTCTGAATAGCCCTAGAGTCAGGGTTGACTCCAGCATAAGAATCGACCCTTATTGATGACCATTTTGCCATGTCCGAATTCACTCACTTGTTCACTGATTCTCTAATCCCTAGATGAAGCGAGGAATTCAGACGCTGACATATTACACCATGTATCAGAGAGCTGGAAGTTTCGCAGAAACAACTGTCAAACTTTTATCCTGCATGTAGCTTACTTTAAACAAATACCAGTCATAGTGACTTTAGTTTGTAATTATAAATACCTCCACGTCAGCTTTGTAGTTTGTTATATGAATGCAATAAATATTAGGATTTCCATGTGAACATAAATTGTGTTCATAATCATTACACTAACAATAAAATCAATAACTTTATACAAATGAAGAGGGACTTTCAGGATGTAGGCGTGTCCAGCAACACAACAGTTGAGATGTGTAACTTTATGCAAATGAAGAGCGACTTTCAGGATGTAGGCGTGTCCAGCGACACAACAGTTGAGATGTGTAACTTTATGCAAATGAAGAGCGACTTTCAGGATGTAGGCGTGTCCAGCGTCGCAACAAAGTTTAGATATATGTATACTTTTTTTCACCTTTTTTTTTTTCAACAAAGTGGATTCAGCCACGAAGTGGTAGGCCATGTAAAATCAGAGCAGGGTCAGCATATGCTGAGGGTCACAGTGCGCAGAAGTCGCCAATCACGCTTCTCTGTCTGGCAATCTGATGGACGAGTCTGGCTTTGGCGGTTGCCAGGAGAACAGTACTTGCCTGACTGCATTGTGCCAAGTGTAAAGTTTGGTGGAGGGGGGATTATGGTGTGGGGTTGTTTTTCAGGGGTTGGGCTTGGCCCCTTAGTTCCAGTGAAAGGAACTCTTAATGCTTCAGCATACCAAGACATTTTGGACAATTTCATGCTCCCAACTTTGTGGGAACAGTTTGGGGATGGCCCCTTCCTGTTCCAACATGACTGCGCACCAGTGCACAAAGCAAGGTCCATAAAGACATGGATGAGTGAGTTTTGTGTGGAGGAACTTGACTGGCCTGCACAGAGTCCTGACCTCATCCCGATAGAACACCTTTGGGATGAATTAGAGCAGAGACTGCGAGCCAGGCCTTCTCGTCCAACATCAGTGCCTGACCTCACAAATGCGATTCTAGAAGCATCCCAAAACTTTTGGCAATATAGTGTACACTGCGTGTTATTAGGCACGTTGATTTTCTGATCATATTTTTTTTCCAGGCACTTTTTACTAATTCCAAACCACATTGACCTTAACTACTATTAATTTTGTATTTACTAATTTATAAGTGATATATAATTGTTCATGAAGGCTGGAAATGAAAAACACCTTATATTCAGGTGTGCAGAATTATTAGGCACATTTTTTACAGATAAAATGAGCCAAAAAAGAGATTTAACTCAGACTGAAAAGTCAAAAATGATTAAATGCTCATGAGAAGGATACAATACTAATGCAATACTAGACACTGCAGTTAAGGCATGACCACTGGACAGTAAAATGCTCATTGGGTCAGCAGGGTCAGACAAAAACAGGTGGTGAAGAAAAGACACACGTTAACTGCAAAAGAATTAACGTGAAGAATTAAGTGTGAAACCATCAGGAACCCTTTAGTCTCCAGCACCACCATTTTCCAGAACTGCAACCTACCTAGAGTCTCCAGAAGTGCAAGGTGTCAGGATCTCAGAGACTTGAGTTAGGGAAAGAATCCTAAAAAAGGACCCCCTACTTAATAAGAATTACAAGCGGAAGTGTTGTAAAATACATGAAGACTGGTTTTGTATAGGCTAGGCTTTATAGGCAGATAGGTTGAGAAAGAGTTTCCTTGAGCTGTGCTCATTTGTTTCCATTTCTCCTCATGAGGCTGCGCAAGCCTCAACCACGCAACCTTGTTACCATCAGTACATTATTATTCACTATCAATCACCACTTACACTCAATGAATGCAGAATCATTCTCACGTTTTGGTGTTTCCCTAGTTATTTTTGTTATCAACGTTTTAATCAGGATACTTGTCTTTCACTTGCCCCTTCAAAAAATCCACTTGTCCCGGACAAGCGTTAATGTCGAGCCCTGACTATATACTTTACTTTTTTTTTGCACTCTTTCAGACTACTTATTGACACCGTGTAACATCGACTATCGCAGAAAGCCTAGCGTCAAACATGGCATAACATCGGTGACTGGCGACATTCAATGAATGACAAATACATACAGGCACTCTGCTCACTTCATTTCTGTCTGTGTCTTCTAGCTTCCCTCTCCTACAGCCATGGGAGCAGCCCTGCGAGGGATTTCCTGTTACTTACGAGAGGTACTGTACCCCAAAACCACCTGTTTTCTCTCCAATGATATTTCCGGATGCAAGTTTGAGATGACGTTTTAAATAATGCCTGCTGATGAAGGCTCTCACACTCAAATGTTTTCACATTGGGATCTAAACTCATTTGCATTTCAATAAGAACATTGAGCACATTATAATAAGTGGGACGGAAGAAATTGATTAGCATTTTCATTACCATCCAAAATTGTTCTCAACATGCTAGGTTCCCCAGGATGAGAAATACCGGAAAGTAAAAAGTACACAAGGATGAGGATGGGGTCCGCTAAGGAAAGGGCAGGCATGTGGATGCACTATCTGTGCATTTTATTGTTTAAAGCAAATCCCTGCTCTCTCTGTCCACAAGAACGAATGTGGCATTCAAGTCTCTGGCGGTGTGAACGATGGCTTAGGAGACTTTCAAAAACATTAAACTTTTGAACGGTAGCGCACATACGCCTTATTCATTACTTGGTTTAAAATAATACCTTCGGCTTCATGGTAAAGAAAATTCGTTTTTACATATAAATTATTAATAAATCATATATATCATGTTCTTGAAGAGGCACAGCACATGACCTTGCTTTGTCATAAAAATGTCTTGACACACAGTCATGAGAGCCTGCAGGGGTCTGCCCAACACTGTAAAAACAATCCATTAAATTTACTGTAAAAAACTGGCAGCTGTGGTTGCCAGAAAGACATTTTAGGCTTTACAGATTTAAGTAAAATGTACAGTATATAACCGTATTTCATTAACTGAAATAATGTTAAATTACCAACCTATTGAAATATTAACATCTGTTATGTACCTTTGATATATACTATCAACCACCAATCACAATGGTGATGAGAGTCACATGAGGAATCAAAGCTCATCACAAGCAGCTTTTCGGAGGACAATACTAATATAAGGTGCAGTGTCATTCACACAAACACTAAACACCATCATGGTAACACACATGAAATTTTAAAAATGCAATAAAACCAAGCGGCAACCTCCCCCAGTTTCTCTTGAAGCCAATACGGAAGTGACTTAAACTGCAATTCATCGACTGGCCGCTAGAGACAGGCTCCAGAAGGGAGCAGAATCTCTTTGAGCTCCACGTTAAAATGCCCAACTTTACTGCAGAAAAAGACATGTTTACAGCCTGGTACAAATTGTGGTTTTGGTCTATATAGCTAATTTTGCCCTTCATGACAACTGTGAGGGGGGTGAATTTTTCATTCGTTTTTCATTATATAAAGGCTTAAAGTGCAAAATTAAGGGCATGGCCACTTTGAGTGACAGGTGGATAGCCGTTTGTCTGCTGTCTGTTAGTCATCACGTCACCTCAGCTCCAGCCACGTCCTGCCTCTTTGCCCATTGTCAGTTATCCAGGAGTGACGCATGGTTAGGGCTGCACGATTATGACGGAAATCATAGCTGTCAATTATTCCCTTGAAATTGTAATTGCGATTATTAAATACGATTATCACAATTTACATTGAATTATGTTTTGAATAGCTTTATACCATTATAGCTTGCCTGCATATTACTGCATGCCATATTTTTATATAAAAATAAAAAAAGAAGCTGAAAACACTCTTTCTGAAAAACTTTTATTGCTTTTCTGTAGCATTAATCCTCAAATCTCAACTACACATTGGTTTGGTTTCCTCTTTAAATAAAATAAAATTAAAAATATGCATTCAATAATAGGGGTCTTCGCACCGGGTAGTTAGGACAGTTAGGAACTAGGCATCAGGGTGGTTCCCCGAGGACTAATGTTCCTCTAGGGTCATTTTCCTGGTTGCATTCGCACCACCAGTTGGAACTCTGAAGTGAAGTAAGCCACACTTAATGTTGTGACTTTTATTTTGACTGCGCGGCAGACATTTATTTAGACGGTGCTGAGAACGCCAGAGTCTGAGCACAGAGTGCTCACATTCTCCGTCTTGATTAGCTTACGATCTTTTCAACAGTCCTGTCTTATACCTTATTAGATAGAACTGTTATACAAAGAAAGCAGACATGTAAAAAAGTATTAGCGTCTGCCGTGTGGTGACTAGCAGAAATACATAATCATGTTTCGCTTGCTCCCCGCAAAGTTGCGTTGGATTGTCTCCTAAGGGTTGAGAGGTCCATCTATCACTGTTTTCCATGTTAGTTAGTTTAGTTCATATTAGTTAGTTTCATATAGGCTATGTGCACGGCTTTTTAAAAATGGCGGGTGCTATTTCGCGTGCATTCAACCATTCAGTGTACATTTTTCTCACTGGTAGTTCCTATTGTGCTGGGTTAGTTCCTACTCTGAAGTAGTCATGATTCGCCACTCACAACGTAACTAGGCCTGTCACGATAACTACTTTTTGTTTCGCGATATATCGTCCCAGAAATAATTGCGATAAACGATATTATTGTCATTTTAAGACTATTTTATGCCACTGAATATATAATCCTAATATAACAGCATAATAATGCAAGTAGACCTACACACTTTCAAATGACAACCTTTTAATTCTTTAGATCATGGAAATTAAGGGTAAAATATATATTATCCTAAATAAAAAAAATTGAATAAATAGTAAATTCTGCGTTGACATTTATATGTGCACCGGAACAGGGGATTGCGGCTTTGAAATCGAGTCAATTTGGGCTTATTCTTCCAAACTGTCAGTGGTTGTCAGGAAAACACTATAACGCCTCAAATGGCGCCTTTTTTTCACCTGTCGATAACCGCTCTGTGTATGAAGGAACTGCCCGAGAACCACTTTTGCCTCCGTCATGGAAAACATACAAGATGACAGCACAATCGAGTAAAATGTTGGTGACATTCATTATCATGTAAACATAATGGCCGATATATTGCATCACAAAAAATTATTGAGGTCATGTACATATATTGTGCGATATAATCGATATATTGATTATTGCGACAGGCCTAAACGTAACATGCTCCAAACACACCTCTTAAGCATGCAGAATAATAAAAGTGGATTTTTTTTTGTAATCGTGATTAGAAATTCGATTAATTGTGCAGCCCTACGCGCGGTGACACGCTACCAAGATGGCAACTGCCAGCTCGACCCTACTTTACGCTTCAAAACTGCCTTTCTGTACATAACTGATTAGAAAAAAACTGTTATTTCAACGAAAATACATCAAATGTGAAGTGTCACGCAGCGCAAGGAATTCTGGGAATGTCACTTTAAGGTTTTTCACTGTAAATTACACAATAACTTGCTGTGTTCAACTTCTAAAAACTGTAAATTTAACGGTACATTGAATTAAATGTAAGGTTAAATCTATTAGTTATTATAGTACAGAAACTTTGTGTTAACCAATTAACTGTTTTTCACCACAGCATTTTTACAGTCTTTTACCGGTAAAATCACGATAATTTTTCCTGTTTTCCCCCCTGCATGTTTGTTGATCCACACGACTTTTGTTTGGTATTAAAAAATAATTCAAATTTTAATAAGCAACGGAGTGTTGTTATTTTTTTATTTTTTTTCAGAAATAATACATGATTATGCAAGACTACTAGGTTTGATGATTATTTTAATGAGGTGTTTTTCTTCATTATGATATCAGGACAGTTGTATCACCCAGACATTTTTGAGAAATTAAAAATCCTGCTAATCTTGGAAAAATATTTTGCATACAAATAGCAATTTTGATGTATTTTTTTAAATTAATCCATGCCATTCACACCAAACAGAAAATGATAGAACAACTTCATAAAGTATTTCATAATACGCAATAAAGCAAGACTGAACATTAGTTATATTATGAAGAAACCCTGTTATGTAGGTTCATGCTACAACAATAACCAGCCTTCTAAAAAGTAGTGTGGCGATACCATGGTATAGCGATAGTATCAAATAGTAATACTATGATAGTTACCATGGTAACCATCGGTTTTCTTGTTAGTGCACCCAAGACTACACAAAGTTTCTTTATCAAAATAACATCTCATCAACCCAGAGAACACAGTGAAACAACACTGATACTTCATGATGACAACTCTTCATAATGAGATGTCAAATTCTGGCTTTAGAAATACTGAGAGGAGATTCACTGCAAACTGACCACACTGAACCTGATAAACATCTAATACACAACACCTAGTGCGTTATCCTGCTTGCAATTATTGATGAAATCACTCAAGAGCTTCATATGGATTTATTTCTCTAGCATTAGCATTAGCCATATCAAAACAAAGACAAACCACATCACTTTAGCTCAAGACAAACAACACAACATTATAACGACTTTAAAGCTCATATCTGGTACGTGCAATCCTAGCACCAACAGCGTAACGAACACCTGCGTTATTATAATGAGTTTACCTCACTTAGGCTAATGCATTAGCTACACAAACACACAGAGCCTCACTGCTCACTATCACACTCATATACGGCTGTTCCCTCCGTGCACTGCACACATTCACGTGCTAATGTCACATTAGTGTTCCTATAAGGAATTGAGGCGGTAAAATCTCACCGTTGTCAGTCCATCAGGAGTGGTTTTACTGCAGTAAACAGGGATATGCTAGCAGACGCTAACGGCGCGTTCTCGAGGCGGCTGTGCACGTAAGATCAGCGTTGTGCGCGCGCCCGAGCTGCATGGGACCGCGCGCTCGTGTCCGCTCTCTGTCCAGTAACGCAAGAGCGGGGTTGACAGAAAGATCACCAGCACAAAACACGGGTGACCGGAAGTGAACGGTCGCAAGAATAGCACAGGTTCCGCTTCACAAATTCATATAAAGATGTAACGTTAACCTTTTTTGGAGTAGTAACCACTTTGCTGAATATGATAACAGCTTCGTTTTAAATCTAAAGTTATCATTTCAGCTTCATATGCATTATGAAATAACCTCAGTTTTATTTCTGATAATACAGAGCACAATTTTCTCGACGGTTATCAAAAGTTTTCCTACTTTGTTATTTTATGATCTTATTTAATATCTTTTTAATGTATTGTAATAATGCATGGGAACAGTTTTCTGAATTCAGTCTGAGGTTTTTTATGTTCAGTGAGGCTTGACTGCCTGTCTGTGGGGCCCTTTTATTACATTTTAGTTGAATTTATATCTATACTAGTCCTTGCAGTGGTTGATAGCCTACATAAGCAATTGAAGTATATTCAAAGCACTGATTATAAGAGGCACAAGAAATCAGTCACCACAACAAAATAGCTGCAACCAGCAATTATCGGGGCCAAGCTCAAAAAGGAACAATGTGACATGCAAAGCATGGCTGGGAGCTTCAGAAAAACTGCGACAATAAGCAATAGCATTTTTGGAAATTTCATTATAACTGTTTCGGAACTTTTTGAGCACCTTCAGGGCATGGTCCCGATGAGACCAAGTATCGTAACAATAAGCCAATGCGTTCATAAAATACAGCATTTTAGGACAAATTTCAAAATGGCTGATGCCCACAATAGCCAATATGGGACAATAGTGCCACGTCACTTTGTAGGCCAATTGGCAGTTAGCATCACACTGGTTCCCTTTGACAAAAACCAATAGGATTTTCCCATAGGCTTTTGGATTATCGCAAAAAACATGCTCTGTGATCAACACAAGTTTATGATACTTACACGTTTTGTCCATCAAGATAATTATCACAGATGAACACAACTAATTAATTTTGAAGTCTAAATGCAGTTGCCAGAAGTAAAAAGCTAAAGGTAGGCTATAAACGGACTACATTATGGTAACATGACCTTACCGTCAAGCTTTCAGCAACTCTTTTGGTTTTTATCTCAAAACATTTTCCCAGAACGTGTGAGACTAGTTAGACTAGTTTATAAGAGCACAATTATGAGCATAATAAGGTTGTAAAAGCTGTTACCTATTCGGTGTGATGACATTTAATGTCCTCAACCGCCTCGTAGTCACATTTAGACACTTGTTAGCGACCGGCTTTTTCAAGACCGTAACAGCTTCACAAAAAAAAAAAAATCACAAGTGGCGTAATACTGATGTATTTTATGTTGTAGAATAAAACGTGAAAGTGTCTTGAGCTTTTGTTCACCACAGACCATTAAACCAAAACCCCTTTCAAAAGACCCATTGACTCCGGGATGGGGAACCGGAAGTGCTAAAATGCTAATTCGCTTCTGCGTTTTGGCCTACATAGGGAAGTCATACCTGCACCACTCTATGCACTGAATCAGAAGAGGCCAGTTGTATAATTTTTGGGCAAACCGTTCAGAAGTTATAAGCAAAATCACGGTTCATATCTTCGGACCAGTAGGTGGCGCTGTGCCAAAACACTGCATGTAGCCTCAGGTCATGCTTGGGATGATATGCATCAAGTGTGGTCTGAATATGCTAAAGATAGCCTCGCGTCTAATTAGGCGTGCTCTTCGTCAAATTCGTTTGAGTGTTATTTGATAACGGTTCAGTTTATCAAAACTTTGCCATCATGGTCTGAAGATTATCTGGTTCAATTTTCATGAAAATCAGACAACCCGTCTAGGAGGAGTTCGAAAAAGTTGATTTTGGGTGGGAAATTTTGACGTAAAATGGTAATAGGGTGCAGTAAGAATTTTGCCCTTATGGTTCAAAAGTTATTAGCATAAATGTAGTGAACTTTGGACAGTTGGTGGCGCTAGAGGGATTGAGTTAGAGACTCTAAATTTGCTGTGGTGAATGTTTGGACTGTCCTCTATCAGTGTGCCAAATTTCACAACTTTTTACCATACGGTTCAATGGGCTCGAGCGGAAGGAGTAGTAGTTCGGTGCTTGGCCTCTAACAATGAGTTTGGAAATAAAGCAACAAAACTACACTACACTATAAATATTTATTCTTCATCTTGGTCACTCTTATTGTAAAGCTACTAAACACAACAGTTATGCTGTTACAGTGCAATTATGTTCAGTTGAGGAAAAAACACAAAACAAAGAAGCTCAAATTTCTGTCATAAATAGTCATCTGATTGTCTCTCAGAAGAAAAAGAAAATATGCATAGCGAACATTCAAGAAATTCATTTTACCGTTTCCACGTAGCAATTGCAAAATTGACAACAAAAACTCAAAATGAAAAACCATTGAAGCAAATAACAATTATGGTATATATGAAACTGCACGTGAAAGATTATGACACACACGTAACTGTAGGAAAATCCATCATTTGCTTCCTATTTTACATCTTAGCTTCATTCATTTTAGGCAACTTCCCTTGTTATTCCAGGAATTTTTGATTTGATAATAAAATAAAACTATACATTTACCATTTTGTTACCACCAAACCCTCTAATATAATCAATATATAATATACAACATCATTTATTTGTAAACAGTAGCATTTACCCTCTCTGTCAATGCAAGAATGTCAACTTCACTTTCATTCCACCTTCATTTACTCACATTTGTGAAGCTACTTCTTCATGAAGACTTCAGGAGACCTTGCAAGATATGAAAACAAATCCTTCCATTTTCCTTTTCCTAGCCCTGGAGTCATTTCGCATAAGGCATAATCCTACACAATCCTCAAGAGCTAGTAATTAATAGAAAGACATACTGAAATATACATGAGTTAAAAGTTTGGACACTTTAATGAATATGTTTCCTTATGATTTCAGATGAGAGTGAAGGAAAAGCAGCCGACGTGAGTCCAGCATACCTGGAACATCTTCAATACGGTTTATTTACCGCTTTTGATAGTAGTGAGCTAAGATTAACTCTAGATAAAGGAATATGCTTAAATATTTAGAGTTGTTTAACATTTTCAGGTAGAGCTGCATGATTAATCGTTAAAAGATCTCGATCTTGATTCAAACACCCACAGAATCTTATTCCTAAATGTCAACGATTCGCCTGTGTCTATTAAACCTTTGACAAGTACGATCACAGTGGACAAATCATTACGATCAAAATAAAGTAAATCACCTTTTGAAATTAAGTAGATGCTTCAAATAAATATTGTATCCGTTACATCATTACACCAGTAGGTGGCAACAAGAGACTGTTAAAAAATGTGTTTGTCACTGAATCATTTGTTCAAGAGATTCATTCAAAAACGCTGATTCATCCAGTAATGAAACAAGTGTTTATGAGTGAGTCATTGAATCATTCATTCAAAACGCTGATTCATCCAGTAATGAAACAAGTGAAGTCTTTATTAATGAGTCATTGAATCATTCATTCAAGCGATTCGTTTAAAAACGCTGATTCATCCAGTAATGAAACAAGTGAAATGTTTATGAGGGAGTCATTGAATCATTCATTCAAAACGCTGATTCATCCAGTAATGTAACAAGTGAAGTGTTTATGAGTGAGTCATTGAATCATTCATTCAAAACGCTGATTCATCCAGTAACGAAACAAGTGAAGTGTTTATGAGTGAGTCATTGAATCATTCATTCAAGCGATTCGTTTAAAAACGCTGATTCATCCAGTAATGAAACAAGTGAAGTGTTTATGAGTGAGTCATTGAATCATTCATTCAAAACGCTGATTCATCCAGTAACGAAACAAGTGAAGTGTTTATCAGTGAGTCATTGAATCATTCATTCAAGAGATTCGTTTAAAAAAGCTGATTCATCCAGTAATGAAACAAGTGAAGTGTTTATGAGTGAGTCATTGAATCATTCATTCAAGCGATTCGTTTAAAAACGCTGATTCATCCAGTAATGAAACAAGTGAAGTGTTTATGAGTCATTGAATCATTCATTCAAGTGATTCTTCAAAAACGCTGATTCATCCAGTAATGAAACAAGTAAAGTCTACATGAGTGAGTCATTGAATCATTCATTCAAGCGATTCGTTTAAAAACGCTGATTCATCCAGTAATGAAACAAGTAAAGTCTACATGAGTGAGTCATTGAATCATTCATTCAAGCGATTCGTTTAAAAACACTGATTCATCCAGTAATGAAACAAGTGAAGTGTTTATGAGTGAGTCATTGAATCATTCATTCAAGCGATTCTTCAAAAACGTTCAAGTTAAACACACCAAATGAACCATTCATCCAAATCGATTACTTAAATTAATTCAAATATATTATTATTTTTAAATACACTGCAGCAATTAACATTTTGTCAGAACCTCTAATAAACTGCGTTATTTTGTTAGTCGTCTATTCAGAATCATGATCTCGGTTTAAAACGAACAAACAAAAAAATTCAATTTAGTCAGAATCGTGCAGCTCTATTTTCTGGTCACAGCATAATTATCATGCCTCCATTTGTGTTGTTATACAGTTTTGACGACTTTACTATACTCCCACAATGTAGAAAATATTTATAAATAATGAGAAGGTATGTCCAGAAGTTTTGACCGGTACTGTATGTGTCTGCAGTTTACAAGCGGACTTATCCAGTCATAAGTGATTAACATACCAGTGTCATGAGAGTAGTTCTTGAAATCTTTAGGTAAATAATGAAAAACACTGCAATCTCACTGCCTTTCATTATCATGATCATGTGCGCATGCAGATTTTCTCTGTGTTTGTGGCTCATCTATTCTCATCATCAACAGGAGTGTTAACTCACATTACTCTGTCCTCATAAATCGCCCATTTAGTGCACAAACAGAATGACAGTACAGTCCCGCGACAACCCTTCTACAACCTCCCGCGCGTGTGAGTGTGTGTTAGTCTAGGGCATGGACATGGACAGCGCAGAGGCGTCGGTGCTGCGTGGGTCCTTCACGCCGATGATCAGGTCGTTGGTTCTGCGGGTTCCTTCCACCAGCGAGATGATGTCCACCTTCTGCACCTCATGGCCCTTCTGTATCAGGGACATCACATCAGCCTCCAGAAACTTAGCTGGACAGACAAAAGAGGAGTTAAAGAGGAACTCCCCTGCAAAAATCACACATCTACCCTCATATGATCATCCTGTAACAAAATGGTGCTTTCCACGTAAAGGGTACAGAACAGGGCTCTTACATTTTAGATATTTAACTAACTATGCTTAACCTTCAGAGAATTTTGATGGTTGCCCTCAGATTTAACATTGTATTAGCATTTGTATTCTTTGTTCATATGAGGTTTACAGTCTTCACAACAATGTTACCAAAATACAGCATGAATAAATACAGTTTAAAACCTTCATTTGTGCAATTTAGTTATTTTCAAGCATCAAAATTAAATACAAAATTCATCTAGTTAAAAAGCCAAATGTTGGTTGGCAGTAATTGATTAATTTCCATATAGTAAAATATATACATTATATTGCCAAAAGTATTAGGACGCCCCTCCAAATCATTGAATTCAGGTGTTCCAATCACTTCCATGGCCACAGGTGTATAAAATCAAGCACTAGGCATGCAGACGCTTCTACAAACATTTGTGAAAGAATGGGTCGCTCTCAGGAGCTCAGTGAATTCAAGCCTGGTACCGTGATAGGTTGCCGCCTGTGCAATAAGTGAAATGTCCTCACTACTAAATATTCCACGGTCAAGTGGTATTATAACAAAGTGGAAGCAATTGGGAACAACAGCAACTCAGCCATGAAGTGGTAGGCCACGTAAAATCACAGAGCGGGGTCAGCGCATGCTAAGGCGCACAGTGCACAGGAGTCACCAACTTTCTGCAGAGTCAATAGCTACAGACCTCCAAACTTCATGTGGCCTTCAGATTAGCTCAAGAACAGTGCGTAGAGAGCTTCATGGAACGGGTTTCCATGGCCGAGCAGCTCATCCAAACCTTACATCACCAAGTGCAATGCAAAGCGTGGGATGCAGTGGTGTAAAGCACACCGCCACTGGACTCTAGAGCAGTGAGACGTGTGCTCTGGAGTGACCAATCACGCTTCTCTGTCTGGCAATCCGATGGACGAGTCTGGGTTTGGCGGTTGCCAGGAGAACGGTACTTGCCTGACTGCATTGTGCCAAGTGTAAAGTTTGGTGGGGGGGGGATTATGGTGTGGGGTTGTTTTTCAGGGGTTGGGCTTGGCCCCTTAATTCCAGTGAAAGGAACTCTTAATGCTTCAGCATACCAAGACATTTTGGACAATTTCATGCTCCCAACTTTGTGGGAACAGTTTGGGGATGACCCCTTCCTGTTCAACATGACTGCACACCAGTGCACAAAGGAAGGTCCATAAAGACATGGATGAGTGAGTTTGGTGTGGAGAAACTTGACTGGCTTGCACAGAGTCCTGACCTCATCCCGATAAAACACCTTTGGGATGAATTAGAGCGGAGACTGTGAGCCAGGCCTTCTCATCTAACATCATTGCCCGACCTCACAAATGTGCTTCTAGAAGAATGGTCAAAAATTCCCATAAACACACTCCTAAACCTTGTGGAAAGCCTTCCCAGAAGAGTTGAAGCTGTTATAGCTGCAAAGGGTGGGCCAACTCCATATTAAACCCTATGGATTAAGAATGGGATGTCATTGAAGTTCATGTGAATGTAAACTCAGGCGTCCCAAAACTTTTGGCAATATAGTGTATTTTTGATAATTTTATTAGATATTGATAATTACTTTGCTAACAGGGTTGTATGGTTGAGATTGATGACAATGCAACTTCTGTACTAATTAAAAATAATAATAATGAGATGATTTATTATCTCCTTTCCTGTGTCTCAGTGTTCAGTTGTTATCATTAACAATTTTTTACTTTTTACAAAAGTTTTGTGTATTTGTTTTAAAGAAATCAATAATTTAATTCAGAAGGGTGCATTTAATTGATTAACCCCTTAACTGTCAATATAATATTATAAATATAATACATATTTTATATAAAATATATATTTTACAAAAATTTTTTACTCTAAAATTACTATAAAAATCAAAGCCATATGTCTAACCAAGTTGTGTTCCAAATTTGAAGTTGATATCACAAAAATTAAAAGTTCCCATGAGATTTTGTTTCGGCACTGTACCAAAAATAGCCAACGGGTGTCATCCACATTCCATTGAGTTTTTTAGTGCATTCTCCTGTAACAAATTAATACGTTTCTGTCCAAATTTCACTTCTATCAAAAAAAAAAAAACAGTCACCAAATATGGAACCTTGGAACTCAGACCTTTCCGACGATATGTGTTTTGTCAAGATTAGAAAAGGTTTTGATTATAAAGTAGTTAAAATAAATTCTGTAATATGAAACCTGACACCACCCACTAGGGGAGGAGCCCGCTAGCAGAATTTAGAGTACCGTTTCCATGGTAAAGCAACGTCCGATTTCAAAGCGGTTTTCACAGGATGAATTTTGAGTTCGTAAGCTTTCGAATGATACCTAATTTATAATTACTAAAAAAAGGTAAATCAAAAAAAGAGCGACAAGCGGCCCACAGGTGGGACAGTGACAGTTACTGTAAAGACATTTATATCTTCTTTACAAAGAAATAAATGCTGTTCTTTTGAACTTTCTATTCATCAAAGAATCCTGATAGGAACATGTATAACGTGTGAAACATAAATGTTTCTTGATCATCAAATCATCATATTAGAATAATTATTGAAGGATCATGTGACACTGAAGACTGGAGTAATGATGTTGAAAATTCAGCTTTGATCACAGGAATAAATTACATATTACAATATATTTGCATAGAAAACAGCATTATTACATCGTACATTGTAATATTACTTTGTAACATTACAAAGCATTAATAACATTGTAATATCAGTATTATCTCACATTTTTCATCAAATAAATTCAGCCTTGGTGAGTGTAAGAGACTACTTTCAAAAACATTTAAAAATCTTACTGACCCCAAAGTTTTCAAATGGTAGTAATATAATATATAATAGTAGTTTTGTGAACTCACAGTCCACCAGGAGGGTGTTGTTCTGGATGAGAGGGTGGAGTCTCGCGTAGGACACACTGTCACTCATGTTTTTGCGTGATGACAAAACATTGATTAAGACCTGCAAAAATGCACCAGAATGAGTGGTTGGTCACTGAGGTTAGTGCTTTAATGAAATGTGCCCCAGTACTGAGAACTGACCTGAGTGATGCCACTCAGGGCGCGGTCGCCGTTCGAGGAGCCCAGTGCGATGTAAGTGCCGCACATCCCTATGGACGGCCTCACGGCCACCGGCGTCAGGAAGGAGGCCGGCCTCTTGCCCGGCTCAACGCTGTTATGCTGATGATAACATGCAGCACGTTACAATCCTGACAAACACCACTTACTGAAACAACTGACTGTAATCTTAACGGTAAAAGACAGTAAAAATACTACGGTAAAAACCTGTTAAACGGTTAACAAAGTTCACTTACTCTAGACAGAGAAAAAACTAATAAATCTAACAGGACATTTCATGTAAAAATTTTTGGAAGTGAAAAAGAACCAGTTGTCTTATAATGTACAGTGAAAAACCGTAAACAGACATTCCCAGAATTCTCTGTGACGCTTCACATTTGATGGTTTTTCATTGAAATAACCAATTCACCTTTGTTTTTTATTATCATTTATGTACATTAGGGTTTTTATATTAAAGGGGTCATGAACTGAATTGTTTTATAATGTTTCCTGGGCTACACTTATAATGTTGGTATGATTTTTACATCAAAAATTGTCATAATTTAGAAATAAAAGGCATTTTTCCAACCCTGATTTTAGCCCTCTGCTCTGAACGCTCTGTTTGAAGGGGCGTGTCTGCTGTGAGACTACAGTGTAAATGCCCACTGCTGTGATTGGCTGCTGTGAGACTTCAGTGTAAACGCCCTCTGTTGTGATTGGCTGCTGTGAGACTTCAGTGTAAACTCCCACTGCTGTGATTGCCTGCTGTGAGACTACAGTGTAAACACCCACTGCTGTGATTGGCTGCTGTGAGACTTCAGTGTAAACGCCCACTGCTGTGATTGGCTGCTGTGAGACTACAGTGTAAATGCCCACTGCTGTGATTGGCTGCTGTGAGACTTCAGTGTAAACACCCACTGCTGTGAGACTTCAGTGTAAACGCCCACTGCTGTGATTGGCTGCTGTGAGACTACAGTGTAAATGCCCACTGCTGTGATTGGCTGCTGTGAGACTTCAGTGTAAACACCCTGTGTTGTGATTGGCTGCTGTGAGACTTCAGTGTAAACACCCACTGCTGTGATTGGCTGCTGTGAGACTTCAGTGTAAACACCCACTGCTGTGATTGGCTGCTGTGAGACGTCAGTATAAACGCCCTCTGCCATGATTGGCTGCTGCGAGACTTCAGTGTAAACGCCCTCTGCCGTGATTGGCTGCTGCGAGACTTCAGTGTAAACGCCCACTGCTGTGATTGGCTGCTGTGAGACTTCAGTGTAAACACCCACTGCTGTGATTGGCTGCTGTGAGACTTCAGTATAAACGCCCTCTGCCATGATTGGCTGCTGCGAGACTTTAGTGTAAACGCCCTCTGCCGTGATTGGCTGCTGTGAGACTTCAGTGTAAACAGCCACTGCTGTGATTGGCTGCTGTGAGACTTCAGTGTAAACAGCCACTGCTGTCATTGACTGACATCTTTGTATATGAAATAGCTAGGTATTACATGTGGAACTCACTCGAAAACTTTTAGCACGTTTTTACTATTACAGCTCTCATGGTTAACTAATCATGAAAAGTGTTGATCTATGGCATTATATTTAGATCTATGGCATTGATCTATGCCATTATATTTAGATTGTGGCATGAAAGGTTGCAGTGATGAGTATTGTAGCCGATCACAGACATGTTAAGCGCATGAATGCAGTGATCTCGTCATTTCTGCACACTCACGAATGCTTTCATCATAACTAACAGTGCAAACACAATGTAAATAAGACGTTTGTTGATTATAACGGGAGTTTTGGCGAGAGTCCAGGACTCAGTCACTGATAAACTCACGCTGTTTGAGTCAATCAAACAGCCTGCGCTGAAATTGCGACTGATTTACCAAAGAATCCACAGTGAAATGTACAGAATACAAATAAATAATGCTCAACTGAGACATTCACATTGTTGAAAATAAATAACCACATTCCTAGCATTAGGATCCTTTGGAAGGTAATGTTATTTTAATGAAGTGATCCTGTATCTCCTCGTCATCTCACTAACACGTCAGTGGGCGGAGCCAAAGTTGCAATGATGAAGTAGGCGTTGATCTTTCACTGATCTATTCCACAACGAGTCCTCTTGTATATCAAAAGCTCAAGGAAAATTTTATTTCTCAGTTCATGACCCCTTTAAATATGTTGTTAAATGAATGTTTATTGCATTATGTTAGTGTTATCATGATGGTATTTCATAGGTATGCATGTATAGGTATGCATTTGACACTGCGGCACCTCCATATATATTAGAATTTACCTCAGTTTATGGAAAAGCTACTTGTGATGAACTTTGATTCATCATGTGGGTTTCTCAGTTTTTAAGGTGGTTGTCAGTTTATTATAAAAGTAAAAAATAGATTTTAGTAATTTGGTAAATTAAAATTACTTAAATTGTAAATTTAAGTTAATTGGGTAAAACTTCAAATTTTTGCAGTAAAACTGGCAACCATACATTTTTATTGTTTTTTACTGACCATTTTATACCATAAATTAAACTTTTTTTTTTTATCGTGTTCAAACATATGTCTTGATAAAATCACACCTGTCTCTAAAAATAATGCTCTAAAAACATGCTTTTTCATCAGTAATCAGTAATCAGAATCACTGTCAGATGGCATATTGGGGTTTGTTGACGTGACTTTCTTAATTACAAAAATCAATGGATGCAGAAAATAAAAATTATTTAAAAGTTGAATTGCAAGTTTTGGTGAAGTGTGTGCTTGTTTTTGCATACCTGATTGAATGCGGCTGATCCGTGGGTTTTATTGGGCCAAGAGAAGTCCAGGATCTGACTGTTAAGGAGGATCCCAGAGGGCGTCACAATACGACTTCCGAACGGCCGGTTTAGTGAGCTAAGAACAGAGTGAGCATAAATAAATCCATTCATGAATGTGAATCAACAGTTTGTTTAGCCGAAGTCAGGGGTGTCCAATCCTGCTTCTGGAGGGCCAACCTCCTGCATCTTCAACACACTTACTAGTGATCCTGAAGAGCTTGATTAGCTGTGTGTTTAATTGGGGTTGAAGCTGAACTCTCCAGGAGCAGAGGTCCGTTCTTCATACCTCGCTTAATACATCTGAGATGATTTGACAGATCCCAGATCTTCTAATCGTGATAACTGATCTCTGGCTAATTTGGTTCTTCAAACGAATTTGCGGATTGGATTAAAAGATCTGGATTAAGTTGTCTAAGATTACTGTGCGTTCCTGTGTTCCCTGAAGAGGGAAGATGTATCGATACTCAAAACTACGATCAGCAATGCAGCGATTGGCTGGCGGCAAGACAGCAACGTAATGACATCATACAATTAAAAAAGCCACCCGGCAAAAAACTTGACAAATTAAAAAAACACAAATTTCTGGACCTTTATAAGGAAACAGCCAAAGCGATCAAACCAACATAAAAGTTATAATAGATAAATGAAATGTGTCTTTTTTTTTTTTTAAACATGATTCACAACATTTTTATTTCAATGTTGTAATTAGCAATTCATTTAATTTTTAATGCAATTTGAAGCAGATTTGTTACATGACAGCATTAATTAAAGTTTCTTAAGGGTCAAGATCCAGTTATTTGCTTCTCCTGTGCCGCATCAAGCCATCCCATAATATCCGTCATCACTCAAATTAATGCACGGCTCAGGTTAACGTTACAGCATGTGTGTAAGACTCCAATAAAATGATAAAGTAATTATTCCATCACAAATAAATCTCTCAATCAAGTGGCTGTGTCTATAGTATTATACACAACATTATAATATTATTTTCAAATAAAATTTTATATTATTATTGTTATTATATAAAATTATTATTGCCCCTGGTTCAGTAAGGAACTCTTGTAATAAAGTAGCATTGGCTGGGACAAATTTTAAGTATCACCTCAAGATGCAATCTAATCCTGTTTACATGAAATAAACTGCTCCCGAGCAGGTTTAAGCTTCCGGACCTGTTGCTATGACATCAAGTCCAGAATGAGCTTCAAAGAACCAAACAATCCAAGATCATGCCAAATCGTCAACAATCAAATCCAGCTAACTGAGTTAGCGACGTACGCAGAACGGACCCCAGGACTGGACACCCCTGGTATAGGGCATTACATATACACAAACACTGTCTTACAGCTCTGGAGCGTAACCCACCTCATAACAGACACGATCAAGTCATCAGTGCCCATGATCATGAGCTGGCTGGCAACGGCGCCCTCCTGCAGCTCGTATGATGGGACGTAGTTTTCGGCAGCAGACGCAAGCGAATCGCTGATCATTTGGCGGAAAACAGCAGCCTGGGTTTTACTGTCAAAGCCAATGTCATTGAAAGGAAAAAATAGAAAGAAATATGAATAAACTGATCACTGCCTCAAAAAACACCATATTAGAAAAGACCGTTTGACTCAATAGTCACCTAAGCATCTGCGCCACCAACTCAGAAACTGAGGAATCAAACATGGAGTCTCCCAGTCCACTGGCTTGAGACAAAGCAATCTTCAGCGACTACATGTTGAGCACATGAAACAGACAGGAATATTTAAACAATATTACATGAGCCTGAGCACCAGTGTGCACCACGGTTATTACTAAAACCATAAACCAAAAAATGTGTGACTTGAAACTAAATAAAATAATAAAAACTTTTTATTTAATATATTAAAATGGAAAAATATTTATATGATTAAAAATATTAATAAATATTATAATAGTTTATACTAAATATTCCTAAATGTCAATGATACAAAAATAACAGTTGTGCATTTTGGGTGAACGATCATTTTTGTAATGGACTGGCTAACGAGGTGATCACATGACACTTCTCATTCCAATGACTTCCATTCTTACACATGAGAACACGGGAGACAGGAAACCCATGCTCATGAGAACTTTGCGGAGCACCAAAGTTCAGGTTTGGTGAACTCTGACCGGTGAATTTGTGATTCACCATAGATTGTAGAAAAGATGGACGACATCTCCACTTCCTTCCACTGTAGAAAAACGAAGCTAAACTATCCCAGTATCGGTTGTTGCCGATTACATCGCTCGGAGCAGAGCCTGCACCTGTTTTTAGCATCCAATAACTAACTAAAACCAAACTTAAACTTGAACATATGACATCTATTCAAAATGACTATCTTTGGAAAAAATGACTATCTTTGGAAAAAAATTATTTGAAGGTGTAATTTGATTTGTTTAGTTTGGCTCACATCTCATTTGATTACATGGAGAGGGGGCGGGGTTTAAGACCTGTACTGCAGCCTATGGAAGCTCGTTTCCACCACAGAATAAAACATTTTAAAAGATAATTGCGACTTTTTAATTGCGAGTTTACATCTCACAGTTCTGACTTTTTTTCTCAGAATTGCAAGTTTATCTCACTATTCTGACTTCATAAACAGAGCTGGATGATGAATGGATCCAACACTGGAATGACTTCAGCTGAACAATGACAGTTTTCTTTTAGAGCTGCTTTACAGCAGAATTGAACTCTGTTTGCATCACTGAACAATTATTCTCTTGTTTTCACTGTAAAGCTGCTTTGAGACAATCTGTATTGTGTAAGGCGCTGTATAAATGGTGACTTGATTAAGCGCTGGGATGTCTTAATGTTACTTTTTATTACTACACGGCTCTGTGGAATACTTGATTCTGACTGGTCAATCGTGCATTCCAGCGGTATGTTATTCACAGATAACAACCGCCAAAGTGAATAACACACCGCTCATCCGGGTACTACGAGTTATCTTGACCGGTACTACTTATATGTTTAAGTGTCACTCCGCTGTCGATGACTGATGGAAGACTTAAAGGGTTAGTTCACCCAAAAATGAAAATTAGCCCATGATTTACTCACCCTCAAGTCATCCTAGGTGTATATGACATTCTTCTTTCAGACGAATACAATCGGAGTTATATAAAAAAAAGTCCTGGCTAATCCAAGCTTTATAATGGCAGCGATTGTTGTTTTTGAAGTCTATAAAAATGCATCTGTCCATCATATAACTGCTCCACACGGATCTGGGGGGTTAATAAAGGCCTTCTGAAGCAAATCGATGCGTTTGTGTAAGAAAAATATCCATATTTAAAACTTTATAAAGTAAAGTTTCGGCCGATTGCCTTCCATATTCAATTTATGGGAAAAGTGTTGAAAGTGCCTCTGCAGTTCAAATGCTTACGCTACCAGTTACGCTCGTCAGACGTAGCATACGCATTTTTAATTGCGAGAGGCACTTTCAATACTTTTTCCACGGAAGGCGATTGGCCGAAACTTTACTTTATAAAGTTTTAAATATGGATATTTTTCTTACTCAAACGCATCGATTCGCTTCAGAAGGCCTTTATTAACCCCCCATGTGGAGCACGTTATTTGACGGACAGATGCATTTTTTATGGACTTCAAAAACAGAGCAACAATCACTGCCATTATAAAGCTTGGATTATCCAGGACTTTTTAAATATAACTTTTATTCGTCTGAAAGAAGAATGTCATATACACCTAGGATGACTTGAGGGTGAGTTAATTATGGGCTTTTTTTCATTTTTGGGTCAACATTCAACATTCAGCATTCATTTCAACATATATGGTAAAAACTAATCTTTTCAGCAATAGATAAAGGCTTAAAGCAGTTTGGAACTGTTTTCCTTCGCGGAAGCTTTGCGTAAGAGCTAATAAAATATTTAATCTCAAGACAATATTTTGTGTCTAATTTACTTAAGACAAGTAGTGGTGTAATAAGCGGGATAATGTACATCCAGCCGGTTGTTATTGCAGAATAAACCCCTTCAGAGTCACACAAGACCTGATCACTCTGTCGGGGTTTATGCGATAACAACCGGCTGGATGTACATTATCCCTTACATAAAACCCTCCCAAAACTTCATAAATCAACTCAAATTTAGTTTTTCCTCACACAAAATCAATCAAAATCAGCTCAACTAGGCAAAAACTACTCATAAATGTACTCGTGTAAACCCTGAGTAAAGCACATTGTAAAAGCTATTTAAAAGCCTGTGTCTAATAGAACAGGAAAATCTTTAGTCAGCACTAAACACAAGTACAAGTACTAAGTACAAATACATCACTATTAAAAGCAATAAATCAAACAAAATGTGTGCTGGCTACAGCGCTGTAGTACCTCAGCTATCCAGTGGTAAATCTGGCTCCTGGACACCTGGTTTGTGATGTTAAATCCCTCCAGGATGTTCAGAGCGGAGAGGAGGGCGGCTCCCGCGTGGGGCGGAGGAGGAACAAACACCCTGTGGCCTGTCAGAGGAATGCAAGGCAAAGCACTGTCAACCGTCCAATTAAAATACTGCTGACTGTCGAGAAAGGTCTTGATCTTACTGCAGAACTGAGCCTTCAATGGCTTGAAGAAGAGACAGGCAACAGGAAAAGTATAACGTTAACCCATGCAGAGGTAGTCTAGTCTAAATTTAACTAATGATGATTTCATGAGGCAATAATCAACTCATTAACTCTTTGAAGCCTTTAGATACAGAGATTCAAAACTTTGGTGCCATTTGGTCTGAATGTGAGGCAATTAAATTTGTTATGCATGCAATTAACATTGATGCTAAAGTTGTAGATGTAAAGTGTGTTTATGCAGATATGGGAATGCCTATAGTTGTGTGTATACTGGGTGTATATGTTTGGGATTCTTGGTTGTGTTGTGATGGATTTTTTTTGGATGATATGTGACATACAGACCAGTCTGTGACCTCAATTGTACTAATTGTTCAAGATAGGCTTCTTGATTAATTATTGAACACTGTGTACCTTAACATCGGTCACACTTTAGTTTGAAGTCCAATTCTCACTATTAAATATGACCATTGCCTCTATAAACTCCTAATAACTGCTTATTAATAGTTAGTAAGGTAAGTATTGGGTAGGATTAAGGGATGCATGCAGAATAAGGCATTAATATGTGCTTTAAAAGTACTAATAAACAGCCAATATCCTAGTAATATGCATGCAATTAAGCAACTAGTTGATAGTGAGAATTGGACCCTAAACTAAAGTGTCACCGCTTGATGCTGCACCGTTGGTAAAAATAAACGTAATTAAGCGTGCAGTTATATTTTTCTTCATAAAGCAATAAGCCACGAGAAACTGTAAATTATAGTGATTGTCCCACTATGAACTGTAAATAATGTATATTGATTATGAATGTTTGCTCATGGCTACTCATGATATGTTGTTGTAATTGATTGTACGACAACAATTAGGGGCCGGTATGTTGTAGCCATTTAAGAAAATATATTTTGTTTTATATTTTTGTTTGAATATTATAATATTTGTTGTTTTGGTTTCATTTAATTTGTTAATTAAGAAAGAAAATATCGAAAAATTGGATACGCCATAAAGAGATATGGAATGGGTCAGAGACGATTTTTGACCACTTCATAAGATTGTTTGAAGTATTTCGTTTTGAATAATTTGTATCTTAAATTTCAATCAATGTTTTGTTCATTAATTATATTGATTTAAATAAATAAGAAGAAAACAAACAAGTGCGTACCTAAACACAAGCCCACCACCATGCTTGTGTTCTTAGAAAATAAAATAAAAATAAATAATTTCATTAGCCAACTGTAGTTTGTTTAGGATTGCCAAACAAGACAGGAACTTGGCACATTAACACATAATGTGTGGTCACAGGTGTGCGTTTTGCAACGGCTTCAAATACAGATCATCCAATCGGGAGTCATCCACTTTATGTTGCTCATTTTACCATTCGCATTTTACATACAGGGCGTATGTTGTTCTCACATGTAGAATTTACAGGGAAACAATAAACCTTTATCATAATTAATGTGTCTGAATAGCAGAGGTGTAGAGGAACAAAGCAGAAACACTTAGTTACTGTTTCTATTTTTCTATTGCAAACCACAGAAAACAACACACCAGCCCTTTCTCGCAGATGCTTTAACTACACCATTATACTGCCATAATGAGCTGGGCTATTATTTATGCACACCTCTGTGCTTTTGGTACTTAAGTACATGTAATATCAGTTAGTATTTTCCCCATGGACTAACTTGTCCATACAGATAACTGTCCATACAGATATCTTTAACTAAGAATGACTATTGTGTACTTTATAAAATACTGCTGAACTTCCACTTGCATTTCTTGTCCACCCAGTTCTCAGAAGTCAAGTAACAACAATAATTGTCTACTTATGAAATTGATACAGGCTAAAGCAGACAGATTTTTATTGCTCTACTGTTTGGAGTTTCTGCTTCACAACTGTGGAGGTCAACAGACGACTATACCTAAACTACTGCAATTAATCAAGTAATAAACTGCAACATACAAACATTTTAAAGGTATTTTAGAGCGGCTTGGTATAAACCAATGGGTATTTACCCTGGTAAAGAGTTTGCAGTGGATTCTGTATGATCGTGGAGTAGTTTTTGAAATCATCCTCTGTCAGCACACCTCCTTTAGCTTGAACCTGGTCACAAAAACACATTGTAATGTTACTATTATAATATGTTCTGTTGGTAAGTTATTAGCTATTGGTAGCACAAAGAAAATGTCTGCAAAATGGCAGTGTTTGAACGCGTTTTAATGAAAAAGGAAAAATATTAATAAATACTAAAATAACACTAGAGACATACCACTGATGTCATTTCCTGAGTCAGATTCCCATTGTAGAACTCTGAGATTCCATTGGCTGCAATCTTGTCCAAAATGGCAGCTAAATCCAGACGTTTAGCGGAAAGTCCCGCGAGTGGAGCCTGACCGTTAGGCAGGAATAGACCTTTGAATGTATCCGACACATTCTGCTCCTTCACTTTAGACAATGCATCAGCTGTGGAAAGATGAAGGAAGTTACACCAAACTGCTTTAAAGTCAACATAAAAACAAAACGGAAATATTTATTTTTCTTAAAACACACTCCTCTGAAACAGAATTTATTTTTGGCTGACATCTACAAGCCTCTTACTTTTCAAACCTGCATACTAGGGTTGTCAAATGTACCGCTACTACCGGTACCAAACAAACAAACCAAAACCAGTAGGTTTAGGACCAACATTTCTGCAGTACTATATTCGGTACTCGCTGATAGACGCTGCTTTGAAACGCTCTCGTTCGTGTTTGTTTGAGTGCTTTCTGAGCCTCAAAGGTTTCTATTTACAGTGTGTTTTTACAAGCACTGTAAGCCAATCACAATCATATCTGTTGAGCGTGTGAACGCAATGGCCAATCAGAGGTGCTAGATTAAGTCTGAAACTGATGATTGAAAGTGATAACCAATGGACGAGACAAAACAGGACAACATTTTTTTAAAGTACTTATTTCTACAGTTTTCACTCTGGTACCAAAATTGGCACAGAGAACCGCAAAATTGTATTGGTATTGGTACCTACTACTAGTGTAATTTTTATACCGCGACAACCCTACTGCCTACAGACACTTCCTGTAGACTTCAGGCACGTGTGTCACGTGTGTTGCGTGCTCACCCAGCTCATGCGTAACGTTGAATCCATTCCTTGCCACGTCTGCAGCCATAGTGATGACGTCTTTCCACGACATTCTAGAGGAGAGGGAAAATGCTACAATGTCAAGCTGTTTTTCCATTAGCCATTAATATATCAAGTGAGAATTGATACAAAAATTAAAAATGACTCACTCTTACTTACTATTTGTTTGTGCACAACTTGTTAAACTTACTGCGGTGTTCAGTGCAGAAAACACAATTCCATGCATGTATATGTGAAATGCTTTTTACAGACATATTATCCTTATGTGTTGGCAGGTAGCCAATTGCAGCCCTAGACTAAACGGTTTTGTGTGTGTGTGTGTGTCGGAGAGTGATTCACTGAAAGGTAAATTTAGCTCCAACCAAGTGACTTTGTGATCAGAGCTGAGTAGACCAATCACAACAGACTGATCCATCTGACCAATCAGAGCAGAGTAGACCAATCACAACAGACTGATCCATCTGACCAATCAGAGCAGAGTAGACCAATCACAACAGACTTGGCCGTCTGACCAATCAGAGCAGAGTAGACCAATCACAACAGACTGATCCATCTGACCAATCAGAGCAGAGTAGACCAATCACAACAGACTGGACCATCTGACCAATCAGAGCAGACTGGGCTTTTTGGATGGACAGGCTTTAAAGAGACAGGAACTAAAACCTGCTGCAGCAACGTACAGTATCAGAAAAATATGTTGTTTTTTGAACTTTAAAACTGAAATCATGTAAATGTATTCTAGCAGACCCCAAAGACAAAAAACATGAACTTGCAAATGACCACTTTAAAAAGAAGCCATCTGGAGAAATGCATCTATTTTACGTTCTTCAGCTCACTCAGTGTTCTGATTGGCTGTGATATTTATCAGTGCACAGAGAAATTATATTAGTCACTGGAATCTGGATATGACGCACCTGGTTAGGACATGCTGTTTAAGAGAAAGTAACCTGTGATTGGTAGCTTTACAGGTTTACTCTTCCTGCCTAAGTGGGCGGTTCTTAGTCAAAATAAGCTGTAGCGTGGACCAGACTTCATGTCAAAACTCTACATGCTGTGTGAGACTACACCGTTGTACCTTCCATACAGCTGATGGGCTTGATGTAGTCCACTGATCATGCCTGGAACAGCCACTGACAGACCCGACTAACAGACAGAAAGTGACACATCAGTGATGGTAGAACGAGCACAGTGCAGATACTGTGTTTGTGAAAACACTTGCACTTATTAATTTGCTTTGGATTTGTAACAGCATCATATGACGCACATTAAGCCAAGATGAAAGCAGATCCAAATAAAGCTTTACCCTTTGATTAACATTTAACATCATGTCCTCGTGAATACCAGAGGGTGCGGTCTCACGGAAGTCAATGATCCGGCTCTCATTCTTTCGGATGTCATGGACGAGCATCACACCACCACTGAGAAGAAAGCAAGATAGAGTCGCTTACTGTTTTTGATGAATTACCCACAAAATCAATTTCTCCATCCCTGCACACATGCCTTCTCTTTAGGCTTCCTGGAATTTTTGACCAGTGAATTTCCATGACCTTTCCAGTTACTTGTGAATTACTGCAGAAGGATTTAGAAATCCTTTAACAGAGATTTCTGGCTTGACTTTTAAAATAATATTTACACACTTATATTTGCCACTTAGAATATTTTACAGAAGAGCAAAAAAGGAAATTCCCTACAGAAACTTTTTTCCATTACTTATCCAGTGCAACACAATTCCCTGATATGTTCTTTTTCCATGATAGTGGGATTCCTGTTTCTACTTTTCTTTAGCTTGTAATATTTAAAGGGTTTGTTCACTTAAAAAATGGAAATTCACTTTCATGTCAACTTCTGAAGAGACATGATCGCTTTATATGATAAATCACATATAAATATTGATCAACACACATTTATTGAGCTCATCAAATATGGTCAATGGCAGCTCAACCATACAAGCATGTTTGAGCTTCTGTTAACCAATTAACATTTTTGGGTGAACCATCCTTTTAAAGTTTCCCTTACAAAATAAAAAAAGACTAAAGAATCTTGTTAAACACAGAACTCCTGCTTGTACCCGCCGATGCCCGAGGTGTGGGGATGGATGATGCCCAGGCAGAGGGAAGCGGCAATGGCAGCATCAACGCTGGACCCTTGTTTGCCCAGAACGTCAAAGCCGAGAGACGTGCAGCGGGCCACATCCGTCACCACCGCGGCTTGACTATACACCTGAGGAAAGAAGGAAAAAAATAGTTGGAATTTATCCTCCACCAGCCAAAAGATTATACGTTTGATTGGAGAAAACCATAATAGCACACCTTTTCTCTACGAGCAATTCAATTTGAGGTATCATTCACTGAAAACTACCAAGCCCACCCACTACTAACCCTGTTTCCCTTTAATTAACACTTTAAAAAAACTACCAACCCTGTTTACCTTTGGGTAACACTCTCTAAAAAAACTACCAACCCTGTTTACCTTTGGGTAACACTCTTAAAATAAACTACTGTGGTGGAAAAATGTAATCATAGAGGAAGATTAATTAAGATATATATTGAGATCATACAGGAGCTAACGTGTTTCTGCCATGCGGGACACCTTATTTGAGGGCTCTCCTGTACCAAAGGTGTCGGGCAGAACCAATGCTAAATCTGTGTGCTGTGCCTCCTACTTTTACCATGTGTGGAAAACTACTGAGAAGGATTGTTTACACTTTGGGGGGTATAAGAGATTGTAGCTTCTGTTATGTCTTCAGTTAGCACTCTACAGACATTCAGGATGGCTGTATGACTGTGACTCTTTTCTTGCAAGAAAATAAATCTTTATAAAGACGATTGGCTAAGGTTTGTCTCTTATTCAGTGGTCCAACTGAGAGTTAATTTCTCTTTTCTTGCAAGAAAATAAATCTTTATAAAGACGATTGGCTAAGGTTTGTCTCTTATTCAGTGGTCCAACTGAGAGTTAATTTTTTGACATGACACTACCAACCCTATTTACCTTTGGGTAACACTCTCTAAAAAAAACTACCAACCCTGTTTACCTTTGGGTAACACTCTCTAAAAAAACTACCAACCCTGTTTACCTTTGGGTAACACTCTCTAAAAAAACTACCAACCCTGTTTACTTTTGGGTAACACTCTTAAAATAAACTACCAACCCTGTTTACCTTTGGGTAACACTCTTGAAATAAACTACCAACACTGTTTACCTTTGGGTAACACTCTTAAAATAAACTACCAACCCTGTTTACCTTTGGGTAACACTCTTGAAATAAACTACCAACCCTGTTTACCTTTGGGTAACACTCTCTAAAAAACTACCAACCCTGTTTACCTTTGGGTAACACTCTCTAAGAAAAACTACCAACCCTGTTTACCTTTGGGTAACAATCTTAAAATAAACTACCAACCCCGTTTACCTTTGGGTAACACTCTCTAACTAAACTACCAACCCCGTTTACCTTTGGGTAACACTCTCTAAAAAACTTCCAACCCTGTTTACCTTTGGGTAACACTCTCTAACTAAACTACCAACCCTGTTTACCTTTGGGTAACACTCTTAAAAATAAACTACCAACCCTGTTTACCTTTGGGTAACACTCTCTAAAATAAACTACCAACCCTGTTTACCTTTGGGTAACACTCTCTAAAAAAACTTCCAACCCTGTTTACCTTTGGGTAACACTCTCTAACTAAACTACCAACCCTGTTTACCTTTGGGTAACACTCTTAAAAATAAACTACCAACCCTGTTTACCTTTGGGTAACACTCTCTAAAATAAACTACCAACCCCTTTTTACCTTTGGGTAACACTCTCTAAAAAAACTTCCAACCCTGTTTACCTTTGGGTAACACTCTCTAAAAAAACTTCCAACCCTGTTTACCTTTGGGTAACACTCTCTAAAAAAACTACCAACCCTGTTTAACTTTGGGTAACACTCTTAAAATAAACTACCAACCCTGTTTACCTTTGGGTAACACTCTCTAACTAAACTACCAACCCTGTTTACCTTTGGATAACACTCTTAAAAATAAACTACCAACCCTGTTTACCTTTGGGTAACACTCTCTAAAATAAACTACCAACCCTGTTTACCTTTGGGTAACACTCTCTAAAATAAACTACCAACCCTGTTTACCTTTGGGTAACACTCTCTAACTAAACTACCAACCCTGTTTACCTTTGGGTAACACTCTCTAACTAAACTACCAACCCTGTTTAAAATAATTTATTAAGAGTTGGGAGCCCTTTACAGAAAAAGCTCTTTGTTCCTGTGTGGTTCACAGCACCTGTGGATCTCCGAAGTAGATCTGCATTATGAGGGCCACGGTGACCCCAGTGGCAAAGGTCAGGCAGGCAGTGATGATGACGGTCAGACCATCACGTGTGCATGCGCACTCCTGTGCCAGCGGGTCTATGGTGGTCTCTCTCAGTGGAGAGATGTCATGCCTGGCCAAGTCAGAGGCAGAAGAGGGCAGCCGCTGCAGTCGGGCTGAATTCAGAAACAGATCAGGCTCTACATTGAGAGACAGGACAGAATTTAAGGCACTATAAGGAGTGAGTGAGTTATGGGTGACCGCTCAGGGCCTCAGACACTGAAGCAGTACTATAATCAAATGAATTCACCTGTGTCCTGCTCACTGAGGAAGTTATCGTCATCTTTGCGTGATTTGAAGGCATTGTCGGCTGAAGCATCATCTTCCGGTAGTCTAGGGAAGCTGGTGATGCTCATGTAGTCCACAGGTGAATATGCACTGGTCAGAGTCGCATCCTTCTCAACCACTGTCACTCCCGTATCGGCTGTCGGAGTGTACATGATTTACCTGAAATCACAGGAAATTCAGCGCAGTTCTGTGTTCATTATGCTGGAAATTAATAGCACAATTATTTCTATAACATATATGCCCAGTTTCACAGACAAGGCGTAAGCTCGTCCCAGAGTAAAATGCATGTTTTAACTGAAAGCAACTTGATTTATCCTCGTTTTAATAATCTCTTGTTCATAGAGGTTTTTAGATGGATGCCGAGGCTTTTTAGGTGGGGTAGAATCTGTGATCTCTGACCCAGTTTGTTTGCTGGCTTCCCTGGCAGCAATCGCTGTGTTTTCCGCCAGCTGGTGTCGAAATACTATTGGGTAAACTGGCGGCGTGCGTTATCGCAGACCAAAACAAAAACAGACATTCTGACACAGAACGCACATTTCAAAGTTGAATAACTGGCTGTAGCACTGTTTTTCAGAGAAACAAGTGTGTGAACTTTTTGTGCATGTTTCCTACATATTTGCAAACATATTATGGTATTTTTATGCTTTAGTAAAGTGAAAAACTTACATACAGCACCTTTAATCTAAGCCCTGTCTGTGAAAGCCATAGTTTGTACAATTTACGATTTAGCATTTTAGCACTTGAATGGGTTGAATGGGTCTTTGGTTAAATGTCTGAAATAAGGTCTGTGGTGAACACAAGCTCAAGATATTTTCACGTTTCATTCTACAACAATCAAATACATCAGTAATACCACCTTGTGATTTATTGCTTTCTGTAAAGCTGCTTTATAGCTGAATTGAATTTGTTTCATAATTGATTAAATTTAGCTAAATAATGGCAAGATTGTCTCATCTTCGCTAGAGCTGCTCTACAGTTGAAATAGAAGTCATTTCAGAATTCACTGATTTTGTAACATTAAAGGGTTAGTTCACCCAAAAATGATAATTATCCCATAATTTACTCACCCTCAAGCCATCCTAGGTGTATATGACTTTTTTTTTTTCAGCCAAACACAGTCGGAGTTATATTAAAAAATATCCTGGCTCTTCCCAGCTTTATAATGGGAGTGAATAGTACCTGAGATTTTGATTTTGACAGCATCCATCCATCATAAAAGTGCTCCACACGGCTCCAGTGGGTTAATAAAGGCCTTTTGAAGCAAAGTCATGTGTTTTTGTAAGAAAAACATCCATATTTATAACTTTATAAACTATAATCACTGGTTTCCGGTAACGGCCGTACGTGAGTCTAGTTCCGACGGAAGAGTGACCTCTGACCTGACGCATGATGTAGCATGTAGGAGTAACGTAAGCTTAGGTGAGAGTAGACGCCTCTCACGGTTCAAACAAATAGGGCTGGGCGACAAACTCAAGCTCCTCCCACATTTCTTCTTTAAAAAAATATTTTTCTTACAAAAAACACATGGCTTCTTTGCACTTTTTTGGGCTTTAAAATCCAAGTTACCATTCACTGCCATTATAAAGCTTGGAAGAGCCAGGATATTATATAACATACATAATATAAGAAAGTCATATACACCTAAGACATATTTTCCATTTTTGGGTGAACTAACCCTTTAACCTTACTTTTCTGTTTATTAGAACAACAAAAATAATTGTGCTTGACCTCCAGGAGCTGGATTTGACACCCCGGCTCAAAGTTTCATCCGGATACAGGATTTTGTCTGCCTCGTGTCGAACTATTATCTACTTTTACTTGCCTTCGTTTGACTGCATGTTTATGTAAACAATTATGAGTAGCTGACACGCAACTCTCCACCTAAAACAATTTTACACAGCATTTTGCTTCTACTTTTATAAACATGAGGTATGCATTTTATATGACCATATTTACATATTACTACATTGCTTTTTTTTTTTTTTTTAATTGTAAATGTCACACCACAGGACCATGAAGCTGAGAAATTAAAAAAAAAAAGTGAAAAAAAAAAAAAAACACACAAAATATAAATTTTTACTCATGCATTTAAATAAATCGGTATTGATTTTTTTTTAAAAGTTATTAAAATGCATTTTGCAACTTGTTCCTTTTATTATAACTATAATTGGAATTGTTTTTATTGCAAAATTGACATATTGCACCCTGCACTGAATTCACAATGTAACACAAACTGATGTAAAATCACAATAATATGCATCTCATGCCTCTGTATCTTGTATTCAGCAATGAAGGCCTGGTGGATGCTCGTTTAGCTAATATCAGCGTCGTCAGTCTATTTGCAGAAAAACGATTGGTCATGGAAATGAGTCGCTAGGCTATAATAAAACACGCCATCATCCCAGATAAAGCAGGAGACGCGCGTGTGAGAGATGAATCCGCTCCCCTTCACAATATCACAGCGAGATGCGCGTTAAACGCCTCACACAACGCGCCGTCGACTAATGTCCATCCATCTGTGTTTACATCCGTGACTGTGTCGTGTAAACAGCTGATTTAACGCGGATACGGAGCAGAAAACCCGCAGGATCAGCATCAGCGCAGTGTTAAAGACGCAGGTGTTAAAATACCAGAACTGAGCGAAGGAATAAAACACAACACAGGGGTCTCGACATTTTCCGCAAAGATTATTATTTTATTTTTTTTAGCTTACATGCCGTCTAAGACGCCCGTCTGACAATTAAACAACAGCAATATTGTTTTAAATCCATCATACTCACAGGTGAAGTGTGCGGTTCAGTCCCTCTGTCACATATTATTCCTGGTGAATAAGAGCGTTCGTGTCTTTAAATGATCAAACTGCGCATGCGTCACAGTGGAGAGACGCGGATCCTGCAGAACAGGTTCATCAATCAACCCCCTGGAGAAGAGGTGTGTGTGTGTGTAGGGTTAGGGATCAACGAAATACATGTAACTTTAGTTAGCTTCATTACAGTTAAATTGTAAATGGGTGGTAGCTAAGAAAAGTGTGTTAGATTACCGAAGTGATTACTTTGAATGTTAATGCCATTTATTTATTAATGCCAGGCAATTAATGCAAACAGCAATTGGTGATTCTCAGACTCTGATAGTCTGCAAAAGCATAAGATACAGTCATGCTCACAAGTTTCATAGCCCTTGCAGAATATTTTAATAATTTTAACAAAATAAGAGGTATCTGGGATCAGAAAAATTGCGTGCTACTTTTATTTAGTACTGTCCTGAATAAGCTATTTCACATAATAGATGTTTACATATACTCCACAAGACAAAATTACTGAATTTATACAAATTGCTACATTCAAAAATATACATACCCTTGAAACCTGGATTATCCACGACTGTTTTCATGTTTCATGTTAAAGGGTGTTCACCCAAAAATGAAAATTCAGTCATTAATCACTCATGTCGTTCCAAACCCGTAAGACCTTCGTTCATCTTCAGAACACAAATTAGGATATTTCTGATGAAAGCCGAGAGCTCTCTGACCCCTACAATTTATTTAACACTTTCAAGGTCCAGAAAGGTAGTAATTTGTAATTTTAAGTAATTTGTTTAGGTAATTGCGACTTTTTATCTCACAATTCTGACTTCTTTTCTGAGAATTGTGAGATATAAACTCGTAATTGTGAATTATAATGTCCAATTATGAGTTTTTTTCTCAGAATTGTAACTTAAATTAAAAAACATTAAAACCCTTATTTTTATATAGCAGCATATGTAGCATAACAAAATACTAGCTACATGTACCATGGTATTCTTTGAAATGTCTCTATAAGAAACTTTTTGTGAGGTTTTTGTTTTGTTTTAACATATTTGTGACCCCAGAGCACAAAACCAGTCATGCGTCTCACGGGTATATTTGTGGCAATCGCCAACAATACATTGTATTGGTCAAAATTATCCATTTTTCTTTTATGCCAAAAATCATTAGGATATTAAGTAAAATAAATGTTCCATGAAGATATGTAAATTTCCTACCATAAATATATAAAAAATGTA
Source organism: Rhinogobio ventralis (assembly GCA_039654625.1). Classification (NCBI taxonomy): domain Eukaryota; kingdom Metazoa; phylum Chordata; class Actinopteri; order Cypriniformes; family Gobionidae; genus Rhinogobio; species Rhinogobio ventralis. The sequence continues at coordinate 31,053,926 of CM077203.1, read as the reverse complement.
CTATTAGTAATAATGTGCCTTGCTAAGGACTTCATTTGGACAACTTTAAAGGCGATTTTGACCCTTATGATTGGTTTTGTGGTCCAGGGTCACATTTGTTGATTTTTGTACTTAGATAGGCAATTTTATGGTTTTACAGTTACATTTATTTTTAACATATTGTATATTTTCAAGTCAAATAGACGAAGACAGATCTACAGAAATAAGCACACCGGTAAATAACGAGTCCAGATTGCAGTTGCATCCTGAGTGTTTATTGTTATTGTCTGGTACCTGCATTTCTGAATGGATGCTGGAAACCCATCATAGTATTTTGCATAGGTCTCTGATGCCCATGTCATATGGATGAAACAGTCGGCACATCATGAAAACCATGCAGAATAGTGAAAGGCACAATCACCATAGATATCATAGACACCAATCTGTATAATACTCTATTTGTGTACTTCGTTACTAAGGTGAACATCTCTTCTAAATAACAATATGAGGAAAAATACAAGCATATTTATTTTTGTCTTTTTTTTTTATCATTTCATGTTTTCAGTCAACCCTCTCATAAATCACAATAACTATACTTGCTTCCACCAGCCTCTCGTGAGGCCTAACGGACATCATTCTATAGTCCCACAAAATTAAATTAATCATATTGAACACACACACACACACACACACAGAGAAAAATAACACAGAGTATACAGTGCCCAGCTGTGATGGTGAACAACAGCGGTGGATCTCTTCAGAGGGCAGAGATCACTGATTTTATGTTCATTACGCGATATTGCCTTATCCACTTCATCTAATACATAGAAACAATGCGAATAGAAGACACCTTCAAGTGGATGATGTTAAGGACCCTTATAAGGCTACACGGCATTGGATTTTCCTAGATGCACCACTGACATTCGTACTGCTCTCTCTGTAGAGTCAATATGATAAAGAATCAGTCCAAATGAAAACAAAGAAATAAAAGCATATTTAGATTTACATTATACTTACATTATTTTGTTAGCTTACTACAATAATAGTTTTACAGATTTTGGCAGGTGATAGGAACGACTACAAGAAGAATTCTTAAAATGAATAAACATTAAATGACAGAAGAAAAAAAAGAAAATTGCATGTAAAATCAAATCCTCTTAATGCAAGAACAGTGGTATTGACAACATGGCAAATGTTGGTTTGTATCGTAAAATACCCAGCAGAAGGAAGTGTACTCAAGTTTTTGGAGAAACATACAGTTAAACGATACCATGAAAACAGGAAGGTGATGTTTCAAAACGCAAACACTGAACTTTAAATAGATTGCAATTATATACATTTGAATGCAACTAGTTGTTTACCTCTTAAGGTAGCTTTTTCCCCCAACTCATGCATGTTGGAATGGCATCTCATTCACCAATGCAAACAAAAACATACTGCTAAACACCATGATTCTCCATAAAACGTATGACAGTGCAAACTTCTCAAAGTCTCAAAAAATGTACAAACAGTCATATAATTCTATACTTTCAGCACCATTGTTAGTCTATTCATTACTGAATACACATAAGATAGATCACAATGTGGTGGACGCTTTTCCTGTAAATGTGCCGGGGGTATTTGCTGACTGTCGAGGAAGAGCACATTTTAGGATTCAACGTACGTGTTGGTGTGAGTGACGTCGACCCAACCACCTCTGACAGACAAACATCAGAGTGCAGCGAAGATGTAAATCACAATCATATAATCAATATAAGAGGTATGATGAAATGTGAATAGTGACATCGTCTGAAAACGAATAATTTGAGAAACAGAGAAATGGTCATAAGATTTCGTTCCTTGTCTCTGTGGTCACAGTGATTTCTCACACAAGCTGAACAGGGGAACTTTCGAGCCTTCTTTTCTTTGCTACACTTAAAACTTTGCAAAATAAGCATCTACATCAATGGACAAGCACATATATTGGGGGGGGGGAGGGGGGGGGTTGAGAATACATTTTTTGTAAGCAAAGTATAATGTTTACTTTTAATTGGTGGTAATTTTAAGATTCTTGACATGTTTTGTGAGATTCACCCATCAATAATCCTCCACAAAGCAAAAAAACAGTCATAATCTATACTATCCTGCACTTTCTGTAAGCAATTATATCTATAGCCTATGGCAACCTCTCCTCCGCTCTATATGTTGATCATGTGACCTGTAAAGACATTGCACACTGCCCCGATACTCCCGTGATTTTTTCCTATTAGATCACTTCAGCTTCACATCACATTTTAGGGAAATGCTAAACGGCTATATCCCTAAAAGATCAGTGTAAAATAGTAATGAATCTTCTTAGTGACCTATTGTTGGCATAGTATCAGTCCTGTCCATGATGGGCCCTCCCTCAGTTTAACTAAAGGCTAGGTTTCTAAATCTAGTAAGCTTGATTACTTAAGAAGCTGCCTCAAGAGACTCGATTTCACTAAAGTTTGATGTTAGCATGTTGCTAAGCTAAGCTAATGCAAATTCAAACACAAATTCATAGCACACAAACATATTGGGTGAAATGATCTATTTTTAAATACACTGGGGTATTTCTTTCCATGCAGGGTATGTATAGAATTTATGTTGCCCGCTTTCTCCACCACTTTTCTGACTTCTCTAGGAAGGATTTTGCCTTTGCAGGAGTACACCTATGAAAGGTGTTCCCTAACAGAGGTCATATAATAGCAATAAATTAAATTAAATTGTTTGGGGGTTGAATCATTTTTTAAAGTTAGCACCATAATATTGAAACTCAAGCAGCAACATCTGCTTTGAAATGACCTATTTGCAAACATATCCCAATATATTTGACTTGCTCTGTAAACTCTCAACTACTTTTATCTGTTTGATTCTTGCTCACACCTTTATCTACATACTTTTCATTCTTGTTGTTTTTAAGTGACTCTTTTGTTGCTTTAGTACTTTACTACATTACATTACTAAGTACAATTCTCTTCTGGAAATCTTAAGCCCAAAGTATACTTTGGCCATACACTTTTCCTGACATTGGTTGGTACACGTACAACGGCACATATGTGGGTGATTTGAGCGCTTGAATACAAAAGTCCACTACATAGTGCGTACGCGCCATACGCGTCTTTCCACGCTCACGGTATAAGCTGAGTATACTTTGATAGACTCAGAGCGGAACACGGAAAATGAAGTATACCCAGGGCTTTAGGGTTAATGTGTTCAACGTTTGGCTCTTTTTTCCCCCACAAACTAAAAGGATGTGAAAAACAGCGCTGATGTACCTGAAGTTTCAGTGTTATACATTTAGAGGGATGTTGTATTCAAAGATACAGAGTTTACATGTGTCTCCTTTTCGGCTATACTCCCAGATTGGGAAACTGATTTAGGTGTTACAAGGACACACAGGAGGTGCATGGCATTTAAGCAAATATATGGATCACCTAAGACAGAGTAATTGTGCTTGATGGTGGCCTGCCTGCCGGATAAGAGTGAGAAGAGGATAAAGATAAACTGGCTTGTGCTCAGGGACAAACCTGATTAATATGAAACTGAATAACATTATGGATGTAAAATGAGTTAAAGCAAAAGGAGGACTTTAGAGGACATTTGAGAAGGAAGGGGATTCATTGGTAGGTTTGGGTTTCTTGGGGTGTCTATGTGTAATAATGCCCTCAATGTAAACTTTGATGCCTCAGTGGCAGATGTTGCGCTGGCACGGTTGGTGCAGGAAGGAGTTGCGGGTGTGGGTTGTGCGCCGTTGGACCTGTTCACGCACACGGTTTTGGCGCTGTATGCGATTGCGTGCCAGGTGTCGACGCTCAGTGCGGGCTTTGGCCCTCTGGACCCTGGAGACCTGGGTGACTTTAGCTAGGGCACCTGCCTGTGCGGCCGCTCCTCGGGTCACCCGTGTGGTCATGCTGCTCCTGGTCACAGCGGGCATTGCTGATTCAGACATCCTGCTGGAGGAAATGGGAAACGTTTGAGTGAGAATGGACAGAATGGTGTGAAACTGAAATAAGAAGTGTAGTAAGATGGAAGTCAGAATTAAGACAGCGGCTTCTTTTTTTAAGAAACCCTTTTGTAGTGGTGTACTCCATTTGTAGTGGAGTTCAAGATAAATCTTTTCATTACTACTGGAGCTGCTCTGGTTTCTATTTGTTGTGGCAGGTTACATCTTCTTTTTTTCTTCATTTCTCCTCTGCTGTAGTTTGTTTTCTAATCTAGTTTTCTATTAAACATGGAATTGAATTACTACAAATATTGTCGGCTAAGTGACAAATTGCTGATGTTCCTCTATTGCAGAGGTCTCCAACCCTACTCCTGAAAAGCTACCATCCTGCAGACTTCAGATCCAACCCTTCTCCAACTAATCCTGAACACCTTGATTAGCTGGTTCGGGTGTGTTTTATTGGGTTGAAGACCTCTGCTCTATTGTTAGTCACTTTGGATAAAAGAGTCTGCTAAATCAGGGGTTTCAAACCTTTCCTGGAGGCCCCTCAGCACTAACTCACCTGATTCAACTCATGAACTCAATAGTAGAGACTGCAAGACCTGAATTGGGTGTCTGATTAGGGAGACATACAAAATCTGCTGTATTGGGGGTCCTCCAGGAAAGGTTTGAAAACCCATAATGTATAAATGTTGCATCTGTTTACAACACAGAGTTACATGTGGAAAAGTGAACAGTGGAAGTGAAATTTACCTAACACTGCCAGCCAGGCTGGTGGTGCTCTCTTCCACTGGAGGGAGAGGGCCAGGCGAGACGTACACGGACATGCTGGGGTGCTCGATGAGGAGGTCCTCCATGGGACTAGCCTCCGCTGTGGCTCCTTCTGCAGTAAAACAGGGGGGAGGGGTGACAAACCAGCTCTCATCCATGCTGCAGTCACTACAGGAGCACGAGCCCCGCTCGCTTAACAACACATTCACTTCTACTGACTCAAGGTGAGAGAAGGAGGCGGGATCAGGAGGAGAGCAGGTGGAAGGGGAGGAAGGATGTGCTGCCTGTGTCCTGCCTGCTCTATTCCTGCGCTTTTTGCAGGTATGAGGAGAGGGGCCACATATATGAGATGCATGACATTCACTGCGGGGACGGGGGCGTGCTACTAATGCCGCCTCTGGCCCATCCTCACCTTAAGTGAAGTGGGAAGTGATAGAAGACAGAACAGGGTGTGTTTCCAGAATATGAAAGGTTTGGTTGAAGCCATGCGAGTGGGGGATGCAAGTACCATGAGCAGACATACCAGTAAAAGGAATTCATTCAAATATGGAGAAATGAGAAGGGATACAGAAACAACAGAAAAACACAGAGAATAGGAATACTGTCATTAGTTTCTTATAACCCTTTTAAAATATTATTATCTAAGCACCATGTACTACTTTATAAAGTGTCAATGACTTCATTCTTAAACCTAGTGATGTATAGCAACACTGCCTCAACTATTGGCGATAGTTGGAACTGGACTATTGGGAATAATGGCTAATGGGGAAGACTGGCGAAAACATTTCACACTTCACCTTACTTATGTTTTGTGGGCGTGACAAGCCTCAGGGCTCAAGGGGGTAATAAAGTTATCTTTGAATGTCTGTTTAAATCAGATTATTATTCAGGCAGTTATGAACATGTAGGGCTGTCACGGAAGAAATTTCCCTTGCGGGAAACATTGTGATATTAGTTGCATGCATATATATATATATATATATATATATATATATATATATATATATATATATATATATACACACACACACCACAATTTCAATCGAGGGGAACACCATCCCCCAACCTCCCCCTGCCCCGGAACACGATTTCAACCAAGGGGAACAATATACATATATATATATATATATATATATATATATATATATATTGTTCCCCTCAGTTGAAATCGTGTTCCGGGGCAGGGGGAGGTTGGGGGATGGTGTTCCCCTCGATTGAAATTGCATTCCGGGGGGTGCGGGGAGAAACGTCACCACCGTTCTCATCCTGCACGGATGGCCTACTACTTCCGGCGGGATTCCAGAGTGCGCATTCTATAAGCACTTTACTATTCTGTGAAGCAGGAGAGGGATTTTTGAATGACAATTAAGCGACACAAACAGGATTGCCAACTTTGCGTGACACCCCCTTCCCCACACCGGAATGTGATTTGGCCGTGATTGGGAGGATTTTGAATAGCAACTGGGCTGGTTTCTGGTTTTGTCAACTGTGTAAAAGTAGCCCAATTCCATGGGAAAACTGCGCACTTGGCAACACTGGATGCAACTGATGTTGGTAGATCATGTGACAGTGGCAACATGGTAGATGTAGTACGTCCGAATTTCATTCATAATACTCATATTCATACTATTTAAAACATACTTTTTTAATAGGCGCAAAGTTAATTTCAAAATTTTTTTTTTTTTTAATTCCAAATTTCAGACAGCTATTTTTAAACTGTATGACAGTAGATGATCTGAAATCGAAAGTTAATTTAGCTAATTATGTTAATGTGCGCTATAGCAGCATTTACATTCTCTGCGTTAATTGCGGTCTGGCACAATTCAGAACTCAACACACAAAATTGAGCTTGCGTATTTATTTATTTATGGTAATACTCAAAGTATATTCACGTCTTTAGCTTAGCAACATGCTAATGTCAGATGCTATTGGATTCAACAATGTTAGCATTTGACAATTCTTGTTTTTTTTGTGAAAAAGTGTTCCATGGTGGTTATGATAATGATGTCTTAGAAGATAGTTATGCCTATATAGACAGTAAATAGTGAGGCAGTTCACTAGGTTTTGGAACCAAGCCAATGTTTTCCAAATTCATATACATTAATCCACTATATAGAACGTTGCCTTGTTACCCTGACAAGCTACCTTACCTATAATTTACACCTTTCATTTGTAACCCATTAAAGACAGTGTTTTTCGTTGTTTGTGTAGGACACTCACCGGGCAGATTGACCAGGAGCCATCCCTCTTCATCAGCCTCAGTCACACAGGGCTTTGGTCCCTTCAGCTCCGGAACAACTTCTTCCACGTTTCCAAAGAACAGACTGCTGATCCGCTGGAACATGGCTGCCTCGGAGGTCAAAGGTCACAGTTTTTTGTTTCCTGAGGGATAGCTGCCTTAGAAGGTTTTTTGTTTGTTTCTGTTTTATTAACTATAGTGACTAATGTTGCTGTTTTTGTTTGTAACAGATGGCTGGTCGATCACAGACGTATTGGCCTTTTTTGTTGTAACAAAGTAGTCTCAGAGAAGGCGCAGTACAATGTAAGGTCTCACTTGGTTGTGGTGCAAAGATCTACATTCGACAAAGACAGAAAAGAGAAGAACAGGAGGGATGGTCAAGAAAACCATATCATGAAATATTTTTCAGGGTTTCTGCAGGTTTTATGAAGGCAAATTTAAGAATTTTTAAGTAAAGAAAATTGAAGGAATAAGTTGAAGGGAACACAATACGTCAATTTCTATTAGCAACCGTTACTGAGGAAGATATTGATTGCTTTGCAATGTATGCAACATTTAATGCCATGACATTATGAATTTAAGATGATTTAAGACCTTTTTTAAAGCCTTAATTTGTGTAAGGATGGATTAAGACTTTTTAACACCTGCAGAAACCCTGTTTTTGGAGTAACATTTCATAGAAATAACATTTAACAACACTGTAGAACCACAGATTTAGTGGCACTACGAGTATTCAGATTATGCTATTGTGTAATGTTATGTAATAATGTGATTACATAATTAATATATAATAATGCATTACAGAATTGGTATTTTTCATGAAAATATCACTGTGAAAAAAAAATAAAAAAATAATCCTGAATGCTCTTTATGCAAATTAAATGTCATCTTTTTTTTCTCTCATTTTAGATTCAAATTTATGAGCAGAACTTAACTGGTTAACTATGACCAGAATATGCAGTACCTGTTCTTGACAATTTGCATAAGATTCACCAAGTATATTAGCTTATTTGCACAATTCTCTGTCCATCAACACCCATTTGCATAACAAATCACTCATTAAATTACATTAAAATGAATTTCATTTAAAAACCATTAGAGCTTTAAAACTATTTATACATTTACAAGCTTATCTAATGTTCATTTATGCACATCTCTGAGGTGATGATGAGTTTATATCCATACATATAACTTTTTTGTGTTAAATAATTAAATAGATAAACAGTTTTTTTCCAATGCCATAACCATATGATGTTATTTTTATTCACTGAACCCAAAAAAAGCCATTTAATTTCAGTCCCAATGGCTCCCCTACAGGCAAGCTGTTTGAATCTGCCCGTCAGTGGGCGGGGCTTCATATGACGTATGATGCTGACGCAAAATAGACGCAAGTGACCCCGCCCTCTTCAGACTAGCGGACAGAGTACGAAACAACACAAGTGAAGCGGGGTCGTTTCGATAGAAACAAGAGAAAAAAAACATTTTTTATCACTACAACAAGGTATAAAAATATTTTTTTTCTCTTTTAGGACAAATTAAATGCGTAAATCCAAATTAATCAACGTGTTGTTTAATAAAAATGATTTTAGCTTAGGTCTGACAGATGCTGCTTAAAAAACAACAACATCGAATCCTGTGTGAACCGATGATCCTGTAGCCTTTTATTTGAAAAATAGTCGAGCAAAAAAGCGGACGTGGATGCAAAACTTATAACAGCAGTGAATATGAGCATATAATGCGAAGGAGAGAGAGAGAGAGGGAGAGAAACTGAGCGCAAAGGGTCAAAGCAATGACAGCTCGGATCAAGGGTATTACCAGCACTCTCAGATCACTCAAATAACCACAGACTGCATTCATCAACCATAAAAAACACATTCTGTTCAATATAGAGCAACTGGTTTAATAAAAAAAACAACGGTCGATAAACGAGCTGCAGATACAGGCTTATCCCTAACGTAAAATGTCAAAAGTTTAATCCATTGCCATTAAACGTCGACTTGAAAACACAATTTTGTTATAAATGTTATTTCGAGACGGATTCCGTAAGAAGAAAACCGTCGAGAAAACTAGCTCTGGTCAACGGCTGCGATCTATGACGAGAGCAAAATAATGATGATGTGTGATCGGAACGAGAGCGCGCAATAACCGTCAACAGAATAAAATACTGTTCAAACAGATCCATTTATGGACAGTCCACGGTTCACAGACAGCTGCTGTAGTTTCAATCCTGCTAATTACAAAACAGACCTCGCTTTAAAAGACAGAAGGAGATGTGTGTGTGTGTGTGTGTGTGTATTCAGCGTCTTACCTGTCTTACCTGCAAAATTATTCAAGTTGTAAACGCGACGACCACACAATAAAAACAACAGGGGAAAAAATCTTAAAGCATAGCTTTAGGTATTCTTTTTATATGAGGTAGTAAATTCACAGAAAAAAATATGAAAAAGTCTTTCTTCTTAGAAGAAATCGACGTGTAAATTCTGCTTTACACGACGTTTGAGTCGCAGTATGTGCGAGCTGTGTGTTTTTTTAGCAGATATGGTTTGGGATGTTATTGCTTCGCCCAGCTGATCCGCAGATCAGAATACAGAGCGTACAAAACAGCTGATTGTGATGTCACGGCGCTCGTAGCAACGGCCTGACTCCGCCCACTCCGCTAGCTGGACCAATCGTAGATTTACACCAGATCGAGCGCTGTAAGTGAACCGGTGGGGGTTGGGCTGATAGGCACTGCAGATCTAAGTGACGTCCAGCTCCACCTCTCGCGACGAGGGACGTGGGGGATAAGGTTAGGGTGTAGATTACGCCCAAATTACATCCAGAGAGAGGGAGCTGGACTTTAAAAGAATTGAAATAATTTTTTTTTTATTGAACAATATCAATTTACTAACACTTTTCCTCAAGTAGGCAACAATAAGATGCATATGAAAATATACAAATAACGTAATTAAATCTCCTTTCGTATATTTTGTGCTTATTTGCTTAAACAGTATGAATGAAACCTGCAAAAACAATAAATAAATACGCAAATAAATAAACAAACAAATAAATAAATCCACAAAATTCTCTCTCTCTCTCTCTCTCTCTCTCTCTCTCTATATATATATATATATATATATATATATATATAATTAAATAAATGTAAATAAATACATTTAATAAATACATAAATCCACATATTCCTGCATAAATAAATATATAGATAATTAAATGTGCGAGGAGATAAATAATTAAATAAATAAAACAAATGTTGGGGGAAATAAAGGAAATGCTAAACTGAAAGTTGACCTTTTTACATTTAACCATTTGTACATTTTTAAATGTAGCTCGGTATTTATTTTCCCATGGCACAACATGCTAATGAGGAGGTGTCAATCAAACATAAGAAGGCGGTCTCTATGCCACCATTGGCTGATGGATGTTGACACGCCCTCCTCATTAGCATGTTAGGCCAAGGAAAAATAAATACCAAGCTACTGGTTATTGTCTTATTGGTTTATTTAAATGAATTAAATTATTAAAGGATTAAAATGGATTTAAGGAAATGAAGAAAAAGAAATAAGAACGGTAAAGAACCAGTTCTATTGTGAAGTAAATTAATTTAAAGTAAATTAAAAGTAAATAATTTTTTTAATATGGACACATTCACTCTTATTTTCGTCTCCCTAAAAATGCAAAAAGTTTTTTTGTCATGTCAAATTCAGTTATGATTTACATAAATAATGTTATATTTTGTTAATGTCATAGTTTGCATATCACTGTTGGTCGCTGAACGTTTTTATCGTAAAACAGTTGTCAAATATTAAATGTTTAGCTACACATCTTACGACACACTCTTTCACTGCTACAACTAAAGTGTAAGCCCTGCCTTCTTTGATTTGATTGGCCATCTCACTCATTCCGACAGTGACGAGCGCTGTTTGACCCCTGAGGCAGACCAACCTAAAAATGTAACATTTTACTTTTGTCATCCTAGCAAACAGAGCGGTGTGTAATGGAGTACAGCAGAGCAGCATCAACAATATCAAATATTGGGGGGGACAATTTGGCCATTCCTAATTATTCAGGGGGACTTGTCCCCCTCAATGTCTATGGTGGTCACGGCCCTGCAATAAACAAAAGCATATCCTTCAGACAATTAAGGGGGTTGCAAGGACAAATAAATAGATAAATCAAATGTGACAAAATTAATGTTCAATGGTCAGACTCTTCTGAGCAGAATCCACAAAAATCCAAAATCTTTTCCGTAACATTTCAACAGCAGGATAAACATTATTGATGATTCTAAACGGAATGTCCTTCGTTTTAAGTACAATTGGCCATTTAAGTTAACAGAATTTGATTCTAAGGGCGCTATCATACACCCGGCGCAATGCGACGCCAGGCACAACAAGTGTTTTTTGCTAGTTTCAGCCCGACGCAGTTGTCATTTTCACGTCCAGCTCCACGTTGTTTAAATAGCAAATGCACTCGCGCCCATCTGTTCACCCCAATGGTCTGAAAACCAAGTGTGTGCAGGAGCATTGTTGGCGCGTTGCTATTTTGAGGAACTGAAAACGACTGCGCCATTGACCAACAAAAACCTGGTCTGAAGTCAATAACGCAGTATTTTTGTGTTATTTTAAGGGTGTGTTAGTAATTTGCGCCTATAGGCGGGAGCACAATGCGCGTACACTCTGATTATTACACACACAGGGACACGCAGCAGCACACACACATGGCATATATTACAAATAAAAGGATTCCTCTCTGGAGAAGCGTTCAGTCTTTCTGTCATGTAAATAGTGAATCCGCCATGGTGCGAGCGCTGGCTTTTAAAGGGAATGGGAGATGAGACTCTGATTGGTTTATTGCACGTTACACCCAAAACACACCCATGACTCATTAAGAGACTAGGTACAACCCTTTTGGACCATGTGCCGGGTGCACCGACCGTTTTTTCCGTCGTTAAACTAGCAAAAGTGGATTCGGACACGCCCTAAGTGCACCTGCGCCATGAGCTTCAGTTTGTTAAAATAGGGCCCATAATGTTTCATTATCAAAAATGTTAACTTTTATTGGTGTATTGAAATCGTAGAATAATTTACATTTTAATACATTTCCTATTATGGAACTAAAGCTGGACTCGTTCCTTGTCGCTTTTGAAATCTCACAAATCTACAATCAGCGCTGGAGGACAGCATTTGTGTGTTTTGTGTTGAATAAAATAACCAGAATAAGGGGTTACACTGTTGATAAATGTAGTTTATTTAGAAAAGTTGAAAATTAAGGGATCAAAATGTAGCTAGAGTTACAATTTCATGACCATGGAGGATTTGGAAATGAAGGCTGTGGTTATAGATATAAAGTGATAATTCTCGTTTAAGGCGTCACTTTAAAATATTATGTCAGTGTGCTTCGTTTGGATAAGGTGCATATACTCTGGGTAGGTAATATGATCAGCAGCACAGAGCTCTGTTTTCTGGGCGCTGTCTCTTTAAACAGTGTTTGTAAATATTGCCTGCCCCTCCCTCCCCACATTCCTCTATTCCCACTCACATTGGGGGCGGGGCATAGACTGCCACGTGTCACAAGTAACCAATCATAACACATGGTGTGAACACTGACATGTCAGCAGTCTGTGGAGAACTGCAGATATCTGAAAAGACTGGCGATTTTGAGCTTCAGGATAATATCTCCAATGTAGTTCCCTGTAATTTGGATTGTTTTCATCTGCATATTTGCTCTAAGACGAGCAGATATATAATAATTTTGGCATGGTGTTTACACAGACCGCTAAACAGACAATATTAACAATGGCAACATTTGGATTGCATGGATTTTAGGATCACATATAAGAAATGATAGAGCTATGTGTGTTTTTGATGGCTATTTCTGATTTGTAGACATTAGTCATTCCACACATTCCAGTGTGTGTTGCCTCATTTAGTAAAAGCGAATGAGAACACAGCCAAATATAAACCATATGTAGCCGTTTCCACAGTATGCTAGTGATGATAGTATTGCGTGTGCTGATTCTCATAACTCCACCTGATGACTGCACTTATACACCCTGGACTTGGTTTTCATTACTAATGAAATAATAACAATAAACATGGGCATGATCCTTGATGAAACTGCTGAAACGGTTTGTAATAATAATAAACACAGACAAAAGCTGGTACTTATCTCACACCTGACCTATGAAATCACACCGGCAGGGCAGAACATGCCCCGAGTGTTCAGTGTGGTGCATGATATTACATATTACACAAAGTGTTCTGTCAATATCTGATGTTTCACAACCATGAATGCCATGAAACACACACACACACACACACTCTCTCTCTCTCTCTCTCTCTCTCTCTCTCTCTCTCTCTCTCTCTCTCTCTCTCTCTCTCACACACACACACACCACACAAACTCACAAATACACACACAAACACACAACGCACACAGACAACACTCTGACACACCAAACTCACACACACTCACCACACAAACTCACAAATACACACCATACACACACAAAAACACACACAACACACACACAAATGTTGTGAAATATCCAAACTCACACACTCACACAGAACATCACGCACACACACACTCAAATACACACACACACAACATCCTACACACACACACATCACGCACACACTCACGCACACACACTCACACATACACACACACACACACTCATACACACACAAACACACACACACACACACACACAACACAAATGTTGTGAAATATCCAAACTCACTGACACATACACACACAACATCACACACAAACACACACACACTCAAACATATACACACACAACATCATACACACAACATCACGTACACACACAACATCACGCACACACACACTCACTCACGCACACACATACACACAGATAAACACACACACACTCACTCACGCACACACATACACACACACACACACACACACTCACTCATACACACAACTACAGGTTGTAGAATTGTTTGAATTTCAGGAGGTTGAATTCAAATTAAATGAATTTAAAAAAATAATTTAATACTATTTGACAACATACACTCACCTAAAGGATTATTAGGAACACCATACTAATACTGTGTTTGACCCCCTTTCGCCTTCAGAGCTGCCTTAATTCTACGTGGCATTGATTCAACAAGGTGCTGAAATCATTCTTTAGAAATGTTGGCCCATATTGATAGGATAGCATCTTGCAGTTGATGGAGATTTGTGGGATGCACATCCAGGGCACGAAGCTCCCGTTCCACCACATCCCAAAGATGCTCTATTGGGTTGAGATCTGGTGACTGTGGGGGCCATTTTAGTACAGTGAACTCATTGTCATGTTCAAGAAACCCATTTGAAATGATTCGAGCTTTGTGACATGGTGCATTATCCTGCTGGAAGTAGCCATCAGAGGATGGGTACATGGTGGTCATAAAGGGATGGACATGGTCAGAAACAATGCTCAGGTAGGCCGTGGCATTTAAACGATGCCCAATTGGCACTAAGGGGCCTAAAGTGTGCCAAGAAAACATCCCCCACACCATTACACCACCACCACCAGCCTGCACAGTGGTAACAAGGCATGATGGATCCATGTTCTCATTCTGTTTACGCCAAATTCTGACTCTACCATCTGAATGTCTCAACAGAAATCGAGACTCATCAGACCAGGCAACATTTTTCCAGTCTTCAACTGTCCAATTTTGGTGAGCTCGTGCAAATTGTAGCCTCTTTTTCCTATTTGTAGTGGAGATGAGTGGTACCCGGTGGGGTCTTCTGCTGTTGTAGCCCATCCGCCTCAAGGTTGTGCGTGTTGTGGCTTCACAAATGCTTTGCTGCATACCTCGGTTGTAACGAGTGGTTATTTCAGTCGAAGTTGCTCTTCTATCAGCTTGAATCAGTCAGCCCCTTCTCCTCTGACCTCTAGCATCAACAAGGCATTTTCGCCCACAGGACTGCCGCATACTGGATGTTTTTCCCTTTTCACACCATTCTTTGTAAACTCTAGAAATGGTTGTGCGTGAAAATCCCAGTAACTGAGCAGATTGTGAAATACTCCGACCGGCCCGTCTGGCACCAAGAACCATGCCACGCTCAAAATTGCTTAAATCACCTTTCTTTCCCATTCTGACATTCAGTTTGGAGTTCAGGAGATTGTCTTGACAAGGACCACACCCCTAAATGCATTGAAGCAACTGCCATGTGATTGGTTGATTAGATAATTGCATTAATGAGAAATTGAACAGGTGTTCCTAATAATCTTTTAGGTGAGTGTATATACACATTTACCACTTTTCAATACAAATATGTAATCACACACACACAACATAGGCTATTATTTTCAGAAAACATTACATAATATGATTAATAAATCTCAATATCACCTGTTTTTTTATATTTAATTACATTCCCTTTACATTTACAATCCGCTTTCAAGTTATGATCTATTGAGCAAGCCTTTCTTCTGCGTTTCAAGTGAGAAACAACCAATATTTTAACAATTCACAATTCTGTCCAGCTGAGACTTCGCTATAGAGATAAAGGGTTGGAACATGATTTTTCTACAGCAAACCATACGTGTATATTAGCTTTTTCTTTTGGGATCTGATCTGAGCGTTTGGGGCAGGAAACTGTGATGCTCGATGGCAGAATTAACAACTGGATGATCTTTATTTTAGGGTAGAAGAGCACTTCATTTCCAAGAAAGCTTTAATGTCCCCCAAAAGTCCTCAGAATGGAGTCAAACATTGAGTGTCTCGTGGAGCGCAAATTGCACTCATGAATCGAAAAGGACACAGTTGTGTAAACACAGTGTTTCTTTCACAGCATGGCTCCGTTTCTTTAAAGCAACGTCAACTTCTGACTCAACCAATAGCGTGACCTTGGGGTGGGGTGGAAGGAGTGGTTGGAAAACCTGTTTGGAAACAATTTTTGCAATTCTGGTGCCATAGACCTTGATCAGGTTAGACGCCATATTGAATTGCGGCTGTGAGGGATAGACATACAATCTTTACAATGGCCCGCAATGCTAAAGGTCCTAGATCATGTCATGTTCACTCGGCATCTTTTAAAACTGATCCGTGGAGTTATTGTCTACTGAAAGACGTTGTTAAACAACAGTACAATCCATTGAACGCACTGTATTTTGTCCCTCACAAATTCCTGTCTAAAAATAAATATGCCACCCGCTACCCTGACTAGTTTATACCTGGTATTACGATGAGTTTTGGTTAATCGGATCACAAGTGCACAACACTTAATACAGGTGTAAACGGAGTCTAAAATGTTTTGAGCTTGTCCAATTTCGACCACTTCCAGAGGTAGTCGGAAACGCATTAGACCGGATTGCTTTCGTAGTGTAAACGCTCATGTGATCGAATGTGTTCACAAAAGACAGACACAAAAGACCGTCTACTCTCTGCCTACTGACCTAATACGGAAACATTATGGGACGCGCGGAAGCCAGACAGGATTTAAACCTTGTCGGCTGGAGACCCAAGTTTGGTTTGAAGATGAAAAACGTCCCAAGCTCAATGTTCTCTCACCATTCCTGATTTCTAACACACACTCACAGCGCTCGGCTGGTCTTGCGTCTGTCAGAGCAGAAACTAAAGCTGATGCTCTCCGTGTGTTTTTCTGTTTTCTTTGGGTGTGTTCATATGTTAATTGTGTGAGCTTATTTCGTCCATTAGATCTAAAGATCTGAAAAGGCCATACATTCACCCACCCATAGACTCTCTCCTCGAAGAAATCAGGACAGAAGTGGATGAAAGTGGACAAAAGAGACGGATTAAAACACCAGGTGTAAACGGGAATGTGTCTCCCTCGTCTACTTGTGATCCGTTCGACCAAAATGCATCTTAACACCAGGTGTAAACAGGGCCTAGGTATAACATCCAGGACCTAAGTACATTTCTAGAAACATCAGATTCATGAAATCTCTCCAACTATGCGTTTCCACCCTTGCATACTTTATGTACTTGTTTTGCTGCCATTTCCTCTCTCAAAGCTTGAGTGTTGTCGGCTTGTTTGTGTCTTTCCACAGGCATTCACCTTAGCTTAAAGGTGAACAAATTGGGTGAAAGTTCACTGTGCGGCGGTGCTATACTGTTACCTTTAGCAGCCTGTACATGACCCTTGACTGGAGAAACACTATTCCCTTTTTATGAGCTTCACAGAAACCCAAGCGCTGTACAAAATGGTGGAAATTGAGTATGTTTAGTTTAAGTTTGTGTAGTAAATACACTGTAAGGATTTGAGGATTTGCAAAAAGGATCCTAAAGTGGCCGTGAAAGACCTTCCCTGCTGGAAAATGGCATGTACGCCAGATGTCAGATAACAAAAAGATAGACGGCTGTTTTGAGAACAAACACCACACAGCTGATTTTATTGGAGCTTTCTATAGCCTTGACGCTGTCATGGTTTGACGTTACCTTCATGGCCCTCTTAACCTTTCCAGCGTCCACGCTATAAACAGACGCGGTCGCAGTGAACGGTGTGAAGTGCTTGAAGTGAGGATGGGCTGGAGGAGGGGCCAGATGAAAACGCTCAAATAAACAAGGTGGAGGACAGACTCTATGGAAACACACATAAACCCAAATGCCAGTGAGTCACAGTAACACACCTGAGCCACATTCAATGGAGGATCTTCCTAATTTAACTATGTTAGGAATCCAGGTTATGACACATATTTTGTGATCTGCACAATCTTGTTTGCTTTGTTCATGGTTAATGATTCCTGTCAAGGCACTTTAAAGTAGCTCACTTCCAAAGCCAATTGTGAGACACTGTCTTCTACACTCTTAAACAAGGTTTTTTGTTGGTATCGATGGTTCCATGAAGAACCTTTAACATTAATGAAACCTTTCCATTCCAGAAAAGGTTCTTTAGAGTTTTAGAATGTTCTTCACAGATAAACATCATTCTTTTAAGAACTGATAACTGAAAGGTTCTTTGTGGAACCAAAATTGGTTCTTCTATGGCATCGCTGAGAAAACCCTCTTTTGGAACCTTTATTTTTTAAAAGTTTTAAAGGAACACGCCGACTTTTTAGGACTTTAGCTTATTCACCGTATCCCCCAGAGTTAGATAAGTCCATACATACCATTTTTATCTCCGTGCGTGCCATAACTCTGTCTGACGCACCCACCGCTAGCCTAGCTTAGCACAAAGACTGGAGGTAAACGGCTCCAGCTAACCTACTGCTCAATAAGTGACAAAATAACGCCAACATTTTTCTATTTACATGTTGTGATGTGTATAGTTACATCGTGTTCTAAGACCGATGGAAAATGAAAAATTTCAATTTTCTAGACTGATATGGCTAGGGACTATACTCTCATTCCTGCGTAATAATCCAGGAACTTTGCTGCCGTACCATGGGTGCAGCGGCGCAATGATATTACGCAGCGCCTGAAAACAGGCTAACTTCCGTCAACATAACCAACGTGACAACCTGCTTGCACAGAGAGCGTGCTGGGGAGTATTTTCAGGTGCTGCGTAATATCATTGAGCAGTAGGCTAGATGGAGCCATTTACCTCCAGTCTTTGTGCTAAGCTAGGCTAGCGGTGGGTGCGTCAGACAGAGTTAAGGCACACACGGAGATAAAAATGGTATGTATAGACTTATCTAACTCTGGGGGATACGGTGAATAAGCTAAAGTCCCAAAAAGTTGGCTAGTTCCTTTAAGTGTAAGGCAAGGGTTTTCAAACTTTGAGCCTACACTGTAACAGATTTCTGTAATTTGAAGATAATTTTACTGTAGTACAGTAAGATACAGTAAAATTTGTATACAGTATGTTACTGTAAACAGCAAAGGATTGTGGGAAAATATTTTTTTCTTCAGCTAGTGCCTCCTAGATGTCAAGATTTGTAATTTGTACTTCTAAAAAGAAAATGTTCAACAATTAATATTATTGTGCTTTTAAAAAAAAAAAAGCAAATAAACCCAACAGTACTAATACTGTAAATGACAATACGGTAATAATACTGTATATGCAAGTACAGTAAACCGTACAGCATACTGTAAGTGAAAATACAGTAATAATACTGTAAAACATTTTACAATAATCCAGCTGCTAGCAAGTTACTGTAAAATGTACAGCAATCTCTTTAAAGTGTATTCACAGAGCTGGGATTGCCTTTGTGAATTTAGCCAAAACAATAATTTTCCTTCCTGCTGTTTGGATCGGCAGTCACATTGGTATTGTGCATATGATATGATGCATAATAATGCTGTCTAGGTAGGCAGCTGACTAAAGTTTTGAAACAAAGCCAATCTGTATCTCCTTGTGCTGCTTCTCCACTGAAATACTGTATAATATAATATACAGCAGATTCTTTAAATCTAAAGAGCAAATATGTTTG
Organism: Rhinogobio ventralis; assembly: GCA_039654625.1. NCBI lineage: Eukaryota > Metazoa > Chordata > Actinopteri > Cypriniformes > Gobionidae > Rhinogobio > Rhinogobio ventralis. Next base: position 31,034,630 of record CM077203.1, on the reverse strand, counting down.
CAGACAGTCTGAGAAAGTCCATTACAAACTGTACTTCATGCTCTCACTGGCTCTCTCACTCTAATTCTTGATAAGACTGAGGTCATTTGAGAGTCTGACTCGACTCTCACTCTTTATCTTTATAGTTCACATGGAGCGTTTCTGGGTCAGAGAGCAGGGATATGATGACATGCCGTAATCTAGCTGCAAGTCTTCAGCCGCTTTCTGCTGTTATTTATAACATTATTAAAAAGAATAACAAAAAAGACTTGGTCACTGCTGGTCTTTTGTCTTCTATTGCTAAAATGTAGTAAACTAGTACTTAAAGGGATAGTTCACCCCAAAATTTTATTCACCCGTGTGTCATTCCAAACCGGTATGACTTTTCTTTCTACTGTAGAACGTAAAAGAAGATATTTTGAAAAAGTGTTTAATTTTGTCCAATATAATTATGAACCAAAAATATTTTCATATATATTTTTAATTTAGCATTTTCCGTACACATATACACTGATCAGGCATAACATTATGACCATTATGTGTTGGTCCCCTTTTGCTGCCAAAACAGCCCTGACCCGTCAAGGCATGGACTCCACTAGACCCCTGAAGGTGTGCTGTGGATTTGGCACCAAGATGTTAGCAGCAGATCCTTTAAGTCCTGTAAGTTGCAAGGTGGGGCCTCCATGGATCGGACTTGTTTGTTCAGCACATCCCACAGATGCTCGATTGGATTGAGATCTGGGGAATTTGGAGGTCAAGTCAACACCTCAAACTCGTTGTTGTGCTCCTCAAACCATTCCTGAACCATTTTTGCTTTGTGGCAGGGCGCATTATCCTGCTGAAAGAGCCACAGCCACCAGGGAATACCGTTTCCATGAAAGGGTGTACATGGTCTGCAACAATGCTTAGGTAGGTGGTGCGTGTCAAAGTAACATCCACATGGATAGCAGGACCCAAGGTTTCCCAGCAGAACATTGCCCAAAGCATCACACTGCCTCCACCGGCTTGCCTTCTTCCCATAGTACATCCTGGTGTCATGTGTTCCCCAGGTAAGAGACGCACACGCACCCGGCCATCCACGTGATGTAAAAGAAAACGTGATTCATCAGACCAGGCCACCTTCTTCCATTGCTCCGTGGTCCAGTTCTGATGCTCACGTGCCCACTGTTGGCGCTTTCGGCAGTGGACAGGGGTCAGCATGGGCACCCTGACTGGTCTGCGGCTGTGCAGCCCCATACACAACAAACTGAGATGCACTGTGTATTCTGACACCTTTCTATCTAACCAGCATTAACTTCTTGAGCAATTTGAGCTACAGTAGCTAGTCTGTTTGATCGGACCACACGGGCCAGCCTTCACTCCCCACGTGCATCAATGAGCCTTGGCCGTCCATGACCCTGTCGCTGGTTCACCACTGTTCCTTCCTTGGAGCACTTTTGATAGATACTGACCACTGCAGACCGGGAACACCCCACAAGAGCTGCAGTTTTGGAGATGCTCTGACCCAGTCATCTAGCTGTCACAATTTGTCCCTTGTCAAACTCGCTCAAATCCTTACGCTTGCCCATTTTTCCTGCTTCTAACGTCAACTTTGAGGACAAAATGTTCACTTGCTGCCTAATATAACCCACCCACTAACAGGTGCCGTGATGAAGAGATAATCAGTGTTATTCACTGAGTGGTTTTCCTACAGAATTGGGCTGTTGCCACAGGTAGATTTTTTTAAGGTTTGACATATTGTATAAATTATATTTGACTGAAATATTTTATATTCTACCAATGATAAAACTATGCTAGATGTTAAGTTTTGTAGAGGAGGGTTACTGTGTTTATGATCACAACAATATAGTGGTTTTCAATTTGCATAAAAGTGACAGTAAATTAAGTATTTTAGGTATGGGAACGGCATATTTTGATATTTGGGATATGGTCATTGGGCTATTTTTGATTAGTTTAGTTGCACAGACCTGGCAACCCTGATGGTGACTGTGTTTATGCAACTGGCCCCTGAATGCTCTGGCAACAACCCACAAAACCCTAACACCATAGTGCTTTGCATAGGCTAATACCTCTCACATTCACATGAGAACATGCACAAATCTAGCTGGATTTACAAGCTCACGTAGTAAAAAAATCAAGCTTTGACACTTCTTTCTTAAAAAGTAAGCACCCTAATACAGCTGAAATAAGAACAGGAAAAGAAAGGGAAGTAGGGTAGGCTACAGAGGAAGAATAAGGCATCATTTTATTATCCATGAAACATTTGCATAGAATCCTCCTTCCGTTTGCAAATGAGTGCTGTGACTCAAGTAAACACAGATGAAAGGGCTCATTTGTGCAGGAAAATGGACCTACTTCCTGCTCCGCTCCCTCTGTTCAGTGACATCTGTTTCACTGGCTGGCCTCCTCCTCATGCTCTTCTGCGCTCGTCTGATGTGTCTCCACACGATGGGAACAAACAGTCCCAGTGGAAAGCCCTTGGCAGGAATATGAAGCACACTCGGGATCAGACACCTCCACCGGGGAATAGTACCAAAAGAACAGTTTTAACTCGCTAGACCACAACACAAAAGTTAGTCTTTAGTACTTTAATCTAACTGTGCTTAATTAATCAGTGCGCATTATTCCAAAGATTTTTTTTCTTCCTAATCTTTCAGCAAAATGTAATAACTTGCTCCACCTCTGAAAGACATTCCTTTGCAACTGACATCATAAAGTTCTTCACCCCTCCCTCCTGTCATATAGACAATCTGCTCCCGTTGGATCAATCTATTGGAACAGGCTTATTTGGCATTTCATCAATGTCCAGTGTTTTACTTCAGATCATGTATACGCACACTCAGCACGCTGGCCGGGTTGATGGATAGTATGAGCAGCACAGTTTGAACCTCAGATTGCATAACCTTTCTCTGACTCGTCCTAAAATATCCTCCCTAGGGCCCGTGTCTCCCCTTACTCTCATAACACAAACCTGAGCGCGTGAAGAGACACGACAGGCCAGCAGATGGCGTAATAAAATACAGGTTGTACAAAACTTGATGTCTGATTAATAATTTATAGGGTTATTTTAGCAAGTAAAAGGCCTTTTAGAGTAATTAAAAGCTTGTGGTTCAGGTGTCTTTTTGCTGTGAAATCTTTACTGATTTTTATATTGTTAGTAATATTTCAAGATAAACACTTACTGGACTGAAGCTTGATAATCCAGACATCATTTAACAGAAAAATGTGAGTATCAAATATGATCATCAGGCTTTTGAGGAAGGTTTATTTGTTCATCTCTCAATCATCATTGCATTATATGTTTTGAAACTACAATAAAAACAACAGAGCTTTGATCATAAAACTAAGCATTTAACCCTCATCCTTCCCTGGTTTGACCCGAATCAATTTTTTTTTATTTTAATTGAGTGTTCATCGGAGTGGTCCAAGACCCCCTTTGTCGAACCACGAATACACAAAAAATTGACTGGATTTGAGGAGTTTTGTGCTTGAAATTTAAAAAAGTAACAAATCCTTCCCTCACGGGTCAATGTAACCCCCCATAAGAAAGAATTGAATGCGAGGTATGTGAAGAATGCTCCAGTATGCATAGAAAAACCTAAAAATGCTCAAAATTCTAACTAAAAATGCAAAATCTTTACCAAAAATGATTTTATAATGTGAATCTGAATGCACACTGAAGCCAAACTGACTTTAGGACCCAGTGGAACAGCTCATATTCTCCATATAAGGCCATCTAGTGGCAAAAGTCATGAAATATCATCTTATATTATTTTTTTTTTCCCACGAGAGGTCGGCAAACACACCCAATGTGAGATATTTTGAGCTGAATTAACAGGGTTATGCATGAAATTATTTTAAATTTAAAATTGAAAGAATGTGAATTAAATAATTATTTATGTATTATTTATTGATAAAATCTAATTTATTCGAGTAATTATAAAAAATACTAAAATTGCATTCAAAATAGAAAAAGATATTATCAAAATGAATAATAAAATAAGCGGCTTCAGGTCATTTTGACCTGTGAGGGAAGGATTTGTTAAGTGCGAGGGAGGGATGAGGGTTAAAAAGACATTTTATTGGCAGATATAGAGTGACAACTGATATTTATATAAATTTTATAGTCTGCTATACTGTTATGAAGATCTCACTGACTTACATTACAAGCTATCAGAATTTCTTATTTTTTGGCCATATAAATATCAGCAACTGCCACAAATTGTGTATTCTTTCTCAGTTTGGGCCTCTGAATAAAACCTTTGCCTCCTCGACTTTGAGCCCCATATTCTCATTGTACCATACACTATATGAGCCATGAAAACAAACTATACATTATGACACGCAAGTGCCCTCCATCCGAAGTCGCCATAGTAGGAAATGCTCACTTCTGATTGTAATTTGCCCAATACTAAAAGCAGAGTGCTTCTCATTTCTTATTGGTGCATCCTTGTTTCCTCCACACCCTTAGGATGTGAAGGAAGGATACATCTTTGTATCCTCGCTCATGACTCCTCAGGAAGCTTCCTCGCTCCTCAACTCCTCACGGTGCAATTAGAGAATTGAGATGTCCAAGATGGTGGAGTTCGATTGGTTTCCGGGTCACGGACTGGAGGATGGAGGAGCGAGGAAACAAGGAAGCATCAATTTGAGCATTGAGAAGCACCCTATTATTGGGAGATACGAGGGTCCGTGGCTCTACCATTGGAGAAAGTGTAACGGCTAACTGTGCCTTGATAACCAATCACATTACAGCTTTGACGTCATTGAATTTCAGTCAGGATACCATAGAAATGAATGAGAAGTGCCGTAAACTGAATCATACCTGTCGAGCAATTGTCTGTGACTTCTCTTATAAAACAGCATTTTCTTTCAGTGTAAACTCTAAAAATAGAGCAAACATATTGAAGATTAGCCGATTGGTTGTCGATTCATTAAATGATAAGCTATTTCCTCACAAAAGCGGTTTATTCAGTGTAGTGAAGCCTCTCCTCCATTGACATCCATTAAAAAAAACGGCCTCTCATCTCCTTCACTGCATCGCAGCGTTAGCAGGCGTATGGTTTTTTCGGCTAAGTTTGCAGGCTTGCCTTCAAGTGGCTTTGCTAAAAGCAATAAACAGTCAAACCTGAAGAAGAAGAGACAACATGTGTCAGTAGTCACAGAGAGTGACCTCTAGTGATGTGAAGGGTAAACTACAAGTTGGGATGTTACACTTGAAACCATGTGAAAAACCCCTGAAACTGAACCCAAAGTTGAACTCATTGACCTGAAAGAAAAGCTCTATGGTTGGCACAAGCGATATGCAGCAGCCCAGGTAACCCCATCTCCGCTGTGAAGCACGCCAAGAACCACAAGCTTGTTTGCAGTAAAGGCTGCTTTATTTAATCATTAAATGTCTCGAAGCAGCACACCTTTTTTTGCACACCTGTGATCACTATAAAATTGTAATTTGAGATATCTTTAATTAGAATTATGCCTAGTCAAAACTCATTTGAAGATATACAAAAATATGTTCCAATGGAAGAGTATGATTGGTCAAAATAGCATTGTAGATATCTCAGATGTATATTATAAATAGTCAAAATGTGACCCTGGGCCACAAAACCAGTCATAAGTATATGTGGGGCAATCACCAACAATACACTGTATGGGTCAAAATTATCAATTTTTCTGTTATGCCAAAAATCATTAGGATATTAAGTAAAGATTATGTTCCATTAAGATATTTTGTAAATTTCCTACTGTAAATATATCAAAAATGTATTATTACTAGTAATATGCATTGCTAAGGACTTCATTTGGACAACTTTAAAGGCGATTTTCTCAAAATTTCGATTTTTTTGCACCCTCAGATTCCAGATTTTCAAATATTTGTATCTCGGCCAAATATTGTCCTATCGTAACAAACCACACATCAGTGGAAAGAAATTTATTCAACTTCCAGGTGATGTATAAATCTCAATTCCAGGGTCACAAATGACATTGTAGATATCTTACTTCCAATTATGACAAGACAAAATTGCAGAATAGATATCTGGAATTGGAAGTTTGACTAGTCAAAACTAAATAACGACTAGTACAGACGGGTGGTATTTAACACCAAACCTCCCAGATCTAATCTAAACTAAAGTATCCATCCCCCAAAACCACAGAGTGTGCATGTGAAACCACTCAGTCACCAGAGATGCTCCGTACTCACAGCCAATCCCAGTGACGTCGTGACAAGTGTTCTAAATATCCGTGACGTCAGCAGGTGGGATTCTCTCTCGCGCTTCACTGCACAGGTGCAGGCACGTGACTGAACCGAAGCAGGCAGGACATTTGGAACGCGCACGGGGACAAATGTCTTTAAACGGAACGCGTGAAATTTGACCGTGTCAACACACGCACATTCTGACCGTGTTAACGTGGCAGTTTTGTGCGTGTAATATTTTTTAAAGGCATAGACCCTCTAGATTTAGGGTAAGATGGTGGAAGATGCCCCCCTTCAGAACAATGAGGATTTACTTTAAAACTGTAACATATAGTTAGATATAAGTTTAGCATGTGCAGGATGGTGATGTGTTATGAAAGGAAATAAATAGAAACATTTGCTAATTTAGTTGTTATAGCACAAAATGTCAAATATTAAAAGAGTTGTATGACGGCCTCTTCTGGGGAAAGAAGCCCCGGATAAACTTTTATAGAATGTATAAATTACTTTTGATATAATTCTTTAATTATTTTAAAGTGTCTTTAATGTAAAATACTAAATAAACTATTGTATTTAATTTTTTATTTAGTTGATAATAATTGAATAACCGATGACAGTAAAAGAGATTCATCTGAAAGGTAATATTATTTAATGACTTATGTACAGACATATGAATATTTACTTATTTAATTGCCCATATTTTAATTGAAGATATACCATAGCAACACTATGAATGCAAATTTAATGATTTTAATGATTCAACTAACCTGTAGGTTGTAATGAAAGCGAAGATGTCTGAAATGTACATCTGATTCATGGAAATACTGAATAATAACCCCATAAATTACAATAATTATTAAATAAAAAATAATAACACTAACAACATGTTTCTGAAACAAGGGTTTATGTGCCATTTCTGGTGGCCCATCTTACCCCAATGGTCTAATTTTATGTGTTTACTTCAAAAATAAAAACTATAACTTTTACTCCACAAATCTAAAAACATTGATGTGTCCACAAATCCCTCATTAACAAATAGACAAAAAACTTTGATATTCAACATATATACAGTGTCATAGATCATCAGTTTCAGCTGACAATCTCACAAATAGTGATATTCAGATGAAATGACAAAATTAAAAATAGTGTAGCCATTTATCGAAAGTGCTGAGATGAGCACTTGTGTGTGTGTGTGTGTGTGGGGGGGGGTCATTTTACCCCATGTTACCCTTATAGTGGCATTAAGCAGTGCTGTACTACTGTGATAAAGTATAGTAATTTTAACATGTGTTCATAGGGATCTTTCAGAGTGAGCAGCACACTGGGATGTTCACTTTCAAAATGAATTAGACAGGTTTTTGTTAAAACCCATAAAGCATACAAGCATAAAATGATAAACACTAACGAACAACGACGACAGAAACAGTTGATTATTTGGCATGTCTGACCTCTAGTGGTGAGGAGCTTGTTGTACAACAGGTACAGCTTCTTCTTCCTTTCTTTCTTTTTATGGCGGGTGGCACCAACGTTAAGGTGCATTATCGCCACCTACTGTATTGGAGTGTGAACCAGAGTTTACCCATTTCATAATAATAATAAATAAATAAAAAAACACAACTAAATTCTCTTAATCAGCTCTGTTCTCTTGAGATAAAAAAATAAACTCTCTAATCCATAAATAAATATATTTTTAAGCTTTAGATCATCCACTCCCAACTTTCTAAGTTTGTTCTTCATTAGTATACTTTTGACAGACACAAATAGCATGTTCTACTGATTCCTCTAATCCACAGTGCTCACATAATCCTGTTGGATGTTTATTTATTAATTTTAAGGTTTTATTCAGCATGGTATGTCCAACCCCTAATCTTGTTAATAGTTTCCTCTTTAGTATTTCTTCTTGTCTTCCTCGCCCCTCCTACTTCCCGTTGTATTTCATAAAGCTGACGTCCTGTATTTCCTGTATCCCATTTTTTCTTGCCACTCCTTAGTGGTATATGCTTTAATTACTGCTTTTGCTTCAAATTTACTAAGTGAGATATTTATGATGTCCTCGTTTTCCAAAGCCTGCTTTGCTAATCCATCAACCTTTTCACTGCCCTTTATCTCCCTATGAGCTGGTATCCACATAAATATTATCATGATGTTCATATTTTTCATTACATATATCTCATTTACTATATCCTGTCTACTGTGAGATGTGACCGATTGCAATGACTGTAATGCTGAACATGAATCTGTACAAAGTATAATCTTTTTGATTCCAGTGTCTTCTATCCACTGCTATTGCCATCGTCTCTACAGTATATACTGATAAATGATCTGATGTTCTCCTATTAATAAAGACGTTTAAGGATGGAATACTAAAAGCAAAACCTGTTCTCCCTGTATTAGGATCTTTTGATCCATCAGTATATACTGGAGTAAATGCTTGATATACAGTTTGTAGTCTATCTTCAACAATAGCTGCAATGTCTCCAGATTCTTTAAATACCTTCATTAATTCTAACATGTAAAAATCCAAGAACACTGCAGGAAACATCCAAGGTGGAGTTATTGATAACGGTACTGTAGGAATGTATCTTTTCTGACTTAAAACCCTTTCTCTTGCTTCTTTGCCACTATTCCATGCAAAACACTTCTGTTTAGATCTTTCCTTTTCCCAGCAAGGAAGGAGTACCTTTATTGTTGGATGGCGGTCTTCTGAATGACCTTGAAGATTTACCCAGTAAGTCATCATTAACTGCTTTCGTCTGATTTGTAACGGCATTTAACCAACCTCAACCTGAAGAGCAGATACAGGAGTCATTTTAAAAGCACCACAACAAAGTCTCAAAGCTTGAGCTTGTATCACATCCAGCTTCTTCAATAAAGAGTCCTAAACAATACTTCCATAATCTAAAACTGATCTAACCAATGCTATATAAATATTTTTCATTGTCGCTCCCCATTCTGATCCTCTTAGGCATCTCATCACATTTAAAATCGTTTTACATTTAGTGTCTGTCTTTTGAATATGTTCTTTCCATGATAATTTAGCATCAAACCACACACCCAGAAACTTAAAAACTTGTTCAATGGTTCGTCCATACATCTTTATCTGTGTGTCAGTGCCTCTTTTCCTAGTAAACATGATTGTTTTTGTTTTATCTACTGAAAACCTGAAACATCATGAATATGACCATCTTTCTACTACTTCAATGGCCTCTTGTATTTTTCCTGTAATATGATTTATATTCTTTCCCCGTTTCCACAATGCCCCATCATCAGCAAACAATGATCGCCCAATGTCTCCTTGTACTTGTGAAAATACATAATTTATCATGATTGAAAAGAGTACTGGACTAATGATGCTGCCCTGGGGGGTACCGTTTTCCACCATATATCTTCCAGATAAAGCCTTCCCAATTCTGACTTGAATAAATCTATCAAACAAAAAATCTTTAATCCAATTATACATTCTACCTGTTATTCCTATCGTATCAAATTTAATCATTAACCCCTCTTTCCAAACCATGTCATATGCTTTTTCGACGTCGAAAAAAACTGCTATGACTGATTCTTTATTAACCTGAGCTTTCTTAATATCTGTTTCTAGGCATATAATGGAATCCATAGTTCCTCTTCCTTTCCTGAAACCACTCTGATGAGGTGATAGAATTCCTCTACTTTCCAAATAAAATGATATTCTCTCCGTAATCATTCTTTCCATTATCTTTCCCATATGCGAGGTCAATGCTATTGGTCGATAATTCTTTGGATTTGATGGATCCTTTCCTGGTTTCCTAATAGGAATAATGACTGACTCTTTCCATCCAGTAGGTAACTTTCCTTTTTCCCAAACTTTATTATAAAAACCTAACAATTTTATAGAAGCCAAAACACCCAAATGTTTTAACATTATGTAGCAGATTTCATCTTTCCCAGGAGATGTCATTCCAGCTCTTGATATTGCCCTTTTAATTTCTTCCATAGTGAACAGAGCATCCATTGTGCTATTAGTTTCCTTCCGCCTCTCAATCCTTCCAGAATAAACTAATTTTGTTAATTCCCTTCCTCTCTTTCCCTCCTCTGTTAAATTATTTGAGCTATGGATTTCAATAAGTGCCTTTGCTATCATTTCTGCTTTTTCCTCTTCGGATGCTGCTGCCTTTTCCCCCACCTTCATAATAGGATATTTCCATTCCCTTCTGATCCCTCTCATACTTTTAATCATGCCCCATACCTCTCCCACAGGTGTTGATCTACCAATTTTATTACAAAACATCTGCCAACTTTGTCTTTTTGCATTCCGTATAATCTCCTCAATATCTTCATTCAAATCTATGTTGTCTATTTCACTTTCACAAATAAAACTAAACATTTCCCATTTAGCACGATCAAAAATCCACTTCCCCATTCTTTCCCCCTTGTTGTTTATTTTCTTGTATTAATATTCTACAAAAAACTGGATAATGATCACTTCCTACTGTTGTTTCATAAGTTACCTCCCACTCACATTTCCCTGCTAAATTATTTGACACCAAAGTTAAATCCAATACTGACATATTTCCTTTATGTACATCCAATCTTTTCTTAGTTGTTCAATCACCCCCCCCCCCCCCCCCCCCCCCGTTTACATCTGTTTTTGTTCCTCCCCATAATGTATTATGTGCATTAAAATCCCCACATATCACTCTCCTATTTCCATCTATTCCTTCAATGTGCATTAACTCATTAAGTTATTAACTCATAACTCATTATCTAATTTCTTACAAGGATTATAATAATTTATAATAATGAGCTCTCCTTCCTTCATCAAGATCTCTATGACTATATAGTCATGTTCATTTCCTTTTTCTATCTCTCTAAATGCAATATCTTCTCTAATAAATGTCATGCATCCCCCCCTACTCCTTTCCTCATATCACACCTAACACAATCATATCCACCTAGTCTAAATTTGGTCTCAACCATGTCTCTTGAACACAAATAACACTGGGTTTGCTAGATAACTGTTCTATATATTTTTAAATTCTTGTCCATTAGTCAACAAACTTCTAGCATTGCATCAAGAGGTTCATTATTAATATTATCCAATCCATGATTGTTCCTGACTTGCCTGAGCACTAAGGTCATTTCTTACTTCCTCCCATGTCAATCCACTGATGTTTAAATGATGTACTGCTGCCTTCACAATTATTTGTATTCTTTCTGTCTTTGATTTAATCTCCATTGTGGCATTAACTACCCCTGCAATGAAATAACTAACTTCTTTAAGTCAACCAATACTTTTTCTTTATTTGTCTGTTCTGTTTCTTTTGTGGCTTTTATTCTCCTCTCTGTTTCTTTCATTTCTTCCTTCTCTTGGATTCACCATCTTCACAGCTTCTGCATATGTGATCTTATTCTGAGTTCTTATCTGTTGTATCACTTCACAGCCCCCATAAGCCACACTGTGATTTCCTCCACAATTTTAGCTGATCATGATTACATTTCCCATATTCATGGTCTTCTCCACACCTGGCACACCTCCTTCTACCTTTACATACCTTAGCTGTATGTCCAAATCTTTGACAGTTGTAACACCTCATTGGCTTAGGGATATATTCTCTAACGTTATAACTCAAAAATCCTAACGTCACTTTTTTGGGTAGCGATTCCTCTTCAAAATCAAGTACCACACACTCACTGTCTTTTCTCACTCCCTCACGAGTTATTTGTATCCGCCGAACACCTTTCAGAATTCCTCCTTTTAGGTTTGATTTAATTTCCTCCATTGAGACTCCTACCAGAACTCCCCAAATCACTCCTTTACTCCACTTATTTTTTCTTTCAACACGACTTGTATTTATTACCTTGAATGATCCTATTTCCTTCATTCTACCAGCCCTCTCCCTCTGTTCTTCATTTCTACAAACAATCAATAGATTTCCATCTCTCAAAACCTTAGTCATATGTACATCTCCAAGCTGTTTTCTCAAAACAGTTGTCAATTTCACTGGATTCATTGATGAAATTCCCTTCTCCTCACCGAATCTCAATACCATTTTAAATTTCAAACTTTCTTGATCACTCTCTTCCACTCCTCTTTCAAAACTGCGCCTACGCCTGGTTTTCTTTGCTCTAATCCCTTCAAAATTATTTTCTCTTTTCTCCCTCATTCTTCCTCTTCCTTGACTTGTTTCCATACTATCATCACTATTTACTATATCAGAATCCCCCCACTCTGGTCCATTCACAACACAGCTGTGCTTACCCGCCACCGCTTTCTTCTTTTCATTTGATTTTCCCATTCTTGTTCATTCTCTGCCACCAGTTGATAAACATGTTTTTCCTCCAAAATCATCTGTTAAATTTCTGTATTCTTTTAATTTGGAAATATTAACCATATAACCCTTGCCAACAGCTGCACACGTTGGACTTCAAACTTCCTGCAACCGTCCACATCAACCGGTACAGCCACAGACTTTGTGGGTTTTATTTACTTGTTTACTTTATTTGAAATTTTTATTTCATTTAATCGATAGCCACTTTCCATAATTGTAACATGCTTTGATTGTGCAAACCAGTTTTAGCTTAATGAACCCTAACAATACCTAACCGACCTTTATTATAGCTTTGGTATCACGCTCGCGATCTGAGCTGTGAACTGAATCCATGAGGTATGAACTTTTGTTGACTGGGGACTGAGTGATCGAGCTGACCAATGCAGGATGGTTTTCTGCTTCACTTTGGGCAAATCGCCCATTTCATTGTCTCAGTATGTAAATAAGGTGTCTGTTTTCATTGGGAAAGCATCTGAAGTGTTTTAGAATTGCATTTGAATGACCCAGCAATTAATTAACAGGTAAAAGGTCAATTAGCCCTTTAGTAAATTACCCTATTTTGTCACAATAAATATATTTGATTGGCTTTTGTACTTGATTTGCGTAACAATTAAAACAGTTTAATGGCACAAAGGACATAAATGCCCAGACGTTCTCAGATAATGATCACATGACTGCAGTCAGGAAGCCAGGGCTTCTCAACTCTGGCCCTCGACTTTCCTGCTCAACCCTGATCAAACTCACCTGCCTATATCTTTATAGTGATCCTGGAGACCTTGATTAGCTTGTTTAAGTGTGTTTGATTAGGGTTGGAGCAGGAAAGTGGCCCTCGATGGCCAGAGTTGAGAACCCCTGCTGTAGACGTTTCAGTGTCTGCACAGTTTCTGTGTTCTCCTGTAGATGGCAGCATAAGCAAGAGGCAGGGTGACTAAAAGGCGTTTAGGATGTCAAACCAAGGAGTCAAGGATTGGCCGGTTAGCAAATGAACATTTTTCTGTCTGCTGTCTTTGTTGTCACAGCTCATGATAGTCACTAGTGAAAAGGTTTTTGGGACTGTGTGTGTTCTTCTTGTTCCAGCAGCCAATCAGAGTCGTCGTGGCGTCGCTCATTGTCACTGCAGCTTCAGATAGATTTGTGACCTTTAATTTACGACTCAGGTGTTTGGCTGAAAATGTTCTGTCCCATGCGTTAGCAAATACTTTGTGCACTTTCGTCTAGTACATCCTGTACAGCCAGGAAACTGTCGTTGAGATGAATGGAAATGCTTGTGTAAAACACCCTTTTTGTGCTCCATAAAGTGAGGACCTGTGCTTCACCTCACATAAAGAGGATGGAGCTGATATATGAGATGGAGATATTAAACCTCAAAAATAGATGTTGATGATAACCTCATAGATAGCTTTACATTACAGATTACAACAGCAGCAGATCCTTCAAGTCCTGTAGGTTGTGAGGTGGAGCCACCGTGGATCGAACTTGTTGGCCCAGCACATCCTACAGATGCTCACAATTAGGATCTGGCGATTTTGGAGGCCAGGGAAACACTTTGAACTCTTCATCATGTTCCTCAAACCATTCCTGAACAATGTGAGCAGTGTGACAGATGCATTATCCTGCTGAACAAGACCACTTCCACCAGGGAACGTCAGTGTCATGAAGGGGTGTACCTGGTCCGCAACAATGTTTAGGTAGGTGGCACATGTCAAACTGACCCAGGGTTTCCCAGCAGAACATTGCCCAGAGTGTCACACTCCCTCCACCGGCTTGTCGTCACAGTGATCCTGGTGCCATCAATTCCCCAGGTAAACGGCACAAACGTACATGGCCGTTCATGTGATGTGAAAGAACAGGACTCATCGGACCAGACGACATTATAGGCTCATTGTAGGTGCTTTTGGCGGTGGACGGGGTCATCATAGGCACCCTGATTGTAGGTGATTGGTCTACGCAGAGGAGTGTGATTCACTGTGTGTTGTGACACATTCCTCCCATAACCATCATTAAAACTTTGTGCGACTTGTGCCACAATAGACCTTCTGTTGGCTCGGACCAGACGGGATAGTCTTCATTGCCCTTGTGCATCGATGAGCCTTGGGCACCCAACACCCTGTCGCTGGTTTTGTGGATTGTCCCTCCTCGGACACTGCTGACACATATTCTGACCCAGTCGCCTTGCTATAACAATTTGGCCCTTGTCAAAGTCGCTTAGATCTTTATTCCTGCCCGTTTCTCCTGCATCCAACACATTGATTATGAGAACTGATTGTTTGAATTAAAAACGGAAGAGTTTTGGCCGTTCATTTACACGACAACAGCGTTTTGGGGAACTGAAAACGCAAACCTTTCAAAACGGGTTTCAAAGTGCAAGTTTCTGAAAATGACACCCTTATCATCTCCGTGTAAACTACAAAAACGCAAATCTGTGAAAATGGTGACATGATGCACATGCATAGGCTGTTACGTGTTTAGTATATAGGCTATAGGCTAAAGGATACAGATATTAAAGGCACAATATGTAATTTTTCACTGCTAGAGGTCTCTGCGTAGCTTGATGACGCCTTGATTTCGCAGAGCTTTTATTCTGCCGCAGGCAACGCTTCCACTTCTTCCGCTCATGTGTATGTGGGGTAACGCAGCGCTGCTTTATCATATTAGACACATTTGAGTGTGATGAAAGTTGTTTAATGCTTCTCTGTGCGTTCGCTCGGTGGCGACTATGAGACACTTGTTCACACTGCAGTGAGCTAGATCGATATTAGCCATGGTAAAACATGATACTCACGCGGTCAATCAAGAAAACCAGATTCAAACAATAAGACTAACTGTGTTGAGCTGTATATGAATGATCCAAACAGTTGCTTGTCTGTCTAATAAATCACATCATATATTAAAGCGTCTTTTGTGTTTCCATGGTTTCTCTCGCCAACTACTTGTCTGGCATGCATAATACAGCGTTATTAGTATTTCATTTTAATGTATTTTAATGTAGTATTTAAAATGTAATGATTCGCGGATCCGTGTGAACGGGGATCGCTTTGATAATGTTGTCATCTGTACAATTTTTTTTTTTCCATTTTTAGCACATCGTTGTCATGTAAACGTACCCTTAATATGATCTTAATATGTGGCCTTGTTAGGAGATGATCAACAATATTTGCTTCACCTGTCATAATGTTTTGGTTCATTAACGAATGTTATATTAAATAACTACAGTTAAAATTATAATCAAGTACTTTAGTGTGTGCTTTAGTATGTTAGTCAACACATGAAAATAAATTCTTTAAAACATGATTTAAAATGTACTTTAAAGTAAAACTTTTGCAAAGTGCACTTTCATAAAGTGCATTTAAGTGTGTTAAAGGGATAGTTCACCCAAAAATGAAAATTTGATGTTTATCTGCTTACACCCAGGGCATCCAAGATGTCGGTGTCTTTGTTTCTTCAGTAGAACACAAATGAAGATTTTTAACTCCAACCATTGCAGTCTGCCAGTCGTATAATGCATATCAATGGCAACAGATGAGAGCTTTGAGAGTAAAAAAAATACACATACGAATCCATATTAAACCCTGCGGCTCGTGACAACATATTGATGTCTTAAGACACGAAACGATCGGTTTGTGCGAGTATTTATGTAATTTTTTTACCTCAAATACAACACTATGTACATCAGTTTGCAGCGCGCGATCACTTCCGGTAGATGAGGTCAAAATACACAATATGGCGTAGAGATACGCGCAAGAGATCACTTCCGCCGTATGTATCCGATTGAGATACGCCATATCGTGTACATTTGACCTCACCCCCCGGTAGTGATGGCGCGAGCTGAA
Source organism: Rhinogobio ventralis (assembly GCA_039654625.1). Classification (NCBI taxonomy): domain Eukaryota; kingdom Metazoa; phylum Chordata; class Actinopteri; order Cypriniformes; family Gobionidae; genus Rhinogobio; species Rhinogobio ventralis. Next base: position 31,018,317 of record CM077203.1, on the reverse strand, counting down.
GGCTGTTGTACATAGATCACATTCGAGGTAAAAAAAATTATATAAATACTGTTCGGTTTCTCTCACAAACCGATCGTTTTGTGTCTTAAGACTTCAATATGCTGTCACGAGCCGCAGGGTTTAATATGGATTCGTATGTGTATGTTTTTTTTACTCTCAAAGCTCTCATACTCTCATCTGTTGCCATTGACATGCATTATAAGACTGGCAGACTGCAATGGTTGGAGTTAAAAATCTTCATTTGTGTTCTACTGCAGAAACAAAGACACCTACATCTTGGATGCCCTGGGGGTAAGCAGATAAACATCAACTATCCCTTTAAGAAGCATATGAAAGTATACTCTCTTTAGGTGCACTTAAGTGGCTTTTTATTTAATTATATTACCAGTTTTTAAAAAATATACTTTTCAGGTTTGAAGTACACAACAAGTGCACATTCAGCACAATTAGGCACGCTCTTTTTCACTATAAGTTACCCCATGCAACACACACACACTTACTCAAACTGCAACAGATCACACTTTAACCCAAAGTTTAGAGTCTCTGTGATTGGAACACCAACATAAATCAAAATATCAAAACAGCTTGATTTTTATATCCACTTGATATGGACAGCTCACTTGTATTTTGTTGCATGAACATTCTTGACGTAACCGTAAGTGTTTTGGAAGAAGTTGATGTTTTGAGTTTTTAGACCAAGTAAGACTGAGGAATTTCACTCCCTCTTTGGATCAAGAGCTCTTTGAAGTGCATTTTTTTGGTCTTTCTTTTACATTTTTAAAAGAGTAAAAGCTTCACAATTCACACATCTGAGAAAAGCACTTGCTATTTACATGTTTCCCCCCAATTGTATTTGTTTCATAATTATTCAAGCCAGTGTTTTATCCGACATCTGTGGTTATTTTCACATACGACGGGCCAGAAACACATGGTGAGCGTCACCCAGCATCCAGCCTGGGCCGGTTCATCTGAGGACATGGGTTTGTTTGCTTTAGAGCCGGTCATGTTTTGATTGAGCTGGAGTCCAGAGGGATAGCAGAGTCTTAACAGACAGGCCATCAAGGTAGACAAGGGTTGTTAAGTAAAATTCCTGGGCTCCTTCGACAACAGGAGCGTTTCACCATATGTTTGAGCTTACGCTGTGGCGGGGGTCTGGTCTTCATGCGGTACCTTATCTCTGGTCCATGCTGTGTCAGGCAGGGGATCTGAAGACACCCCGCCGCACCCTTCCCCCATCACATGAAGCGCTAGGACTCTCATCAGTGGTTCTCCTTCTCTTATGAGTCATAAGACAACAGCACACAATCATGAAGTCAAGCAGAAGCCTTCATTTCACTATAACGGACCGCTCAAAGTGATGTAAAACAGCTGAACTAAGAGTGAAACACTGTACATTTAAAGAGTCTTACTATAAAATGGCATTTTTCTTATGTAATTTTAACAGAAATCTAACCCTGGAGCACAAAACCAGTCATGCGTCTCACGGGTATATTTGTGGCAATAGCCAACAATACATTGTATGGGTCAAAATTATCAATTTTTCTTTTATGCCAAAAATTTTTAGGATATTAAGTAAAGGTCATGTTCCATGAAGATGTTTTGTAAATTTCCTACCGTAAAAATATCAAAAGTGTATTATTAGTATTATTAGTAATATGCATTGCTAAGGACTTCATTTGGACAACTTTAAAGGTGATTTTCTCAATATTTAAATTTTTGTGCACCCTCAGATTCCAGATTTTCAAATATTTGTATCTCGGCCGAATACTGTCCAAACAAACCACACATCAATGGAAAGATTATTTATTCGGATTTCATGTGATGTATAAATCTCAATTTCAAAATGTTAAACCTAATGACTTTGTGGTCCAGGGTCACAAATAAGTAAAAAACTATACTAGTTTAAATTAACAATTAATTTAACGTTCAAATGTTTATTGTAAAGTATGGTAAAGATGCTTTTTGGAAGAAATGATATACATCAAAAGTAAGGACATTTATAATGTAAAAAAAAAAAAAAAAATTATCCTAAATAAATGCTGTTCTTTTGGACTTTCTGTTCATCAAAGAACCCTGAAAAAAAATGTCGGTTTTCAACACTGATAATAATCATAAATGTTTCTTGAGCATCAAATCCTCATATTAGAATGATTTCTACAGGATCATGTGACACTGAAGACTGGAGTAATGATGCTGAACATTCAGCTTTGATCACAGGAATACAATACATTTGATAAATTTGATATAATTTTCATATATTTTATATGTGAATATATATATTACATTTTATATAAATGACAAATTATAACCCCAAGGGTTAGAGTCTTACTATAAAATTTTATTTTTGTTATGTAACAGAAAAATGTAAAAAAACGAAAGTAAAAATACTAGTTTAAATTAACAATTAATGTAAAGTTTAAACTTTTATTGTAAAATATGGTTAACATGCTTTTTGGAAGTTAGAAGTATGAATTATCTTATAATTTATATACATGATCATTCAAAAGTTTGTGACAATAGGTCAGAAATTAATATTTTTATTCAGTTATTCAACTGATCAAAAGTGACAGTAATGACATTTATAATGTTACAAAATATTTTTTATCCTTAATAAATAATGTTTTTTTTGGACTCATTTTAAAAAAATGTGTCGGTTTCCAAAAAAAAAAAAAAAAACTGTTAATAATCATAAATGTTTCTTAATCATCAAATCCTCATATTAGACTGATTTCTGAAGGATCATGTGACATTGAAGACTGGAGTAATGATGCTGAAAATACAGCTTTGATCACAGGAATAAATGACATTTTACAATATATTCGCATAGAAAACAGTATTTTAAATTGCAATAATATTTCACAATATTACTGTTTTTACTGTATTTTTTAATCA